>CAWUFW010013687.1:0-459968 GCA_963921515.1 Calotriton arnoldi
AGCTGCCACACATACAGCAGTCACGCTAAGATACATGCCCATTACCAACCATGTGCCAGAAGTCAATGAAGTGCACGACACACTGTGAGCAACAACACACAACATGGGCCACACCCCCCCGAGCACTGCAGTGATGCACATGGCACAGGGCAGCACGCACACCAAGGAGATGGGACAACTGCAATACGTTGGCTGGCACACAACCATCACTCACTCATAACGATGCGTCCAATGCCATGTCCAGTAATCACAACAGACAGCAAATATGCAGGCCATGTCAAGCATGCACACACCTCAAACCATGCACTGTCATGCTGCCACAACACATGTCACGTTCGGCACCCATGGCTCACAGCATGTACCCCAAAAGCATATTCCCTCCCAAATGCGAATCCGGGGCATGGCCCCCATGTTGCCATATGCGTTCCTAAGCGTTCCATTTGAACCCCAAAAGCATATTCCCTCCCAAATGCGAATCCGGGGCATGGCCCCCATGTTGCCATATGCGTTCCTAAGCGTTCCATTTGAACCCCAAAAGCATATTCCCTCCCAAATGCGAATCTGGGGCATGGCCCCCATGTTGCCATATGCGTTCCTAAGCGTTCCATTTGAACCCCAAAAGCATATTCCCTCCCAAATGCGAATCTGGGGCATGGCCCCCATGTTGCCATATGCGTTCCTAAGCGTTCCATTTGAACCCCAAAAGCAAAGTACAAACCAGACCCAGGATGGGCCAGGAGCCCGCATACACCAGAGTCACAATAAGTAGGGGCACAGCAACACACCCATCGGCATGGCCAATCCGTCCCATGCCACATGTGCACAGCACACAGTCCCATTGCCAAGCACACACAACTACAGATGCTACAGCCACACACACGCCTCCGGGAAACCCATGTACGAGATTGCACGAACTGTCAATGTCAGACGACAAATACATACTTCGCCAGGTGCAACACAATAACTAATCTCATTCTCTCCACAGGTGACGAACTGCTGGATGCTGGGGATGGAGCCAGCAGCCAGCACAGCCAGCCTACAAGCCCCCAACGAGGACACACGGATCTGGAGGATCTGTCCTCCTCTTCGGACACGGACAACCAAGCAGGCCCATCTGGTGTGGCAGGGCCCAGCCGCTCCCCAGGACCCCTCCTACCCACCAACCCATCATCCAGGGCTGCTGAACATTCACAGCCCCCTGCTGCCACTGTCGTTGCGGCCACACCCACGGTCATTGTGGCCACTACCACTGCCGCAACCGCCACCATCGCCGCACCGACCACCACCGCCGCCACCACCGCCACGTCTCCGCTGGCACCAGCCCCAGCGCAGGTGGTGGCCCGGACGACTGGATCCACCCTGGGAGCCACAGCGAGGACCGTGGTGAGCAATGTGGCTAGTGGGCAGGCCGGTGGCAGCAGGACTGGTAGGAGGAGCAGGGTCAGGGAAACGCCAGCCTCCCCTGGGAGCCATGCCCTGCCTCACATGGCCAGAGTCCTTGGGGCCTATGAAGAGGCCCAAGGACAATGGGTCCGGTCTGCCTCAGACACGCGTGAGGTGCTGGGGGTGTTGAGGTCCATGGACGCCCGTATGGGCCAAATCGTGGACCTCATGGGACAGCTGGTGGTGGCGGTGAGGTCACAGCCAGGGACAGCAGCTCCCCTCCGCCACCACCTGCCGGGGCGCAGGGTGGAGCAGCAGTGTCCAGTTCCCCTGCGTCCACAGCCAGTGATCACACCTCAACCACCAGCATGTCGCAAGCAGGCACCCCCCTCGCAAACGTGGAAGGGGCCGTCCGAAGAGGAAACAGATCTCCCGGGAGGACTTCGCACGCTCCAGTCGCAAGTGAGGCAGCCAGCCAGCCTTCCGCCAGCCTTCCTTGACCAGCCACTGCATTGACTTGGACTACGATCCCACTCCACACAGCCATCTGGATGGCATGTGTGTGTTGGACTATGGACATAGAACCAGTGGGTACACCCTGATCATCACGCAGCCATGACCGACAGCTCATTGTCACTGCACGCACCACTTTTGTCATCATCTTACACACAATCACATGTCACAGTTTGTAATAAATGCACCTTTTTCACTAACTGCTGTTTGTGCCCTGTGTCTTATTTGTACGGAATACAACGGCCACCTTGGGCGGAAAGGCACCTGATGCGTGGCATGGCATTTGAATCCGGAGGGCCTGTAGGGACCTAGGGGTGGGAGACAGAACAGGAGCACATTCAATGAGTGTGTCACACACCCATCACACAGTACATGTCAACAACTACAAGCAATGTACACACATCGCACAGAGCTATAGGGCACAATGCCACAGCCACCAACAGTGGCATACTACCCTGGCCATGGAGCGTTGACACACAGCACGCAGTGAACAAACGGCCACCCTGACACAGCACACACACACCTGCACAGATACAGCCACATCAGCCGTCGTACATGGACACTCACCGTCAAGTGAAGTAGCGGGCGATGAGCTGCTGCCGCACATTACCAGCTTCCTCCTCTCCGCTGTCCTCCTCACTCGAGCTGTCCTGGTCTGCGGGCTGGGGCCCTGGTTGGTCTCCGTCATCCACGATGAGGGGGATCTGCTTCTGAATGGCCAGATTGTGCAGCATGCAGCACGCCACCACTATCCGGCACACCTTCTGTGGGGAGTACGCCAGCGCACCCCCGGTGCGGTCCAGGCACCTGAACCTGGACTTGAGGAGGCCAAAGGTACGCTCGACCACACGTCTGGTCCTCCCATGTGCCTCATTGTAGCGATCGTCTGCTGGGGTGCGAGGATTCCTCAATGGACTGAGCAGCCATGCCCCATTCGGATACGCAGAGTCACCTGGGTGTGAGGGACACAGAGAACCGTTGCTAATCCAACTGGACAGGGGACAGCATCGCACAGCCAGCACGCTACACCACTCCACATACTCACCGACAATACAGGCACGATCCTGTTGCATATTGGACATCAGTCGTGGCAAGATGCTGTTGCGCATTATGTGTGCGTCATGGGCCGAGCCTGGGAACTTTGCACACACGTGGGTGATCACCATGTCCGCAAGGCACACCACTTGCACATTCAGGGAGTGCGTGTGCTTCCTGTTGCGGTACAGGTGCTCAGTGGCCTGTGGTGGAACAAGGCCGACATGTGTGCAGTCAATGGCTCCAACGACGTGTGGGATTCTGCCAAGGGCATAGAATGCACCCTTCACTGCCGCCAATTCACGAGCCCTGGGGAAGCGGATGTACCTGTTCCGGTACAGCATCATGGCTGCCAGTACATCCCTCAGCACCTTGCTGAACATGGGCTGGGACATCCCTCCTCCACTGCCCACTGTGTGCTGGAATGACCCAGTGGCGAAGAAATGCATGGCGGCCATCACCTTAGCCGTGGGGGTGACAGCAGTCGGATACACCCTGCGGGGACGGAGATGGGGTTCTAACATGGCACACAGTCGATGCAGGGTTGGCCTGTCCAGCCGAAACTTCCTAATGACCTCCGTATCCTCCATGTCTGCCAGCAATTGGTATGGGCGGTCAATGTTCGGTCTCCGCCTAGGGACAATGGCAGAGGACACATGTCAAAGCAACACGACACATAGCAATTTCGCATACACATCACTGACATGACTGAGCAAGCACATGAGCCACAGCCCAGCTGTCAAGCTGGGACGGCACGGCCACAATACACTTACACAGGTCTCCCACCAATGGCAATGGCTAGTGATACAAACCACTGCCATGTGCATGCACATGGGGATCTAGGCCCCAATGACTTGCGGGGCGTGCTGATGGGGACTGACTGCATATCCGTCAAGCGGCAACGCCACGGCAACATGAATGTCTGCTGAGCATGGAACTGCTTCCGCGGCTGGATGAGTATGGCACACGACGACGACGATGTGGGCACAGGCTGAGCGGCCAAAACAAGTGGGACCTGTGGCACGAGGGGATATGAGACAGTAGTAGGTGTCAGCACTGCACCCTATGTACAGCACTGTACGGATCACACCTCCCGAAACATTGACAGGTGTCCACATTGACAGCCCCATGCCAAGACGGCTGTGTGCTTGCAGTCACACGTCACAGGTGAGAGGTTACATTGCACGTGCCAGGTGGCAGACGTACACAGTGGGAGCTGGCATGTGTGTGCATGTGTCTCCTGTTCAGGATCCACCACATGGGCGCTGACTCTGTACTGACCATTGGACACAGCATGTTCCGTGGAAGGCTTGTGTGTGTGGGATGGTGGCACTGGATGTGCCTCCGTTGGGTGGGGGGCCATGCACAGGGCGGGTACGTCGATGATTGCGCATTGTTGGTCACGGTGGGTGCACCAACTAAGATGTGTTGCCCTGTGTTCAATTCCTATGTCCGCATGATGATGGACTGTAGATGTGGGCAGACTACACATTGGTCGATGTGCTGTCTATATGCATGTGCCTTCACACCAGGCACAGCTGCCCCTGCACATGTGACCCCTGCTGGACTCGCTGCTGGGTCTGTGGAGCTGATGCACCTTCTGCGCGTGGGGCGGACAGCTCTCCTCACTTCCCTCATTGCGCATGTCATGACTTTGCCGCAGGTGACATGGATCATGGAGGGCCCACATGTACGCGTGGGTAGGCTACACATGATTGTACACTGGTCGCCACCCCCAGTCAGTGTTTCGAATGGGAAGGTTGTCGTGCTGGTGGTATGTTCGATGTGGCGGATGGGCGGGCCTAGGTGCGGGCTTACATTCCGGACATGGGGGGTAGTTGGATTGGCGACTAGTTGCAGTACACACGGGACACGTCTCTTCCTTTCCACATCTGGGTCATCCCTTGTACTAACTGACAGTGATACAGTCATCTTCGCCCCAGCCCTCATGTCCTCCCCTCGCTCCCCCAATATGCATGCTCACCTGCGAGGCTAGCGCTTGCACAGGCAGCCCCAAGCTCGCACCAGAGAGGGCAAGGAGTGTATGTGTGGGTCCAGTTGCACGAGTGGGATGTCTCAGGGTATGATGTGTCGCGGGACGCCGTCCACCTGCGTGGTGCCCCAAATGGAGACCCGGCCTGCATGGACTATGCATCACAGTCTTCGCCTTCCGGATCCGCCACCTGCAACACCCAGTGGCTGTGGCTGCCCTTGCAGCCAGGCCGCGTCCGTCTGTGGCTGATGGCCCACACATTCACTCTTTGGCCTCTCTGGGGAGGGCTCGGGGGTGGTGGCGCACGCGCTTGCACTTAGTCGCAATGGCATGTGGCGTGGTTGGTATGATGGGCAATGGATGGGATGGTGCGAGCCACCTCCCGTGACGTCAGTGCTGCTCGTGCTGTGGTGCGTCCCCCTACACTTCCATCTGACTTGTGCCATGCTAGACGTTGAGGTTCTATTGCCTGCGTGATATGACCAGGAGGAGCGCGAGGAGACCTCTCACACACCATGCTCCACTGCCATCCCGTGCCCTGTATCGCCTGTGCGGATTGACTATGTTGGGGTTACACCTGGTCGACTGGGGCTGTGTGTGCCTTGTCAGGGGCATGGCGGGCGCACAACAGGATCCAGCTTGTCCACAGAGGGTGGGCTGAGGTGCGCCTGGTACCGCTTTGTACGTGTGCCCGGCTGCTATGCACACACGTGTTCACTCCCCCCGACAGGTGTCCTCTCACAATGCCCAGGGAAGCGGTGGTGTACTGTTCATGACCCCTCCCAACACGGCGTGCTCCAACTTGGCATGTGCGCATCTACCCGTCGCACCCACCCACCTGAGCACTGCGTCCATACGACTTCACACGACACATGTGTGTCTTCCACAGTAGTGCTACTCATTTGCGTTGACATCCAATACCAGTGGACTACATGGTCATGTCACGACTGCCGTGTACTTCACATACTCTCATCCTCTCTCATTCGTACTTGTGAAATGAGTCAGCGGAGACAGTTTTGGTTTCAAACATTATATTGAGTCTTCTGTCCTCTGTGATGCAGTATAGTGGACACTACTGGCAGCGGAATACATGTTGAGGATATACTGAGCATGATTGCAAATGGGATAGGGAGTGGGGTTACATGTGATTGGCTGTTGCATGTGGGATGTGGGCTTCAGAGTGACATCTGCTTGGCCAAGGCTGTGCTAATGTACATTTACGTATAGCTGCGGAGCTGCGGACTTTGACACAGACGGTATACATGTAGCCTACCAGACCGCTTGGCATCATGGGCACAGTCCATCTCAGTTCCATGTGACAGGTTTGCTGCGGTTGTTCCTCATGCACGCGTGCATGTGAGATGACATCAGGGCATGTGCTTGCGTGCATGCAGCGGCGTGCCACTTGTTGTTGCACTGTGGTGGTTACTGGACATGTCACAGTCACTGGGGTCGTGTTGTTGTTGTATGCACTTGTCGTCCATGCAAAGGTCCTGGTATGGGATTCCCGGGGCGGGGGTGGGAGGGTGCAGCACCCACAGACTCCAGGCGACCTATTCATGTCCACTGAGCGGTGTGTGTGTCCATGGGCGCTGGATCCATGTCGTGTCCTGGTTGTTCGTGCAGTTCCGTCCATGTGGGTGCGATACACAGAGCCCATGCCACTGCCTCCCACGATGCATGCGGTGTTCCTGGATGTGATGGGGAACAGTGTGCATGTCCCGGTCATATCCGATGTCATGGCGATGTCGTTGATGGTGTGGTTACAGTTGCCGGTCGTTTGGTATGGCTGTTGTGGTGGTGACTGGCCAGTCCGTGCGGAAGCTAAGCATGGGTGCGGGGTTGGACATCATAGGTCACTCGGGGAACCTGCGTTGTGGTCCGACGTATTTACAGGTTGTCAGGTATGCGATGCCGTCCAGCAGGGCTTCCATGTCATTGGTGGTGTACATGTTTGCCAGCCAATGAAGCGGATGGTGGCTGTCAAGGTGTTGTTCGTAGGTTGTCCCTTGGAGGACCATGATGGGGCATGCTGGGTGACATTCGATGTAGCTGTTATCGATGATCCGTCGTGTGGAGGCACAGTGGTCCCATTTCAGTGCGGATGCGATGTTGGCCACATACGCCATGCCCCCATAGGCAGAGCAGGCCCTGTCGTGTGCGTCCAGAGGGAGGAGTAGTGGTAGCAGGTCCGCCTTCAGACATGCCGGGTTGGAGAGGCATATCTCGACGGGATGCTGGTAGGGACACCTCCGACAGTAGAAGACGGGCATGACGCAGCTGAACAATGTGATGCGGTAAGTCAGTCGGTAACTTACGTTCAGCAGGGACAGGAGATCGCATCCCAATGTATGGCACAGGTTGGTTTTGTACAGCTTGAGCTGTTCGGCGTAGTTGGGTAGGTGTGTTGCGGTTGCCATTTCGCAGCGGTTCGTTGAGGTGGCGTGCTCCGGCTGTGTGTGCAGTCTGCAATGTGCACGCTCCGGGGTTGCTGTGAGCTCTGTGTAGTCGTAGGGAGACAGGACTTGTGTTCTGTTGGCTTGTTTGGAGGACACGGGCCCTCTTCCCACATGCTTCTCAGACAGTTCAAGGTCAGTGCTGTGTGACTCCTTCCAATTAACTTGCATGTGGCCGACATGGGGGAGTGTTTTCTTCTTTCTTCCCCGTCCGTTGTGTGCTTCTGTGATATGCGCTATCTGCCGTGTGGTCGGTCTCCTCGGCATGCCTGTGTTGGTCTATTCTTGGACAATGGCTGTATTCACCGGCTTCTGTCGTAGGGCTGTGGTTTCGGAGTTGGAATGGAAGGTCATTCAGTGCTGTCTGCTCTCCCTTGTGTGGGCGGCAGGCTGCCTTTCCGCTCTGCGTTGGGCCTTGTGTGTGGATGTTATTCTTGGGCCACCTGTTGTCGGTCCCCGGGCTCTTTGGTGTTCCATTTTATATGTCTTGTTCATATGTGCAGGGTGGTATGGGTGTTTCTGTGTGGTACTGGCGTTCCTCTTCCCGAAGGGGCCTTGCTTCTCCTAGTTGGTGTTGCCGCCGCTATGTGCTACGCCATGTTTGTTACACTGGGGTGTGTCCTGCTGTTGCGTGTCTTCACTGACATGTGTGCGTCGGTTGTGTGGCGTTGGGTGTTGTCCGTGAATTGGGCGTTGGGGACATGTCTGTGGCCGGCCTGTCACGTGTCATGTGCGTTCGGGGTGGGGCTGATGTGTGTGCTGCTTGGTTGTGTCCCTGTGTCTGTGTGCGACGCATGCATGGCGCTGCGGTTGGCCTCTGCGTTGTGCGCATGTGTGGCGGCGTCATCGGCGCTTTGGGGCCGTGACGGGGTGGTTGGTTCCTAGTCCCAGGTGGTGTGTACACATGTGTTCTGCGATGTTACGATTTGGCCTGTGTGTCATATGTGGATGCGATGGTGGATGTGTTGTGTACACGCGCTGGTGGGGGGTTGTCCGCTTTTTCCGCCCTTGCACTGTGTGCGCTGTTTGCGTGCACTTGTTGTGTGTGTGCCTACCTGCGTCTCCGCGGTACGTTGCGTCCTTGGTGGTGCATCAGCAGGAGCATGGGGACGGCCTGCAGTGCTGGATTCATGCTCGGGGAGCCGCTTTTCGTTGTCCGTGCTCGGCGTCCGTGTTACCGCTTCGGTTTGTCGTACGGTATCTCTTGGCCGTGGGAGCCGTTTGTTTGCGGCATCGTAATTTATGCGCCGGGCGGGACGTGTTTCGTCGGACGGTGTGTGTCAGTTGGGCTGCGCCGCTACGTGTACGGGCGCACTTTGATGGCGGACGGTGTTGCTGGCTTGCCGGCGGTGTTTGGCCTGCTTTTCGCATCGTAATTGGGCGGGCGTGTGGACTGCTGCGTGCCGGCGGTAACTGGTGCTTTTTGCATCCGCCAGCACGGCGGTTGTGCTTCCGCCCGCCATCGTAATGGGCCCCTTAGACAGAAAAATAGAGCACATACATTTAAAATACATACTAAAATACATAACACTAACTAAAAAAACGATATTTTTAACAACTATATTTTTTCAAACGATATTAATGACTTCGATATTTTTTAAAACGATATTTCTTACCTTAAACTCGATATTCTTGGCCACGATATTCTTGCAGTCGATATTTCTGTATCTCGATATTCTGCACTCGATATTAGTGCAAGTCGACATTTCCCACTCGATATTCTGACTGTTTACCAGGCTTCATACAAGATCTTTTTTGGAAGTTGCACTCTCAGTACTAGGATGTTTCAGAGTGCACAGACATGTACATTGAGAAGAAAGGTTTAATATTTGAGAGTGAAGAATATATGTTTTTGGTCCGCAATGAAGCTGCAACTGCATGGCCCAAAAGAAAATCATCTGCATTGCTGCCTTAAATCATCTAAAGTTCTAGACAAGAGATCATCTATTGTGTCTACAAATGTTGAAAGTAAACGTTTGCCGGGGTGCACAATCTGTAATAAAGACAGTCAAGTCTGTGGCATTTACCCTCTTGCACTGCTTCCCCAGCCAAAATCCCCATGGGCCTTTGAGACCTTCTTTTCCTCACTGACGCAAGATGTGCCTCACCATCTTTTGCTTCTTCCTGTATTCCGTGATGTCATGATGCCACTTGCAAGACACAGGACTGCAGGTCAGAGGCTGCAAAGATGCAGTAACCTGGCAATGAAGATCCAGCAGAAGTGATGGTCATTTCCACACATTGCCAAACCTACAGATCACATCACACTACTATCTTGTAGGCTTGCGGTAGATCAGGGTAAAGATGAATGGGAGAGAGAAACAGAGACATTGGATATTGCCATGCTGCCTGGTTGCACAGCTGGGATTAGTCCACACAGTAGAATCATTACCTAATAGTAATAGAAGATGTTTGTCATGACTATAGTAGGGAGTTTTAACTTCAAATATTGTTTATGATATTCTTGCTGACACTCTGTATTTCCACTTTCTATCATAAATTGAAACCCAATTTTTCTTCTGAACTGATATACAATTAAGGTTGATATAGTAAATGTGAATCACCCTGGGGCTTAAAAGAAGTTGTTTGATAAAGGCTGCCTCCATATTAGTAAATAGCATTTCATACTTTGGTAACGTTCAAGTTGATAAGTGGATATCTGTAACATAAAAGGCATTTGTTGTTTAAAAGCCTGGCCATCATATATATGCTTGAATTGATATCAGTAAATAATAATTCTATGCCAACATAATTCCATGGAAGTTTACAACAAGAAATAGTTCATGACACGCAAAGGTAACTCCTTGTGAAATAACGTGCAGTAGAGTTGAGAATCCTAATGGATGACTCCTGGTAAAACAATTGCAAAACTATATCCTTGTGAGATACTTCTCTGGTTCCGAGATGCTTTTCATCGACTTCACAGAAGAATGGATATCAAAGATTCCAACAACAAGTACCAGCTCCAGCAACTATGGGGCCGATTCCGATTCGGGCCGGAAATCTCTCCGACCGAGCCGGACCCGGAGAGATTTCCGACCGAATCGGACCCGTGCAGCCCGACCGAACGAGTACGATGCGCACGTATGCCATCGGACTCGAGTCGGTCGGACTCCCATTGAAGTCAATGGGAGCCTGTCGTACAACGCGTACGCGGGCTCCCATTGACTCAATGGGTGCGAGGCGGACAAGGGCGCCCCCTACAGCGTGTACGCGGCGAAGCGACTCGCGCCGTACACGCACAGGTAGGGGGGACCCATGGGTCCCCCCTGTGTGCGACTCGCGCGGCTACGCATACAGGGGGGTCCGACACGGACCCCCGAAGTACGGCTCCGACTGCTCTTTGGAGCCGGAGTGCGCGGCTCGGTCAAACTGCTCGCGGCGCGCATCGTACTTACCCGGCCGGGGAACGTCTCCATTGCGCGGTGCGAGTCGTGTCCGAGCGAGTCGGTCGGTGCGGTTAGACCCGGGAACGAGTCGGTCGGAGCGGTCGGGACGCCCGGTCGAGTCGGTCGGCGATTTCGCATCGTACTCGCTCGCCCGGACGCACGTACGAATCGGTCGGGAAATAAGGCTCCGAATCGGATCCGGTTAAGCTGAATCCGATTCGGAGCCCAACCGGCCGAGATCGGAATCGGCCCCTATGTATGATGATTACCTATCAAGGATGACATAGACCATGAGGAACGTTTACTGTAGGCATTGAAGATAGCTGCCACCATTGACAAGACTTTTGAGAGTCCTGTGGCCCCATGGGACAAATAGCCCTTCTTGACTTTTTGCAGGTTTCCGAAGGTCCTATTGAGATAGGAGGCTTCTGTCCAAGCAGAATCCACAGTCTGTGCACCCTTTCATCCTCCTCTCCTCCAGAAGACATGCACATTCAGGATTCTGGGAAGAGCGTTGCACCCCCTGCCAAATCCTGATGTAGGCATCCTGTGTTGTCACTGCCTTGCTGTGCCCCAGAAGTAGAAGCTACCTGGAGCAAGCTGGCCACTGAGGAGGAGGCAGAAAGAGAAAGACAGACTAGAGCCCAAAGCTGGAGAGAGGAAGGGCAGGATGGAGCCAATGCTAGGAGTCGTCAGGAGAAAGGATTCCTTTAACAGCCTGTGATTGGCTGATAGGCAAACACGGATGTATTTCTGTTTGTCCTAGTGAAAGCAGTCTTCTTGATTGCACTAAGGAGAACCTCTGCCAGAACCTTCCTTATGGAGGACAGCCATGGCAGCAGTATTCCTTTGATATACAGATCAGTCCTCTGGATGTACACCTGGTGGTTTGTAAGCACTATGTGGAAAATAGGTGCTATCCATTTGAGACATTTTTTGAGATTAAAATGGCCTGTCATTCTTCTTGATATTGTGATTTCCCCAATACATGAATACTTAGTCCAAGCATTGCACATTTTATCCATACATTTATATTGTTTTTCTAGATTTCCTGGATTTTGGTGGAGAAATAGATCTAAGTTACAAGTAATTGTACAGTTGGTTAGTTTACCATCAAGTGAAGGATATGTGCTTACTCGGAAATGGAGGCGGGTTCCTGCCCTGACCCCCATCAAACTCCTAGCTCAGCTCACAACAGTTGTTCTGGTAAGGAATCTTAATAAAAGTGAAGAATATACTTCCAGTCCCAGGGCACAAGAGCGCAGTGGGTTTATTAATCAGGATTCTGCAATGAGTAGAAATCCATCACAGTCTATTCGTCTGCAGTGGCACCGTGACACGCGGGAGGCATCATTCATGCTTACCTGTTTGGTATAATGAAGTACCAGCGAAAATAAAACATGTCCTGAGCTTTCATCTGTCAGAGGCAGTTTGAAGTGCCAAGACAAATGGAAATAGCAGAGTATGAAGCTGAGAACCTAAACAGGTATGGTGCAATTTATATTGAGAGTCATCTGGGACTCATTTTGGTGCCTGAAGAAACACCACCTTAATCTTCTCAGTTTTCGTTACTCTTCTTTCTATTACTTTTAGCTCTTGGTTACAGTATGCCATTTCATGCTTTCACCTAGTTTTGTTTTACATTGCACAGTTCCATTGTACCATGATTAAGCTGTATTTTTCTTATTTTATGTAACTTCCTCTCTCAATAGGTAACAGCTTATTTATCAGAGGTTGTGGGAAGCAATCACAACACTCAGCAGATATTCCCTCATTTTGCTCAAATACAACTGTACTCGGAGGACCAAGCAGAAGACGCAGCATTCATGACACTTTTGTTCTTTTTTATATTATTGCATTTTAAAAACAAAATGTAATAAGTAGATATTGCATCATATGGGCATTATATTTTGTTTTATGGGGCCGAATACAACATTTCGTGCACTTTTCAGGAATTCTTCACATGAGCTGTTAAGTTTCAAAAGTAAGTTTATTAAAGATAAGTTCAAACACAAATAGATAATGCATTACAGTGTATAGTTAGCATACAATTGAAGCTATCAAATGAATACATTAATCAGGGAGTGAGGGGGAAATATACATGGTTTAGAAAGTGAACAGTTTTCTGGCTATATAGAAACATTTAATACATTGTATAAAAAGAATACTAAGCAAAATAAGACATTATTATTAACAGTAAAGTGAAAGTCAAGGAGGTTGAAGAACCTCTTGTTGAGCAGGAGTGCGTGCAAAGGTTTGTTTTGCATGGTTATTCAAAAAATTTGTAACAGGAGGCCATACGATTAAACATCTCAAAACAAGTGATACAGGGTGCATGTATGCTGTATCTAGTCTATGATTATGACAAACTCCATACCACCATTCTTGGAAAGATAGTTTGGTTAGATCTCTCCAATGTTTTGTGATCTGCTTAAATGCAACTGCTGGTAGCAAGTCCATTAAACGTACATCGAATGAAAGTGTGACCAAGAAGATGTTAGTAATCGAATAAGGTACTGTAGAGTGAAATATGTATTTAACCTGAGTTCTAACTTGTGTCCAGAAATCATGAACAATGGGACATGTAAAAAGTAAATGTTATAAATTAGCTTGTTCTAGTGAACATGCCCAACACGTGTCAGGAAGTTCTGGATAAAGCTTATGCAAAACCTCAGGAAATAGGAGAAGTCTGTTATATATAAAGAAAGGTGCTTGCTGCTCTCGAGGACTTCCTAATTTTGGCCCAATTTTTTTTCCCAAAAGGAGACAGACCACTCCATTCCCAAATTGCACTCCCAAGATGTCTCTGTAATTGTTTTGTCTTTATCCATGTTGATTGTAAATAGGAATAGATTGTAGAAGCTCTGGGATTGGTGGTCAAAAGGACTTGTAAGCGATTAGGAGAGGATGAAGCAGAAAGTGGACAAGGTTGAAAGTAATCACAGGCAGTGGAAAGAGCATTTTGTAAAAATGTTGAAATGAGGGGGAGGCCGAAGATAGTATGAGCTCATAAGAACGAAATAGGAGTGTTATGATTAAAGAGCTGGTTAACCTAAATTAGGCCTTTTTTCCTCTAGGATTTGCAATAAATAGGCTTATTGTTAATTAGTATGAACATGCTATGCCAAATAGTAGATTTAAGATAAGTGTGAAGATCTGTGGGAGCATAGAATAGTATAGCAATTTACATGAATGTTTAAAAATAGGAGTGGAAAGGGTTTGTGGTTTGCGAGGGAATGACAAATATTCTTGAAAAGAGAAAGGGGAAAGAAAATCATTTTCAATGTCAACCCATAGTGGACAATTGTTTGGAGAGTCTGAAACCCAATAAGAAGATTGTCGCAGTTAAAAAGCCTTGTGGTTTTTAATAAAATCACTGAAGTTTACACGACCATCAGATTTTGTACTTATTTGTTTTAACATCGACATACAATTTTTTTTATTGTTCCAAAGAAATGAGGAGAGTATGGAGTGGTATACATACTGGTTTATTAGAAATAGTGTATAAAATGATAGGAACAAGCATCATTTTAATAGTGTCAAGCCGGCCCCATCAAGAGAGGTATAGGGGGTGCCATTTACCAGTTAATGTAGTTAACCTATAAATACATTTCTCTATGTTCAATGATATAGAGGTTTTAATAAATTGAGTGAACCATAGGCCAAGGTATTTATTATGCTTCGAACACCATGTAAACTCGGATGCTAAAAAATCATGTTTAAACATATATATTTAGTCAAGGATAATATTTCACATTTATCATTATTCAACTTATAACTGGATACTGAAGAGTAAGATGTAACTTACTGTAAAAAACTGGGATTGATCATTGAGGCTGTGAAAGAAATAATAAAACGTTATCAGCATATGCTTCTTGCTTAATCTGCCTACTATTATGTGCAAAACCATCAATATCTTGATTCTGTCATATTTTAAATAAAAAAGTTTCGAACGTCAAATTAAAAAGAAAAGGTGATAGAGGGCCTCCCTGATGAACACATCTATATAAAGTGAAGTATGAGGAAGAAAGGCCATTTGCAAAAACAGCCCTTGTGGGGATGTGTAAAGAAGGAAAATCAGAGAAACAATTTTCGGTCCAAATCCAAACCATTTGAGTATGAAAGATAAAAGGCCAATAGACCCGGTCAAATGCTTTCTCTGCATCTATGGCAATTGCTGCTAAGAGTTCAGATAAATGAGAGGCTTTTGATAAAATGTCAAAAAATAAGCGTGTATTATCAGAAATGTATCTTCCCTTAAAGCCTGATTGTTCTTTACCAAGGAGTCATGGGAGAAAGGATTCTAATCATAAGGCTAGAGCATTAGCGAAACTCTTATAGTCAATATTAACAAGTGAAATAGGTCTATAATTCTTGCACTAATGGGGGTCTTTCCCCTCCTTTGGAATAAGACAAATAAGAGCATCTAAAAAAGAGGGAGCAGAATTGCGTGAAAGGGAAAAAGAGGTAATGAGAGCATGTCATTTTGAAAGAAGTAACTGAGAAAAGTTTGTAAAGAATTAGACCGTAAATCCATCCGGACCTGGTGCTTTATCCTTTTTGAGTATATTCAATGCATTGTGTAGTTCTGTCTATGTCATATCAGATTCTAAAGTTGTAAGATCGAGTTGAGTGCAGAAGGCTTTTGGATATTGAGAAGGTATTGAGTTATGTCAGAATTAGAGTGTGAGTCCTCCGGCATATATAGTGACTTATAAAACTCAACTAATTCTTCCAGAATATCTGAGTCCTTATGTTTCTGTATCTATTGTGCATCTATATTTGATTACATTTTGAGTTTGTTACTCTTAACTTTAAGATAACTTGCTAACAATTTGCCAGATTTGTTTTGACCATCATAACATTTTGCACTAGATTTTAGTAAGTAAAGTGAAGCATTTTCCTTAGAGGATTTATTGAAGTTAAGTTTGGAGTTAATAAGTTCTGACAAACACTCTTTCGATTTAGATGTGTAGTAAGAATGTTCTAGTATTTTTTTATTTTTGCTAAAATTTCCATAGTATCAGTATGCAATTTCTTTTTTTCCCAGCAACATAGCTAATGATGTAGTCATGAGCCTCGGCCTTGAAAGCATACCAAATGGAGTGAAAAGGCAAATTGTCAGTTTGGTTAAAATGGAAGTATTCATGAAAAAAGAAGTAAAAGATGAGGTGAAGTCAGCATCTAAAAGAAGTGAATCATTAAAACGCCATTGTTTTGGAAGGTTGGATTTTGGAAGAATATCTAATTGTATGGAGACAGGAGCATGATCGGAAATTAGGATAGAGCCTGTATCCGCAGAAAGTAGGGTCTGGGATATATTATGTGATATAAACATAAAGCCTATATTTTGTGTGATGAACAGGGGAAAATATGTATACTCGCTTGGAGTGGGATTTCAAAGTCTCCAAGCATCTATGAGATACCTCTGTTTGAGAGCCTCGGCAAAAGGTTTTTGGGCTTTTTTTGGTGTATATGTGGCTGTAGAGTTTTGATCAATAAAAGGGTCGACAATTTGATTACAATCCCCCGCAAAAATAAAGTTATCATCAGGATATTGCATGAGTTGTTGAGTAGAATAAGATCAAAATTGACAATCAGTAGTGGTAGGACCGGACTATAAACATTAAATAGCTTGGTAAATAACCATTGACCATTATCATCGGACTCTTGGGATATCAATTGAGTACGAAGTGATTTATGACAAAGAGTCATGACACAATTTCTCTTACCATCTCCAGATGAAAAGAAAACCTCACCCACCCAACCTCTCTTCAGTTTCAATGACTCGCTTTCTGAGAGATGGGATTCCTGAGTGAGTGCTATATTGGCCCCAAGTTTTGATAAATGTGTCAAAAGACGTTGTCATTAAATTGGGGAGTTTAAACCTCTGACGTTCCAGGAGACAATTTTCAAAGACATGAAAGCATTACAAAGGAAAATGTCATACCAGACATATCATACAGAAAATTAGACACTAACCATGTACCAAGTGTGTTAAAAAAAAACTTTAAAATACTGTAAAAGGAAAATGAAGAAGATAGAAAGGGAATGAATTAAAAAAAGGATAGTAAGAAGAGGAAAGAGAAAGTTCGTAAAGAAAGTAGTAAGGTCTAAGATCAGAGAGAAAAAAAGACACTAATAAGATAATTCCCAAAATGAACGGGGGCGGTGAGACTACATGGAACAGATGACACATCCAAAACTCCAAGGGAAAAGGGTGCAAAGAGGACTACAGCACATGAGACAGGGAAGGAAGACAGGCACAAATAAGAGAACAATACCCGTAGGGGAGAGAAAATAGTTAGTAGACCAATACCAATATTAACACTTCTAAATTAGTAAGCAACATTATAACAGAGTATCAACATAACAACACAAGAAATTTGTAACTAAGATCATCAAATAGAGCATGTGGGGTTAAATAGCTTCAGATTTAGATGCTCCAGACATAACTATAGCCTCTATCTTGCAGGTGTTGATGAAACTCTTCAATCTAACGGGATCCTCATAGGTGGTTGTCTTATTTTTATATGTTACCTTAAATAGGCAAGGATGAAACAAGCCAAATCTAGCACCAAGAGAATAAAATGCTGGTCTCATACTAAGGAAGTCTCTGAGTCTGTCTGCAATACTTTTGGCATAGTCTTGGGAAAAATACAGAACATTACCTGACCATGTAACACGTTTAATCAATTTGGCAGCTGAAAGAACGTTGAGTAAGTCAGTATATTCCAAAAAATAAAGGATAACTCCTGTTGGTTTTCTACAAGTGTAAGCAACAGCAGGCTGATGACCCAATTTGGGAGCACGTTGGATCGTAAGTGAAGTTCCTTCCGGCATACTCAATAATTTAAGAAGAAAGAATGAAGTTTTGACTAGCACTGTAAAGGTAAGTTTCAATTCTTTTAAGGACACGGAGGCGAGGATTACGCTTTGTCTTTCTCTGCTTTATTAACATATCAATTTCATAGCAGCCAGAAAGACCTATTCATAAAATCTTTAATGAATCACAAGTAAAACATGAATAAAAAACATCAACTCCCATAACACCAAGGGAGGCCTCCAACACCATAGTCCTTCCATAGTGTCCATGCCAATACAAAGTCCTTTCACTCTGTTTGTCCCTCCTCCTTCTTTGCTGCTTCGCAGCCAGTTAAGTCACAAATTTCTTTTATCTACTGTGTGTGAAATGTATATATTAATAAAGCAGAGAAAGACAAAGCATAATCTGAGCCTCCGATCCTGACATAGAATTTAAAGAAAGTGATAGGCTCAGTGCCTTCAATGCTTTCAGATAGACCATTAATAGATTGTTTCTCCTGTTTCTATTTTCAAGGTCTTCAACTTGTTTCTGAAGGGAGGAAACTTGAGCCTGAAGGGTATTTACTTTAAGGTAGTTCCAAAAGACATGATATGTTGATCAGCTGTGGAAAGTCTTTCTTCCATTTGAGACCAACTGTCACTGAGATGTTGTAATTTAGCTTTAGTTCCCTCCATATATGGGCGCAAATTGCAAATCTCCTCCATGGTTACAGTACGAAAGATTTTTGTAAGGGAAGGTAGATCCTTTCTAAGATGTTTGGTGGCTGCTTTCCCAGATAAGTGAGAGGAGTTAACCCTAGGTAAGGAAGCAACAAAATCTTCCATCTTGGAGAACTGGACAAATTGACAAATTTGTGTGAGGAATGAGTCAGAGGTAATTAGATTTTTTCATTCTTCCCATATAGAAGTTAATCACAAGAACATAGAAGAAACACTTTTTATGCCAGATATAAAAGAGCACGATTGTAATTCACTCAGGCAGCAGCGAAAGCAAAGCAAAGAACCAAGTTCCGTATATTATTTTGTGATCAGTTAAGGAGTTAAACTGGTAATAAAAACGTTCAGTCCAATCATGAAGGGTTAAAACAAGTGCTCCAGTGTATAACACTACAAAATATGTGCCAGCAGAACAGGGAAATATAAAGGCACACACCTTAGAATGTTATTTTCTGTTTCCACAGCTGCTCAGCGCCATAAAATGGTGGGCGTCGATATTGTGAAGAGAGCTGCGTTGCCATCAGGAAACATGTTTCATGCCACTCCCCGAAGCTGTCAACTGGAGAGTAATGGTGCCTGAGGTTTATCCAGGGAATGTGCGATAAAAATGTCAGCTGTCATGAAGAAATATTCACACCGTGTCATATTCACCCTGCGCCGTCTGAGGAGAATCACTTGAAAGCCGCCATCTTCCTTGGGCGTCAAGCCACGCCTCCCATCTACATGCGCTGTTGAGCCCGTTCATTTCACATCTTTTAACATAAAATGATCTATTAATCAGCGGCGATTGTTTGGGTGCAGCCGTCATGGTCAAGAACATGGTCAAGAAATCAAAACAGAGTCTGAGTATCTGGGCTGGCGTTTGATGCATGAAGACTCCATGTTTTATATCGGTAGCCACCACTCGAATTTCATCTAGCAGTGCTGCCTAACCCTGACTCCTTTATGTGGTGGACTGTAGGGCAACTACTGCATAACAATGTATCTGTTGGCGATCATAAGCTAAAAAGAAAAAAAAGAGGGAGAAATGTTTAAATCATTATGAGATGCTCGATATATTCAATTGCACCTGTGTTAGTCCCTCTGTTTCATTATAGACAGGGACCAGCCATCAGTGCATCAGTGTAAACCTTATCCAAAAAGCAACCTCCCATCCCATACTGCTGGGCCACCTCCGGAACGCAAGCATCCCCGGATGAGTTTTGGTCTAATTGGTAAGTGTGTCTTAAGTTCTTTGGCACAACAAGCACCGAACACACACCTATGCATACCTATCCTGCCTAGGGTGACTTACTTTGACATTCTAGCGCCTCGGTCTGGACTGTCTCTTTTGTAGGCTGTGCAAAGGATGTTTACTTATGCTTGGTCCCTATCTGTAATGACATAGAAAAGATAAAACGCAATGAAGCTGTATCAACCCAGAGTAATACACAGCTGAGATCGATTCCAGCATTTTTGTCCATCAATTTTGTGTCAACAAAGTCGGGAATTATACACCACGTGAAGATTTTATCCATTTTTTATGAGACAAAATAGTGAAAATACATACCTTTAAGTCATACAGATTCAGCCAGTCTGAAGGAGTAGAACTATTTCATTACTTCATTTATTTGTCACCTTTCTATGGTGTATTAACTAAAATGTCATTCATTGAAAATATGCATCATTCAATAACTTATCCACGTGAAAGCATTCCTTTTTCCATTCCACCTTCTCTAGGTTTCTACCTGTCCACCTCCTGGTGTCTAAGATACACTGCAGCCGTGCGTTGTACATTCAATTTCCTGAGCTGTGACTTTGTCAAGCCTGGATTTTTAGCAGTTCTCAAGAGCGAACTTATTCAGAGAGATAGTAACGTAGGCAAATATCCAATCAACAAGCCTATTTATTTCACAAGTTGTTCACCAAAAATACTTGTTTACTGTTATGTCGTTTAATGAGGTCTATTTCAGCTGTTTAAAATGAAACAATAAGTATCCTAAAAATGAAAAAAACGATTTCTAGACTAGTCACACCACACTGACCAATGAAAGTGAATGAGGGCACTTACCTTCTATATCTAGCACACTTCAACCAAAACTTACTTTGCACATGAAAAATTAATTTCATTTTTTAATTTAGTAATACAATCCAGTAAAAAAGCAGATATACAGAACTTTAAACAATTTCAAGAATTAAATAGAGCAAGAGCCAAGATGGTGGTAGTGTAAGAGAAGAAAGTTGGAGATCTGACAAAATTGAGTGGATCTTCGGAAATGAAGCTACATCAATAAACTTACCAGGGAGGCAATCAATGAAGGGCAAGGGCAGGGCAGCTGGAGGAACCCTTCAGAGTGCTGCATAGGCCTTAAGATAAGGGAGAAGGCGAAGTATTAAAGTGGCTGAGTGTAGGCACACGTGTGAGAACAAGATGGAGAGTGCCCAGTGTAATCAGCTCAGGAAAACCCCGGGCGTGACACTCCTGAAAAGACAAAGACAAAAAGACTGATTTAAGGAGCTAAGGCACGGCCACGAAGAACGTCTCATCGACTTCCTCAGCACGACCACTCCGCCAACACCAACAGATGCCAACACCGCAGTGCACAACCTTCACCGATGGATCTCAAACTGCGCCGACACGCTGGCACCCCTCAAGAAGACACCAAGGCAAGCAACACTCCAAGAAAGCCAGCTGGTTCACTCCTGCCCTCCACGAGTCCAGACACACCTGCAGACGACTTGAGAAGAGATGGAGAAACAACATAACCCTGGAAACCTATGCAACCTTTAAATCCGCTGTCAGTGCACACCACCTTCTCCTCAAAACCACAAAGAAAATGGCCTTCCAAGACAGAATTAACATCAACGAACACAACAGCAAAGTACTCTTTGCCATCATCAAGGAGTTCGCCAGTCCCAACAGCGAGACCACAGACGTCCCACCCTCCCAAGCCCTCTGCAACAAACTCGGCACCTTCTTCCACCACAAGATCAGGCAACCCTACGACAGCTTAGACACCCAAGACCCTGCCACTACGCCCACCACCACCACACGCAATCACGCCGCACCCCAACAGATCATGCTCAACTGGACTCCACTCACCAAAGACGACACACTCAAGACTATGAAGAGCATCCTTTCAGGAGCCCCATCGGATCCCTGTCCGTACCACATCTTCCATAGAGCAGCCACCTCCATTGCCCCCGAGCTTCGCCATACCGTCAACTGCTCCATTGAAACCTTCACCTTCCCTGACAACTGGAAACACTCCGAGATCAACCCCCTGCTGAAGAAACTGTCCACCGACCTGACAGACCCCAAGAGCTTCAGACCCATCTCCCTGCATTTCTTCCCAGCCAAGGTCATTGAGAAGGCCATCAGCGCCCAACTCTCCTAGTTCATCGAAGAGAACCACGTCCTGGACACCTCCCAATCCGGCTTCTGAAGCAACCACAGCACTGAGACTGCACTCCTCACCCGCCACTGACGACATCCGCTCCCTCCTCGATGGGGCGAAACCACAGCCCTCATCCTACTGGACCTCTCGGCCACCTTCGATACCATCTCCCACCGCACCCTAATGATGAGACTCCATGACGCTGGCATCTGCAACAAGTCACTGGACTGGATCCACTCCTTCCTGACCGGCCGAACACAGCGAGTCAGACTACCCCCATTCCTCTCAGAACCTACAGAGATCAGTTACGGAGTGTCCCAGGGCTCCTCCCTGAACATCTACATGATGGCCACTCACGCAGCTATCATCAGAAGCCAAGGACTCAACATTGTCTCCTATGCAGACGACACTCAGCTGATCATCTCCCTCATCAAAGAACCCACAGATGCCAGAATCAACTTCCACAACGGAATGAAGGCTGTTGCTACCTGGATGAAAGACAGCTGCCTCAAGCTCAACTCGGACAAGACTAAAGTACTCATCCTGGGATCCACCCCCTCAGCCTGGGACAACTCCTGCTGGCCTGCCGCACTTGGAACCCCTTCCACCACTACGGACCACGCACGCAACCTCGGCATCATACTGGGGTCCACGCTCACAATGAACCACCAAATCAAAGCAATATCCTCATCCTGCTTCCACACGCTCCGCCTGCTTTGAAAGAAATTCAGATGGATCCCCACCGAATCCAGAAAGACGTTCACCGCATGCACTCATCCCCAGCAGACTCGACTACGGCAACGCACTCTATGCCGGCGTCATCCAGAAACAGCTCAGTAAACTACAGAACGTCCAAACACTGCAGTTAGACTGGTCCTCGACATCCCCTGCTGCAGCCACATGACACAACACCTTCGACAACTCCACTGGCTCCCAATCAACAACAGAATAGCCCTCAAGTTCCTCACACATGCCTACAAGGCTCTCCATGACGCAGGACCAGCATATCTGAACCACTACCTCGCTTCCCACACACCTGCCAGACAACTCTGCTCCATCCAACCCGCCCTGGCCTTCGTTCCACGGACCCACAAGAACAGAACTGGAGGAAGGTCCTTCTCCTACCTCGCCTCCAAGACCTGGAACACCCTGCCCATCCACCTCAGGCAATCCGCGTTGTTGACCCAATTCAGGCAGGACCTCAACACCTGGCTCTTCAACTGAAACCTCCACACCCAGACGGATTAGCATCCCGCTCAGCGCCTTGAGACCCTCGCGGGTGAGTACATAACTATATAAACCCCTGATTTATTTATTGATTCCTGCACAAAATCAATCAGCCCCGCAATGCAGGCACCCTAGCACCATAGTGCAAGGCTGCCTGCGTTGGCACATGGCAGCCCATTGTGCGCCAGCGCTTGAGAAAAGCAAACACAAGGAGATGATGGACGGAGCTCTGAAACTTTTCAGACACTCACCCCCAGTCACAGATCTGTGTTGAATCCATCATCGTTCTTTAGCTCACTTCGCCACCCCAGTTCAGACACAGCTATATGCAAATCAGTCTTGACCCTGTGCCTCATGGGAACAGTCCAGCCCGAACTGCCAAGCCATGTCTTCCCTGGACCGGAAACAAGGAGCAGATTATTTCATGTTTTCACATTATTCGCTTTGCCTTGCCAGCAAGGTGATGAAGAATATTGCAATTGTGTACAGGTGACAAAATTGTGCAAAAAACCTTGTCTAAACATCAAAGACGAACTCCCAGGAACATTGTGCTAATGTATGGTGGTTCATAGATGGGTCATGCTTAAGATATTATGCAGGAAATTTAAGGGCTGCATATGCTGTGTGCACCACTGAAAGAGTAATTGAAGTCTTTGCTGTAACAAATGTACGATCAGCACCAGTCGTAGAAATGATTGTTCTCACAGGAGCATGTCGCTGAGCAAAACATTTAAATGGCCAATTTACACTGATTCTCGCTATGGGTTTCGTATGCTCCATCATTATGGGCAGCTTTGGTCACAGAAGGTGCTTATGATGTCAGCTTGTACTCCAAAGCGCAATGGCCTCAGAGTGTTTGATCTGCTGCGAGCTCTGCCAATACCCTTCGCAGATAGCTTCTGTGAAATGTGCAGCACATCAGGGGGGGTCAGACGAAGTGTAGAGAGGAAATAAGTTTGCAGGTGCAGCGGCCAGGTTCTACACACTAAGGGGCTTATTTACAAGACCCCCTTGTGGCACAATTGTGAAGCCGGAGCATCAATTTGTACGCTTCGGAGGCGCAGTGTGCAGACCTATATCTATGAGGTTATGCAAAGTGACTTTGTGTCGCTTTACATGGACGTATAGATATGGAGTAAGGTAAAGCAGCGTAAGTCGCTGCCTTGCCTTACTCTGAGTCAAAGAAGCGCTCGATGTGCGTTGCGGTGGGTGTTTCCTTGCAATGCCCATGGATTCAGACACATTTCAAGATTTACAACATGGCACAAATCTGGGAAAGCGGTCCAAACTGTGCACATCCCCGAAGCAGGTGTAATGAGGGTGCACCTTCCTGCACAAAAACAATCCTGCCAACAACGCAGGCACCCTTGCAGCATAGTGCAAGGGTGCCTGCGTTGGTGCACAGCTGCAAATTGAGCGCCGACTAAAAAGACAGGAAATGCACTGTATCTTGTAAATACAGTGCATTCCTGCCCTTTCGAATTGGCGTAGGATAGCGCCGCAAGAAGCCTTGATAACATTTATTAAACTTAGTCTTCTTCCCAGTGCAGATGCAACCTTGAGACAGCTGCAAATGTCAGAACAACACCATCATATCTCACTCCCCAGTCTTCCTGTGCCACCCCGAGCTGAGCTCTGCAAAATACCCTTAATTATTAGTCGTTGAAGCTCAAGCGTGTATTAGTGCTGTAACAATGCGTTCATTTGGTGCAAGGAAGATAGAGTTTGTCTCGTCTTAGCGTTTGTGGCCCAGCCGCTCACATTGGTACCAGCTGCATTCTGTCCACCAGTTTGATTTTATAGTCCGGATAACCATGGTCCAGTATCTCATTATATATATTGTAAACACTAATGACAACCATCTGGCAAATAGAGGCCCATTATAGGCACATATTGGACATTCTTGCCAACATTCTGATTTTCCATGGCATAATGGTGGCCCACAGCTGACATACAATGGGCTTTGCTACCAACATCCGCGCTACAGCTGGCATAATGGTGAGTCATCCTTGACATACAGTGTGGTTTATCGGTGACATTAGGGCTATCCCTAGCATACAAACTGTTGGCATTCTTGAAAACATCCTGGATACCACTAACTTAATAGTAGTCCCTTCTTGGCATACTGTGGTCGTTCTTGGCAAAATGATGGCTATCTGTTGTTTACTGGTGGCAGTCACTCAGTGGTGCTCATCCTCGATGGATTGTGGCCATTCTTGAGATAATTTGGCAACTATTGGCAAAATGGTGGTGAAAATTCTTGCCATGTGATAAACATCCTTGGTATGTGCTGATAATGATAAATGTGCACTTGGTAAGTCGAATTAACACTTCTGTGCCTTAATAGCATTATATGTATTACGAAAATGCTAATGCTCATGTATGACTTAACATGCCCCATCACATTTTATTATTAAATAACTATGTTGTTTGTACACTAGCCTGTAGATCACTAAAGTCCTAGTAAGACTGCTAAATTGCATGCATTTCGATGTGCCACTGCCATTTTATTTAATGTTGAACAATGTCACATTTTCTGCACTGTGCAGAAAGCATAGCCTGGTGAGGTTTGGCACCAGCAAGCGAGGATTTTAGGAAACACTGAAGTCAGCGCTTGTCTGTGCCTCCAGTATCAGCTCATCTGGGTCTTCTCACATTATTTCTCGTGACAACATCCTTGCACCTGTTCATTAGCATCAGTTAGGTCCAATCCCAATTACGTGCTCTTGCCTCCATTTACTTGTCCAGAGGAAAAACAGTATAACGTGGATCAGCGAATGTACGGATTTATGGATTTAATCATTATAAGCATTATATGCTCCAACTGATTGATTGTGAAGAAGCTCAGGTCCTTGGAAACAGCAATTGCTGTGCATTATTATGCTTACATATTGGCTATTTTGGCATTATACACGTGTTAGATTTGATAGGCTATCCGAGTGTTATGTTTACTTTTGCAGCACATGAGGCAGACTCGAGATGTGTGACAGTGGTACACGCTTTGGTGGAAGTGACATGCTGATATTTGGGGGCCAAAGGTATATTTACTAAACATAAAAATCTGTCATTTTGGGATAAAATTACTGTTTTTCATGCAGATAGCAAGCTTCAGATTAGTGAACCGGAGCTTTTTCATACAAAATCCATCTGTGTATTTCATTGTGAAGTGTCTGGATCTTCTGAAACTGGCAAGCTGAGGTTTTAGACACATTCTTGGTGTTTTTCTAGTTGTCCCTGGCAACCTAGCAGCCCATCTGATACATATTGTGAGCATACTTCATGGATCTGGCCTAATAGTGGCCAATCCTTGACAAATTGTTGGTGCTCTTAACATTCATGATAATCCGACTGTCCCGGGGGGGGCGTGGCCTGCAGCCGATGGGAACGGACGCGAGCTGAGGAGCTCTGACCGCCGCTTCCCCGTAGTCATTTTTCCTGTCCCCCGGACCGAGCCGAGGGAGCCGAATTGCAGGCAGAGAGTAGCCTAGCGCTGCCGGCGAGCTGCAGCGAACTCAGAATCAAGGGATACAGGCCGGGCGGAGGCAGGAACAAAATGGCGGCTGTCCCCTGAGTGCCGCGGCGGGCCTGCTGGGACTTGCTGATGAAGGGGCAGTCCCCGGAGCCGAGACCCGTCAGGATCGGCAGAGGGATCCGGAGCGCGGCGGTGGAAGTGAGGGCGCTGATGAACAGACCGCCTCCTGGCTGCGGCTGCGGCGAAGTAAGCCTGCCCTGGCGGCTGCGAAATGGCGCCCTAGCAAAGCTACCGCGGCAGTTGGGCGGAACTCGGCGGCGGAGCCTGTTTGGGCCAGCTGAGGGTCGAGAACGCTGCCGATAGAGGTACGAAGCTGGGGAAGAAGCAGTGAATGAGTAGTGCCTGAGCCGCATGCACACTCACCTGTGCAGCGCAAGCACAGCCGAGTGAAGCCTGACGGAACCGGCGGGAGTGTGCCCGCGCCGGAGGGGCCTCGGCGCCGGTGGCGCGGATCACCACCCAACGAGCTGTATCGACTGGCGGCTCCCGCTTTGCCTCTATTTGAACGCTGAGCACTGGAAATCGATCGAACAGCGCTGAGGGCACGTAGCGCTGCTGGAACCTGTAGTCGCTCGCTGTCTACAATGCTGCAGCTCCCCTGGCGTGGAGGCCTGGTGAAGCAATGATGTCCACGAGGTAGGGAGCCCTGCAGTGTCATAAAAGGTGTTGCGAGAGGCCCTGGCTGAGGTGCGCCTTATACCCCACGCAGTCTCTGAGTCACGACACTCACCAGCGTTTATCAGGCGAGTGCACCACCGGTAGTGGGGGGCCTGGGATCCTCTGATTTTGGTCACCACATGTGACTTAGGCCCTGTAGCGCAGACCGGGCGGTAGCCCGCGCAGCAGAAGGCCCAACGAAAGCACGCTGGGATCGGCTGGCAGGGGAAGGCGCCAGTGGAGAAGCGCTCTGATCCAGGAGAGACGCTGGGCGCTGATAGCTGCATGGCGCTCGTGTCATCGATGCTCTCCCCATCAACTTTGTAGCAGTAAGTCACCTAAGTTCTGGGGAAGCAACACGGAAGCTGCAGAGACCATCCACTGGTGCAGATCCCCTAGCTATTGAGGAGCTGGGATGTTGAGGTGCGTCACCCTTTGCTGGGTAGGAGTCTAATAGGTCCTCATCTGGTTCTGTGGTGCCAGCAAAGACCCAAGGGGGGGAACGTACCTGACCCACACTCCCATAAGGCAGGTCCGGAGTCAAGAGCGATCAAGGAGCGCATCACTCCTGGACAGGTATTACTGGGCATACGACGCAGCATACGCAGCGCTCCTGAAGTGCGTAGACCTGCCCGAGGGGGATTTCAGCTGCGAGTTCCTCATTTGATCTCTGAAACCCAGCGGCTGACTAAAAGGGCCTGGCTAAGTCCGCATAGCACGTCCCCCCAGCACAGCGGAGAACACCTGTTGCGGGTAGAGAACACCCACCTGATCCAAAACGATAGGGAGGACGCAGAAAAAGAGAGGGTTCACTGTCCTCAGCGTGGATGCCCCGGGTGCCCAGACGGATGACGAGGAAGAAGTCCTGGAATCGGGGAGAGACTCGACTCCCAGAAGACCCACATTGTCCGACGTCATGCAGGTGATCACAGCCTCCAGAGAGGTGCTAGAAGGGAAAATTGATGCGATTGGCACGGACTTAAACCTGCTAAAGGACGACCATCGCAAACTCAAGGACAAGGTGACCACTAATGAAAAAGAGCTAGGAGGCCTCCCGGAGAAAGTGCTCGGAATGCAAGGATCCCTCATGGACCTGGAAGCTAAAATAAAGGTGCTGGAAATGCGGGCCGAGGATAGCGAGGGCAGGTCCTGCAGGAATAACATCCGCGTCATTGGAGTGCCAGGAAAAACGGAAGGGGCAAATTTGGTGCGTTTCTTGGAGGATTGGATAAGAACAGAGGTGGCTCCGGAAAGGTTGTCACCCTTCTATGCTCTGGAACGAACGCACAGGGTCCCAGCAACACCACCAAGACCAGGGGCCCCACCAAGACCGATAGTGGCACGCTTGCTGCATTTTTGAGACAGAGATCACATCTTGCAGAGAGCTCGCCAGAAACAAGGGCTGCAAATTGGCAATAATGCCATAATGGTTTTTCCAGACTTCACAAGGGAGGTCCAACGGAACAGGGCATCCTTTTTGGCTGTCAAAAAGAAGTTACGCCAGCTACACTTGCCCTATGCAATGTTGTTCCCCGCGCGCCTCCGAGCGGCAGACCCTGCGGGAACTCGTGTTTTCCTCACACCACAAGAGGCTTGGGAGTGGCTCGAGACGCGCGGTCCGACGACCCCCGCGCTTCCGCTTCAAACTCTCCACACCAGAGCCCTCGCAGTCACCAAAGTGGCTCCAACGCCCCGTCGCCCAGAGAACTTAGTCTGGAACGCCGCAAAGCATTGCAGGCTGTAGCGACACATAGCCAAAAAAGTCCCAGCCTTTCATCGAGCAGGAGTGGATTGCACGCTGGAAGATCAGAAACGTCACCAGATCGCAGCGACAATGACAGCTCGGGAACGGAGTTGCCAAAGGTTACACCCCAGACTGCAGATGAACTCATGTGATGTATGTACTGACGCGGTAGGTGATTAAGATTTCACAGGCACGATCTGCACCCGCACCCAGAAGAACTCTCAAAGGCTTGGCCGTATGTCACACTGCTCTCAGAGCCGCAACTAACTGGCCCGGGGGTTCATGACTGGCTTATTTCCCGGGGGGAGGCGGCGGACCGGGGAATCTGGGGCCAAGACTGGAGGTCGTTCACCCCCGCACCTGCCATTGGATGTTTGTACGCTTCAGAAGTGTTTGGATGGGAACTAGTTTTCCAGTACCTGTCCTGGGGAGGGGGAGGGGGAGTTGGGGGTTTTCTTACAGTTGGGTAATGTTGAGGGGGGCCAGGCATGTCACAGGGGGAGAGGGGGTTTTTAATGCATGCAGGAAATTACTAAGACAATGGGATCCCCACTAGCTTTAAAATGTATTTCATGGAACGTGAGGGGGGTGCACTCAATGGTACGACGTCATAAAATTCACTCATATGTGGTTCGCAGAGGTATTCAGATCGCTCTGCTTCAGGAAACCCACATAATAGCAAAAGAAGGCGCGGCACTGCAGCGTCGCTGGAGGGGTCAAGCATAGTACACCACTTACTCCGCGTATGCACGAGGGGCCCTCATATGGGTAAGGGCGGGGGTACCTTTTCAGTGCACAAAACAGATAATAGATCCAGAAGGCAGGTACGTGATAATATCGGGGAGACTGGATGGTAGGGACTTAGTACTAGGTAGTATATACGCGCCTAATTCAGACCAGCCAGCATTTCTCTCACATCTTTCTAGAAAACTGGCGACTGTCCTCACGGGTTCAGTACTTTTGGGGGGCGACTTTAACTGTACGTCGGATGTAAATCTAGATCGCTCTCATCCCCCACTCCCTGATGCTCCTGCACACAAACTGGCGGAGGCGCGCTGCGATTGGCCACAGAAATGGGGGTTGATAGACTCCTGGAGGGCACAGCACCCTGCGACCCGGGATTATTCCTTTTTCTCAGCCCTACATGAATTGCACGTCCGATTAGATGCCATATTATGCTCCCCTGATGTCCACGAGGGGATTTGTAACAGTGAGTATCTCACTAGGACGCTCTCTGACCATAATCCAGTACTAGTGAGTCTACAATGGTCCCGCGCGCGACCCAAGATCCCTACCTGGCGCTTGCGACCTGAGGCTTTGGATGATCCCGTATTTCACGCCGCGATAGGAACAGCTATTACTAACTACTTCCAAGATAATGCTAACACTGCAACATCCTCTTTAGTGGAGTGGGATGCATGTAAAGCTGTTATTAGAGGGCGTTGTATCTCCGAGATGATGGGCGTACGGAAGGTGCTTCTTACGGACATAGAGAGGGAGACCTGGAGAAAGATAGACCTGAGAACCCGGCCAAACAGCAGGAACTTTTGGAGGCAAGGGAGGCAGTGGCAGTGCAAGTAGAGCATCTGCGTTGCTTCGACTATAAAAAATATATCACCCGTGCTCATTCAGAAAGAGACAAGTCGGGAGCACTTCTGGCTTGGTTGGCTAACCCCGCCAGGAGAGGCACAGTGATATTGGAACTTAGAGACCAGGATGGGGCGGTGAGATATGACCAGCGGGGCATCAATGATTTGTTCCTAGCCTATTATATGGACCTCTACAGGAGTAAACTGACTCCAGCGGAGGAGAATTTGCACGAGTTCACACGAGACGTGGGACTACCAGCCCTAGCTGAGGACAGTGCAGAGGCACTAGGGTGGGAGATAGCTTGGGGAAGTGAGAGGAGCCATTAAGAGCATGGCTCGCAATAAAACTCCGGGCACGGATGGCCTGCCAATTGAATTCTACTTAGCATACATTGACTTACTGGCTCCCAGGCTGGTACAGTTATATAATGACACGAAGCGGGTTGGCCACCTGCCTGCGACCACTAGAGAGGCGATCATCATAACATTACTCAAGCCAGGGAAGCCACCATGGGATAAGACTGCGTATCGCCCATTGTCTATGCTTAATTTAGACTATAAAATACTAAGTAGGGTCTTGGCTACTCGTTTGCTCCCCCTCATGACTGCCCTGATTCACAAGGATCAATCTGGGTTTATCCCCACCAGAAACACGGCGATTAACATCCGGCGCCTCCTACGAGTTCTAGAGGCTGACTCCTATAATGTAGACGTGGCGATGATCTTCGCCGTTGATATAGAAAAAGCGTTTGACAGCCTGGAATGGCCTTATTTGTTACATGTAATGCGGAAAATGGGGCTGGGTGTTGATTTCATGGGTTGGACGGCTCTCCTATATTCCGACTCTACTGCCAGGGTTAAAACTGGTGGACTAATATCAGATGCCTGTATTGTGGAAAGGGGGACACGTCAGGGGTGCCCCCTTTCTCCTCTGCTGTTTGCCCTGGCGATGGAGCCACTGGCGGCGCAAGCCAGATCAGGGCGAGCTTATCAGGGTCTCACTGTACATGGGCAGATCCATCATATCGCACTGTACGCCGATGACCTTTTGCTCTTTCTAGCTGATTCTGGGGAGGCACTTGTGGGAGCGAAAGACTTGCTACGGGACCTCAGCAGAGTCGCAGGGTTAAAAGTGAACTGGGTGAAGTCTTGCCTGTTTTGCTGCACGGAGCGGCCGAATAGGCACACGAGACACAGAGGGGGTGATCTGGGAAGACAGGTGCCTGCCATACATGGGTACACAAATATACCTCACGCAAGAAGACATCCTAGAGGGTAATATAGGGAAGGCTATCAGAGGCGCCAAAAGCAACTTCGACTTCTGGAGCTCATTGCCGCTCTCTGTGGCTGGCCGCGTATCCCTGCTCAAAATGGTCACTCTCCCGAGATTACTATACTACTTTGGGACCTTCCCGGTCTGGATCCCGACAAAGTACTTTGCTCAGCTCCGATCACTGATCACGGGTTTTCTCTGGAGTACTGGCAGACGTAGAGTAGCACTTGCTATCCTTATGTGACCAAGAGCGGAGGGTGGACTAGCGGTACCTGACTATGAGACTTATTATTTGGCGGCGCAGTTTCAGTGGCTCACGCAGTGGGTAGCGAGCTGTGCCAGGGGAGAAGAAGAGCGGAGGGAGGAGTTTACATCCCTGAGGCTGCTATCTCACATCATCTTGCGGCTCCCTGTCAGACCCTTAACCCTCACCACTGAGCTCGACACAGCACGAAGGTGTTGGAACAGGTACCTGCGAAGAGCTAAACTTAGACGCCCTTATGCTCCGGAAATCCCGATACTTATGTGTACGGCCTTGCCGCATGGAGGTAACTGGCAGAGGTTGGAGCTCTGGGTGGAACAGGGGTTGACTTGCATAGGAGACCTATACGAAGAGGGGGCCATGATCCCGTTTAATGATCTACAAGCCCGCTATGACTTACCCGGGGGGGATTTTCTGCTGTACACAGCCTTCACGGCGGCCATTCGGAAACACTGGGGAGGAGGACTCACAGAGCCCAAAACGTCACTGGGCTGCCAATACGTGGTAATGGCAGCAGGTACCTTCAAAGCAGTGGCATGCTTATACAGGCGCATGACGAGGGAAACACTACTCCCACTGACTGAACTGAGGCTCAAGTGGGAAACTGACCTTGGGGAGGCTATCCCTGAGAAGGCCTGGGGGGATTTGGTAGAGAGAGCCTGGAAGAGCACCCAAAATGCCAGGTTCCAACTAGTACATTTTTATATCTTACACAGAGCATACCTTACCCCGGAAAAGCTCAATAAGTATTTCCCAACCCAAACACCGGCTTGCCCGCGCTGCAATACAGAAGGCGCAGATTTCAAACATATGTTGTGGGCCTGCCCGTTTCTGGACAGCTACTGGGGGGAGATAACAACATTACTGACTGATCTTACTGACAGGGAAGTGGAGCTGACCCAGAAACACTGCCTTCTACACTGGTTCCCCCACACGTCCAAGAATAAAATCACGTGTAAGTTCTTAGACTTGGGGCTATTACTGGCCAAAAGGGATATCACCATGCATTGAAAAGCTAAACAGGGTCCAAGCATAGCAAGATGGAAAGCAGAACTCCTTAAGTGGGCTGAATGTGAAGGGGTGATCAGACAGCAGATAGCCAGAAGAACAGGGAGTGAGAGGGCACTAGAAGCGGCAAGGGCTTGGGAAGCGCTAGTCGTGGCGCTTAAATCCCCAGAAGATGCTGAAGACGCAGACTCCATAGGTGTTCCCCCAGCAGACATAAGTTAAGCTGCAAGAGGGGGGTTTCTTGAGGCCTGGAGGCAAGCTACTGAGGGCGGCCCTCTGTTACCTGGATGAAATGCGATCCCCTATAGTGCTACTTCAAGGCACTGATCTACTATACATTAACAACCTAGATGTAAGTGACACTCCTGGGGGGTGGGGCGGGTGGGGGTAGTTGCGGGATGGGGGGTTTTAGTTGGGACTGAATGTCAGTGTATGTATAGGACTGCAAATGACTGTCGAAAGAACCGAACATCCTGAACCGATCAATAATCTGTACTAATGTCCCAAGTTGGCTGAATGTAAGTTTGTTGGTTGATAGGGTTGTGGCATAACGACCCAATGCACCTTCTGTAAGATTCAATAAAATCTGTTTACAAAAAAAAAATCCGACTGTCCCTAGAATAAAAGAGGCCCTTCCCTTACATATTGATAGCATTCCCGACAACAGCCTGACAAGCCCTGCTTAACAGAGATCCACCGTTCACTAGCGCTGGGCATTAGTGACATAATGGTGGCTATAAATTGTCTAATAGTGGTGCTCACAAAATAGTACTTACAGTCCACTTATCATGCCCATGCATAATATAATTCCTCCTAGCCGTGAAAAAATTGGGTTGAAAATCCCTGACATGTATTGTGGATCACTGGTATTTGATGACGCTGAATTGGCACGAAAGTTAATGTCTATGTGTGACTGGAGAACAAGCAAGCTGTTGTTTCTGGGCCAAAAATCCAGTTTTGTCACCATTTTTTCGAAAAATATCTTGAGGAGGGTGAGCCACAACTCCCCGTGGAGGGTACAGTTTGCTTGGCACACCACACGATTATTGGAATGTTTCAGTACTGCCACTTCAGAGGCTCTGTTTTCAGACAATTCATGCCTTCAGTGGCCCAGTCCTTCCACTAACCCGTTTCATGCCATGTTATCTTCCCTTTCTCATTTTCCCGCAAATATTCCCTCCTTCACACATCTCTCCACCTCACGCTTCCAGTCTGCTGTTTTGAATACATTTCGATGGGAGACATTAAAAGTCACGATTCATACATTCTTAACTCAAAATTCTACAGAATTCATGTTACAATTAAGCATAATGTTAACTCCTCACACCTGAAATTATACCATGACATGATGACTGAGTGCAGAGCGGGTGCCTGGTGTTATTTTGCCCACATCCAGCTGTGGCAGATCAAGTGCAGTGTGACAGACGGGTCAAGAAACACTGGGGCAGATTTACAAGCCCCTTCCGCCACTTTTGCGTCACTTTTCCCATGTTAAAAATGATGCAAAAGTGGCGCAAGGGGCTTGTAAATAAGCCCCACTGTGTTGGCAAGAGGTAGTGGAGCGAGGAGGCATATGTTCTTTAGTGACGGAATTGAACACATCTGTCATCGTCTTATCTTGTTATTTAACAGATTTTTTAAATACCTACAGTTTCTTGTTCCTCTTTGCCTTTAGGATATAATCAGACTGAATGTGTTTTGAATGATACATTTGCATGATTTTCAAAAGTCAATAAAGCACAATCTTCCACATACTGTGTTTCTAATTATTTTACTAGTTTCACTTACCACCACAAAAATCCATGCTAGCCTAAGGATAGTCATATTTTCCTGTTGAGTGATGGAACATCGGCGATGTGTAATATATTGTGCTGGCTTAGCGTCTAGAGGCAAGGCATTCTTGCAATTTACTGTCGAGTCTTGACGGTGGAGGGAATAACCACGACACGCTGGTGTACATTCAACTCTTTTAATTGAATGTCTCTGCATTCTCCCTCTAGCCAGCTATTCCCATGACTACCTCCTCCCTTTCCAGTTCCCCTTTAGACTTCCCTTGCCAGGCTCTCCTTTTCCCCTGGGTTCTACTGCCCTGACGCTAACGTCCAGTTACGACTTTACATCTCCCCCCACTCACAAAAAGTTATTCCTAATTATTGACATAGATCTTTAGAGTTCTTCGACAAGTCAGGCAGGTTTTCAAAGGGTTCGCTGCAATTGGCATAGTGAAACTTTGTTCTGTTGGTGTTGCAGCTACAAGAGTGAATACAGGGTCATCTCCTCTGGTTGGTTCTTCAGTAGCTCCAGAGGCGTCACCCTTCAAGATGGCTGCAGGTTTATTAACTCCCAACTCACAATTCTTGAAATGAGAGATATCTCTGGTTGTCCTCTTGTCATTAGAGGCTGCTGTGATCATAGTTCCTTTTAGATTGTTCCTACCTGTCCAGGGCCCAGTCCCTTTCCTGCATAGTTGATGTTTTTGCTTTCCGGCAAATGTCCACATATTCTTCCATCTTGGTCCTTTTGCTGCGATCCTGCTCTGCTATCGCTTCCCGGTCTGGAACTTGACCGGCATGACCAGCTAGATTCTCCCAGGTGGGGATTCTGGTGTGCACTGCTGCGCCCAGTGCCACATTGCACCGTATGCCTTCCTGAAGATCTGACATTGTCAGTGTCGGTGGTGGTTCTTCTTTGTCATGCCGAAAAGAGGTCAATTCTATGGTGTCCACCTTGTGGTTGGCCCTGCCTCCTTCCAGGCGGCTCCACGTGTCCATTGGGAAATTGTGTGTTACATCTTGAAGGATGGCATCCTCCGCGCTGGCTTTGGTGATGGTTTTAAGTGAAGTTGCAGGTAGTCCTGCCTGGCCATTGACAAAGTGAATGTGTTCTTCAGCCAGTGAGGCTCTTGTACTCGAAGATGACCTGGGATGTCTTGACATGTAGTTGACAGGCTTTTCTGCCTTTCCTGATTTGTGGACTTGGTATAGTATTTCCACTAATTTCAGTTGCTCTGCAGTGGGCAGGCTAAGTAAGCAGTCTGTTGCTTCAGGTCTAGCAATTACATGGACTTGAGTGTCTATAGTTTTCTGTTTGTATGTGAGAGTTGTTTGAAACTGTCCTAGCCATGGCAGTGGCTATTTGGACATCCAGGCATATACTTGCACAGCGACTTTTTGTAGCTTGGGCTTCATCTTGTTGTATTCTCTGACACAGATGTAGTTGAGAGACGGCCCATTGACTAATACGAATTTGGCTGGATGTTACCCCATTCGTATGTGTAGTCTTGGGCATTTTTTGAGCCTCTCATGATCAGCAACCATGCAAATATACTCATCGCTGGCCTGAGATGTAGGATTGAGTGGTCTCGAGCTACGGAACAAGGATTGTTAAGATCTGGAGGTAGTGTGCGACCGTAGACTTGATTGTGAAGAGCTGAGGGAACGTTCTCCCAAGCCTCATACTTCCTTTGCATGATGTCAAGGTCTGAATTTTTCTTGATTTTTCCAATATGTCCCATTGTGATGCCCTGCACACTTTCTCGAAATTATTTTCTTTCCCGCAACACCAACATGCTTGGCCTATGGCAGGGCATGGTCCAACATGTGGGTAATCTTGACCACAGTGATAGCACTCCCATTTGAGGTCTTTCTTTTTGTCGTTGTGCTTTGGACTGCGACGATGATCTGTGAATTTGCGTGTATGTCGATACTCAGGCTGGTGCCCGTCCGTGTTCCCGTTTTTCCAAGTTTTTTTGTCTCCATCTTTTTTGCATGTTCTTCTGCTAGGTCATTGACTCTAGTAATTTCTTCTATGTCATCCAGGTAATAGCTTTTCTTTAGAAGACGTTGACGAAGGGACTCAAATTGGCATCCTTCTATGATCCGTAGACGGAGACCATCTTCTGTCTTGAAGGTGCCAAACGCACAATATCGCGCCTATCGTTTAAGGAGTGTAATGAATTTCCCCAAGGGGTTTCTCCTTCTCTTGCGAGGCCAGATTGAAGGTGTAGCATTCATAGTCAAGGTTTTTTTTGTAGAGAAACTTCCTGTTGAGTGCCTCCCACACATCTTGATAGGATGTCGTGGCAGTCGCTGGCAATTCTATGATGCTTTGTCCAACCTCTTTGCCTATTAAGTTGCGAAGGGCAATGAGTTGTTGATTCGAGTTAGTGACTTGTGACCCCTTCATGAAGTCCTTAAAGTCCTCAAGCCATTCTTGCCAGCGAGGTCCCATGCTAATACCCGACATGAGAGTCAGCGGTTCGGAAGGGCTAAGGAATGGAGCACCGAGCATGGCCGGTCTTGGTAGGGTGTTTTGCATTGAATCCGGTGATGACCACATGTATTAGCTAGAGCAAGTGCCACCACTGGGGTTAAATTGTGAGTGTGTACCTGATGAATCTGAGAAGCAGGCGCGACCGCTTATGCCCAGTATTGTGTTCGGCTGATGTGCTCACTGGAGGAGCGTACGTAAATGCGCACAGTTAGGAAGCAAATGTAGTTCTTTACACTGATGTGCAGCCAGTGTGCACAGCATTGTAGCCACCCCTTGGATGTAATGTATAGAATGGTGTATCTGTACTATTAGTGTTATTATTATTATTTTTTTAATTAGAACAAGGACTGGGTTGCCAGTTTGCTGAATTGGTTGGATGCCGGATATGTAGCTGACGTGGACTGTGTCGCAGCGACAAATTCTTTAAAAAAACTTAGTTTGTGGTAGTGCCTGACTTTAAGATGGGCGCCACTTGGTCAGTGAAGCTCATTGGTTAAGTCGCCTGACCTAAAGATAGCCACCGAGAGGAGCAGAAAACTTGCGGGAATACGGCCGTAGCAGCTGGTTAGCTCGAGGGAATGCAGTAAGCGTGCAGGTAGCAGGCATCCAGCTTACTGCAGGTAAGAATCGAAGTGTTCTTCACCACAGCGTGGTCAGGGTGGGCTACTGGCACCACTCTTGCATCAATTCTGTGTCACATGACTGAGGTAGGCTCCCAATGTCACGTTGCTCTCCGAATTTCCTCTGCGCACCCGGAGTGGGCTCCCAGCGTTGCGTTGTGACTGTTTGCCACAGCATGACCAGGGTGGGCACTTGGTATCACGCTTGTACTGATGCTGCTTTGCACAACTGCGGTGGCCTCCCGACGGGGTGTTGCTCATCGATCTTCCTCTGTGCGGCCTGGGCCGGCTCCTGATGTCGAGCTACCACTCCTGGATCTCTCCCTGCATGGTGGAATGCTCATCCCACCCTCATCGCCAGTTGTCGAGTCTTGACGGTGGAGGGAATAACCACGACAAGCTGGTGTACATTTAACTCTTTTTATTGAATGTCTCCAGGAGAGCCTGTCTTTCTGCATCCTCCCTCTAGCCCCCTATTCCCATGAATTCCCTTTCCGGTTACCCTTTAGACTTCCCTTGCCAGGGTCCCTTTTTCCCCTGGGTCCTAGTGCCCTGAAGCTAACGTCCAGTTACAGCAGTACATTTACCTACCCAGTCTTTTTAAGATTTATCACTAACTGCAAGATTTTCCAGTAATTATAATTTCTTCTCGTTTTTGAGATGGAGAAATGTAATGAATTTCTTAGTTGCTGATGATGTATTTTATGCCAGCCATGATGACGGACTGACTCTCAGACATTAAGAGCTGCAGCCCCACCCTTATGGAACTCCTTACCCCAACACCATGAAGACCTTCTATATGTCAGCAAAAAAATGAAAATTAATATCTTTAATCCAGTAACTGCTCAGTTTTATCCTCACCCCTCCACACTCCCGGTTACCCTATCTCCCCTTTCGCCCCTGTTCATCCCTTCATTCTCCTACTGAGGATGATAAATGAAGGACTAATTATGATACAGTTATGACTGTTCTCAAGTTTTTTACCCTCATTGTTACATTGTAAGGGCACTAACACATTCTTTTGGATACAGAAGAGCTATTTGAAAACATAAAATAAATACAAATTATCATTCAATAAACAATATCTCTGCTTTTATTCATTGTGAACCGTACTCAATGAAAGAGCTTTAGGTGTTCAACGAGTGAACTTACACATACATGTAGCGTCTTCCCCAGCCTGGGTACCCGCCAATAACTATGCCACTCCCAGAGCTTAATATGACATGTCTTTATTCGTCTGCGTGTAACCGTGAATGCAACATTCTAAAACAAGCTTTCATTGCATTATACTCTGACACCTACGTCACAACTCTACGGAGTCCGTTAGGAGCTAAAAGGGAGCCATTATAACACTCGCAAGACACTACAATACACTTTTGAGTTTTTCCCTGTTCATGGAAGTTCCAGACATAAAGTTATGGAAATTACATTTTACTGTATACTTTCATTCTTTTCCTAACCCTACTATTGTTGATTATTCAGAAAGCGGGAAATAGACATTTTGCACATTTTTTTCCTCACCTATATCTTTTTCTCAGCTGGAGAAATCTTTTCTCCTGCACATCCTTACATACAACACTTGCACTATTTTTATTTAGGTGCTTATTTATAATAGCAACAAGCATGGGAAGATGATTGCAGAAGTTTATGAATACAACGTAATGCCTTTATGGATGTTCTCATCATCACATCCGTATCACCGACTCCAATTGGAAACCCTATTTCCTTATCCTTTGGACACAGTGCAGATAAATTCCCACTTCTTGGCAATTTTCCATAGGCATTAGATCCCTGCATCGGCATATCCTCCGCCATCCTGCTTTTGTGAATTAGCACATTACATTTTCAAATGGCCCACTGTTCAGTTTCTAAGCCCACTAATTATTATAGGTTTTCTCGATGATAGTGCAGTGTAGGCCAGCTTACTCACGATATGTGTACCACTATGCACAGCCAAAAAGTAGATTATTTCTGAAAGCGGCAGTTTATCATGAATAGAGCATCAAATGTTTCTGCCTCCTTGCATCAAATTCATGGAGGTAAGGGTTATTTGAGTTTAGTCTGCTGAATAACTGCCCAGTCTGTTAGTGGTATGAATGTGGTTATAAGTGAAGTTAATTCCTGTGTGATTTTTACAGTATGAGTCAAACAGGTCACTTCATGTCGCAGCTTCAGTGCTAGACCTAACACATTTAGCCTGCTGTAAATTATGTGATCTCGGCTAGCAACTGTTCAGACACAAGGCAATTAGTTTCTTAAATTAGTTTTTGTACCAGAACACTTCCTGTATGGTATGAATATACACTGTAGAGTCTTGATGGTATGAGCATTAAGACCCTCGCGGTTCTGAGAACACTTCAAACAGGACTTACGTAAGTTGCTGGAAGGTGTGGCTATTAAAATCATGACATAATACGTACCGTTAGTGAGTTGTGTGATTGTATGCTGAAGAATAAAGACATCTGTTACGAGCTCTGTGTGTAGAGTGTTTAATTTACGTGCTCCTGGGCTGGGGAGGAAGTGACAACTGGCGATGAGTAAGCGATACGTGCCCAGAAGGAACAGGATTGCTCTCCTGAAAGTTTGCAACAATATTGCAAACTGCTTGTGCATGCCACGTGCGCCCCAGATCAATGCGAAGCAGTCTGAGGTCGGCGTTTGTGTATTCAACGTGCTACTCCATCCTATAAATGGCCCTCGGAGAAGTTGAAGGCCTGACGGAGGAGCACATTAGGAAAGCCTGCCAGAATCCGCTGGTAAGGCCAAAGGAAGAGATACTACACTGCGCTGGAACAGAGCCATCATCCATGAAAAACAAACACTAAAGACAGTGATAGCCAGGTATGAAAGCAGAGTTACTCACTGCCACGAGCGAGTGAAGCACTCTACGACCTTCGATCTGCCGTGAAGCCCCAAGCACAAACACACGGGTTGTGTTTGCAGAAGTTGCAAGTGCTAGGGGCTATCCTCCATCGGGATCGCCCAGACGGCATGTGCCCATACAATGCCACTGGAGGGGAGCGCGAAATATACAGAAACCGCATTCCTGAAACCACCAGCGCCATTAGACATGGCAAAGAAACAGAACATTGGTGCCAGGCTGGCTGCATGGATCAAAACATTCAATGCCTTCGTAGATGCGCTAGAAGAAGATGATAAGAAGATCATTAAACACTTAAAGAATCTTGCTGGTGATGGAGAGAAAGAAGTGATAAAGAAAGTCACGCCAACTGAAGCCAAATCATACCAAAAGATAAATGAACTGTTGGAAGCCAAGTTCAACCCAATGTCGAATGTCAACCATGAAAGATACATCTTCAGTCGAGCATGACAACAGGTTGGTGAAACAATGAATGAGTTTGTTGAAAGACTTGAAACACTCATTAAACATTGCAAGTTCTGTGATTTCTACAGATGAAGAAGCCATGCGACTTAGAATTATCGATGGCTGCCTTTCCAACTCGTTTAGAAGATGCATGTTGAGAGAAACACACAGGGGCATATGTACAAGGAGTTAACGCCGCCGTAGTGTTCATTTTTTGACGCTATGGCGGCTTTTTTTTTATTGTCATATTTACAAGTTGCCGCTAACCGCAGTTAGTGGCATTTTTTCTGCGTAAACGTGTGATTTTCTGATCGCCAATTCTGTTAGTGGGACTAAACAAAAATGATATGCAAGGTGGGCGTTCCCGTGAAAAAATTGCCCCTAACCCCACTTCGCGATAATTACAATGAATGTTCTGTCCGGCGATACTCCCCAAAAAATGCTGCTAAGGCCAGTTAGCGGCTGGTTTTTAAGATCAGAAAAAAGCTGGTCTAAAAAATGGAGCAAAAAAAACAGAACATAAGGGAGAGAAACCCAGAGCCTTATTTGCTCACCAAATGATGCCATGGAGGTACTACTCCTGCAGTTTGGAGCCCCGAGAAGACCACAACCACCACCACCACTGCCACCGTCACCAGGACCACCACAGAGGCAGCGCCAAAGAAGAGAGCGGGTCTTCCACCAACGCATCACCCTGATAGACCTCCGGCCAGAGGACGTGATAGCACACTACAGGCTCAAGAGGACCTCCATCTTACTCATACTCACGCAGATAGCACCAAGGCTGCAGGCACCATACCAGCACTGCACAAACATCCCTCCGCAGACAAAGCTACTTGCAGTGCTGCACGTGTTGTCCTCTGGTACCTTTCAACCAACCACTGCCAGAGTGGGTGGAGTCTCACAGTCATCCTTCTCCAGGTTCCTACCCACAGTCTTGGATGCCATCATCAGCCTGACGCCACAGCATCTACACTTCCCCGACACCGCACAGGAACAACTGGAGAACAAACAAGGCTTCTATGACATTGCTGGATTTCCGCATGTGTTGGGGGCAATTGACTGCACCCATATCCTACTTGTGCCTCCTGCGGACACTGCACACATATATAGGAACAGGAAGCACACACACTCCATTAGCGTTCAGGCAATTGTGGACCACCTGGGCCTGTTCATCAAAGTCGTTGCAAAGTTCCCTGGGAGTGTGCATGACTCATACATATTTCGCCAATCGGTCATCAACCAGCGGTTTGAGAATGGCACTTATGGAAATGGACTGCTCATTGGTAAGTACAAACTGAACACACTACATACCTCAAATACACAAGCACGTAGCTCAAATATGAGACAATGCACAGGTAGCAAATGTAATACGACATACCTTGGAACAGGTCCAAACAATGCACACAACCACTCACTGTAAATCAATCAAGACATGTGGAACACAGAACAACAAGGGAAGAGCCATGAAAATCTCACACAAACCACTATGGCATTCTTTATAGATTTAGCAGAACTCATTACACACAAATTTCAATTAGTCAATGCAGTACATTACACAGAACATATAATACTGCTGTGCCACGGATGTATGATGTAACAATGCGATCATTTAGATCGCGGTACATTACATCGCTGTTTTTACAACGCAAGTCGTTACCACGACTTGTGCTGTAGGGTGCTGGACTTAGGAATAGTATGATTTACTATTCCAACTCCAGCCTACGTACAGTAGGGAAGGTGTTGGAATAGTAAATCACACTATTCCTTAGTCTAGAGCGCCCTCCAGTGCAAGTCGTGGTAACGACTTGCGTTGTAAAAGCAGCGATCTGAATGTACTGCGGTGTTTTGACCGCGTTGTTAAGGTCGTTTCCCCTGTGCCACATACATGTTGAATACAACACATGCACCATATGTACAAATAGATGACAGATCACCCTGCTCTCATTTGTGAAAGTGCACAATTTGCTGACATGCAAAAACACAGTCAGCCATGCACCATGTAGTGGGTGTACCTGCATCATGGCTCTGCATGTAGTGCCGAATGAAGGGAGCACCAACTGACCACAAATAAAAACAAAAGTTGTTTCGAACCTCAGTCTGTGTTGTTGCTGAATGGAGCATGCATAGGAAGAGCATACAAACTATCCAAATCACATCCTCAACACATGTCATACATACACATGTCTCCCCTGGTGAGGTGTAGCAATCTGAAGCCCAAAATCCAAAATCAGAATATGTGTTGTTTGGGAACAGACACACACATGTGTACATTGACATGTCATACCACAACATGCATACATGCAGAGTCTAAGTCAAACCATGCACAAGTACATCAATGCATATGTATGTCGTCCACAATTGTCCCAGTAAGTCAAGTGCACTATATAGCAGTGCCACTGTCAACTAGACTCTGTCGCACATTTGTGGCAAGGTGGATGTAAAGAGCACCCAATCAGTCCAATCTTTAGCAGACAACATTTAGACTCTCAGTCACCCTCAGCACAATGACTAACAATGAGGTACCCTGATGATGTCCCAACATAGTAGTCATCAACAACTCAAGGTTGATGCCTAACATGGCACATGTGCCAATGGTGCACCCTCAACAATATGTGCACAGGAGACGTCAGGTTTGTTTAACGTGCCTGTAAAGCAACTTCCATGTTCTTTTTCATTGACCCATCCATCCTGACAGTCACAACATGGAGTGAATACACAGGACATGGACAATGACAACATGGTGATGTGTAGTCTGTCAAGTATAGGCAAGTCAATTTCAATGATGCGCGCGTGATGTGAGATAGACTGCTGCTAACGCTGAGATAATTATTTTACGGAGCGCCTGGTAAAGGGCTCCCTACTCGCTTGTTACTGTTTTAATATATATTAGAACCTCACCTTAGACCTCCGATTTCGTGTTTTAACATTCTTGTGTGTTTTTTTAACAATTCTTATGCTATAACTTGCACCAGACCCCCGGTCCACCACCGATTCTTCGGATTGCGTGGAGGGGTCACGTGCGCTACAGGAAGCACTCCTACTTCCGGCCAGGCGCCTATCAGCTGCAGGAGCAGCTGATAGCCCTCCCTTCATAATTGATGCCTTTCAGTCCACGCAGCGGACGCGCGCAGCTGGCGCGCCGATGGCAGCGCCCGTCTGCGCCCGTCCGCGGCCGGAAGGGGCCGAGGGCTTGTCACTATGCCCAAATTCATTGCGCCCGGAGCACTTATTCCTGCTCAACACTTCTGACCCTCAGACCCAAGCCAGCTCTGCATTGCCCACTTCTTACTCCTGACTATGACCCCTCCAACTGTCCTGATTGTGGTCTTTCTCTTACATCTCAACCCATTTTGAAACTCACCGGCTGCAACTCGAATAAAACTTCAATTCCGAGCAAAAAGACAAAAGACTCTCATTTTGAAGTTACTTTTTTAGTCTTAACTGTAGGTCGCTCCCAAAACACAAGGGTAATATTTATGATCTTCTCACTGAGTCACAACCCGATGCCATCTTTCTAACCGAAACCTGGCTAACCGAAAGTTCTGGACCAGATATGGCCATCGCGCTCCCCCCCAATTATACTTATCTTGGAAAGAATCGCACAGTTAGGAGTGGTGGCGGGATAGCAGTAATTTTTAAATCATCTTACACGTGCAAATGGGATGACCTAGTTCTTAAGGACTGTGAAATTGGTCAGTTTAAACTCCTTTTATCCCCGAACTACACCCTGTCCGGATCTTTAATCTACCGCCCCCGGGCCCTGCAGGCTCCTGGGCAATCACCTTTCCGGACTTTACCGCCCGCTACTGCTAGAAGCCCCTAACTTCCTGATCCTTGGCGATCTAAATCTGCACTTTGATGATATTTCTTGCAACACGTGCTCCATGCTTATTAATGATTTAGCCGCCCTGAATGTCACTCTGGTCACCTCTGGTCCTACCCACAAGGCAGGACACTTACTGGACCCCATTTCTTCGAATTTTTCCTCCATCTCTTGTAAGCCCGCACTCCCGATTCCCTGGTCCGATCACTTTCTGGTTGAATTCTCAATCAAACAGGACCCTTTGAATTTATTTCCTCCCCTGTGACAAAAAATGGGAGAAATTGGAAAAAAATAGACATAGATGCCCTGAACTTGGTTATGCATCACACCCTGCCGCTTTCGTCAATCTCCAGAGTAGAGGAAAATGCGATCATCCAGAAATGGTTAACGGCCTCTGTTGATGTATGCCTCCCAGAGTCTAAAATAAAAATAGGCCAACATCGCTCTCCTGCCCCCTGGTTCTCAGAGACTCTGAAAATAGAGAAAACTAAATGCAAACAACTCGAGAGACATTGGCGAAAAAACTATGAACCAGACAAGAAAATTCAGTATAAATCAGCTCTAAATAATTATCACTCTTTATGCAAGGCGGCTCGTGCCGAACATGCCAATCATACCATCCTACTTTCACAAAACTGCCCCAAAGTCCTGTTTAAAGTAGTGAAAGAATTATCAGGTGCTAATTGCCGATCTGAGCCACCGGTTCTCGACTCAAAACAATGCGACGACTTGGCGGAGTTCTTTGTTGCCAAAATCGAGAAAATCTACTTGGACTTTGACAAACAACCACCAGCTAACCCGGTTATCAATGACCCACTGACACCATGCCCCACCCAAAAAATTGGACAAGGGAACATTAACATTTCGCTAGATAAATGGTCTCCCCTTGATATGCCCACCTTCTATAACATTCTTTCGAGTATCAAATCTGGTTCTCCCAATGATCCTCTCCCTCCCGCCATTCTTCTGAAACTAGACTCCTCTATCCTTAATATCATTATGGAGCTCCTTAATGCATCGCTACTTGAAGCTAAAGTTCCTGCAGCTTGGAAACATGCGATGGTGCTTCCACTACTAAAAAAATCCGATTCAGACCCCAAGATCTTCTCTAATTTTCGTCCCATTTCCTTACTTCCTGTGTTCTCCAAAATCCTTGAAAAACACACTAATTCCCAGTTGACGAAATATGTTGAATCTCATAACATTCTACACCCGTCGCAGTCAGGATTTAGAGCAGGATTCTCTACAGAGTCGACTCTCCTGGGAGTCACTGAGAATATCCGCCAACAGGTCGATAAAGGAGATACTGTGGCACTCATTCTTCTTGATTTGAGTGCCGCTTTCGACACTGTCTCCCATACTACACTTTTAAAAACCCTTTATTCTAAAGGCATCTGTGGCACGGCACTTGAATGGTTGTCCAGCTTCTTGTCCAATAGGACCTTTCAGGTCTTCTCCGCAGCTCAGTCCAAAACACTGATCTCCTCATATGGAGTCCCCCAGGGCTCCATTCTAAGCCCACTGCTCTTTAACATCTACGTCAGTCCACTTACCACGCTAGCAGAGCAAGCTGGGCTAACAATTTATTCGTATGCGGACGATACCCAACTTATCTTCTCGCGTTCTTCGAAGGAGACTACCAAAGCATCCTCCCTTCAGATGGGGCTAAATAAGATCGCTGACTGGATGCACTTCAATAAATTAAAACTCAACGGGGGGAAAACGGAACTCATCATTTTTGGGAACAATAAAAAGCTTTGGGGACCCCAGCATTGGCCATCGCAAATGGGCGACCTCCCTCTCCCATCTCAATCAGCCCGCAATCTGGGCATCATTGTTGACGACCTATTATCCATGCGGCAGCAAATAGTTAAGGTAGCCTCCACCTGCTTTGTCATCTTAAAATGGCTAAGAAAAATTCTCTGGATGCTTCCCACCACTACACAGAGAACCGTAATTCAGGCCTTGATAATGTCCAGGCTGGACTATGGTAACGTGCTCTACCTGGGTGCCAGCAAAGAAAACCTTCGTAAACTTCAGGTGATCCAAAACTCTGCAGCACGACTACAATGCCAACTTCCCAGTACAGCCTCCGCATCAGGAGCGCTTCGCAAACTGCACTGGCTGCATATTGACAATCGAGCCAAGTTTAAAGCCCTCTGCTATATGCACAAAATAAATGAAGGATTAGCCTCCCACTATTTAAATGCCCTAGTGCAACACTACCACCCCTCACGTCTACTTCGCTCTTCGAATCAATTAAAATTTCAAGTACCCAGGATCAAACGAGCCAGAATGGGAGGACGATCCTTTGCCCATCTGGCTCCCTCCCTTTGGAACTCCCTTCCGATGCACCTCCGCATGGAAAAACACCATCTTAAATTTCGCAAACAACTGAAAACCTGGCTCTTTGATCAATAGATTCTGTCTCGCGTGCTCCTCTCTCGTTACGTCGTCTCCATAGGCGCCGGGAAACCTCCGGGTAGCTGTGCGCCATATATAAATTAAAAAAATAATAATAATAATAATAATAATGATGCTGGTAAAGTGTAGGAAAATCAACATGTCAAACCAGCAAGTACTTAGTTGCACAATGCACACACACCTAAGAAGGCACTCTGCAAACATAGCAGGCACATGTACTAATGGCCACATATCTCTTCAATCTGTTTCAGGTGATCAAGGATATGCACTCACACCATGGCTGATGACGCCTCTCAGAGTGACACACACACAGGCCCAGAGAGACTACAACGTTGCACTGGGACGCACAAGGGCCTTAGTTGAATGGACATTTGGAGTCCTCAAATCCAGGTTCCGTTGCCTAGATATATCAGGGGGCCGACTCCTGTACAGTCCTGAACTCGTGTGTAAGATCATAATGGCCTGTTGCATTCTGCACAATATATGTGTACGCACAAACACGCCATTGGATGAAGAGCAGGAGGAGCAGGACAACCCATCTGATGGCCATGATGAAGAGGCAGATGCGAGACACACACCAGCTTCTACTGCTGGAACAGCAAGAAGAGAACAAATAATCTCTAATTTCTTTACCTAATCACAGGACCAAATATCACATCACATGTATGTTCCTCCCAAAAATTTAAACATTGTAACTTTGTAAAATAAAATATCACCACACCAAAGTCCTGTATGCTTGTTTTATCACTTCACAAGTACACATATCTGTCAAGTGAAAGTTATATCATAATTTGTGCAACACACCTATCACATATAGCAGTGGACCTAACATCAATCATCCATGTGAATATGATATACAACTAAGTGATCACCAACATGTGTTGATGATAGGATGCAACATATGTTTGCCTCTTGAATGGCAACATCTCAAGCAGATCACATGGACCATGTTGTCCATTCAAAAATATTAGGCACAAGCAGGCTTTTTCATGGATAATCTGCTGATAAAACCCCTGGTCCTCCTCTCCGTCACTAACAACCATCAGTAACAACTCAATACTACAGCAGGCGTCAATATACAACACTCTCTCTGACTCACTGAATAAGCAAGCATAATCCTTTGTGAGCACAGATAATCGAATACAGGGTACAGCATGGAATGCAAACCATGCAATTCAAAATACTGATGCAAGGGATGGTAGCGGACACTCCAATTTGCCTCATCACATGTCCAGCAGAGCAGATGTGCCTCCTCCTCAACAGTGACGGTCTGCGTAACATACTCTTGCTTACATACATTGAGAGCACCTTCAAAGAGATAGGATGTCCCCCCTGCAACATCAGTGTACTCATGGTGTGTGTCCTGCAATGCACACTAACATTTGTGCATAACCAGAACCATCCTTCAATTATGATCACAACAAGTTGCAACATGCATACTTCACATGTGAGTGATGTTAAAACAAGAATATGACAAGACTTGACATCAGGTAATGTTCATTGTTCATGCAATAAGTCAAAGAAATGGGACCACTAGATCACGTACAACGCAGGCAATGTCATCTCTGTCACTCTGCTGTAACACAGCAGCATCTGTTTCTAGACACCAAGGTCTCATACAATGGCACAGTATGATCCGCAGGACATGTGGACTGCTCGTGCTAACAGGCATTGTCAGTTTTGCCGTTGGAAGGACTGTGACATGCAAAGTGCAGCCTTGACATTAGAAATTACCAATGACATGTTCACATGTGCAGCTGGGTCTCCAACATGCTTCATCATGGCTCAGTGTGTAATGTAGAGCTATGCATAAATCTGAGTATGCAGCTCCCTCATGCTATCTGTTACACACATTTAAGTATGCATCATCTGATCTGTGTCTGTAGGATATTGTAGTCCATTGGGTACTAATGATATGTGTAGAGACAACACCAAAACTAACTTACAATGTTAACTGTGCATCCAATACATATTGTAACATACAAGATAACATTAGCTCATTGCTGACATGCATGTCTTTTCATGTGACGTTATGTGCACAAGAACAGACTCACACCATGTAATGTTTTGACTGGCATTTTGGGTAATGTTGTCAATGAAGATGGTCATTGCACACCGGGCAGAGACCATGTAATGGCTAGCAATGCAGGAAAAGCATACACATATCTCTTTAAAATGAAGCCATGAGTACCGTACCACAGACTGTCATCAATGTCCTTCTCTGTGTCCACAGATATTCATACACTCCAATGTGAATGTGCAGCCAATGCTGTGCATTGCATGCGGATTTGCAAATTTAATAGACGAGTAATGACTGCCTGTTGATCAAGTACATATGTGTAGCAAGACCATCAGACTCCCACAAACATCACAGCAATGTGTGATGTTAGAGGCTCACATGTAGTGACACATACCACCAATGCCAACCGTAATGTGCGACACCCTGGCAAGGGATCTACGTACATACATGTCCAGTCAGGAACAGACCCAATGTGAGAAAATAGTGCCTCCTAATGGCTCTGGACCACTAACACATGTACAGAACAGATACACCACACAAAAGTACAACACACAGATCACATCACTAATACGTATTGTGCTGTTATTCCAGACTAAATGCATGAAATGGAACATATATTGTTCATGTATAAATTAGCGATTAAAAAACAAATGCAAATACCTCTTTGCAACAATTTTTTCCATTTCCGGGATGAAAAATACTCGCAAAATACATATATATACATTAAATATTCCCGCTCAGCCCTAGTCTTGTGAATTTTCGCCGCAAAATGAAAAGACGGGCCGCAAACTGACAGGACATTATGTCAGTCTGCATCCTGTCACATGAAGGTGTACAGTACACTTTCACTTTCTCTTTCAGCCACACTGTTACTGTGTTTTGAGAGTTGTGGATCTTTTGGAAGGTGTCTGCTGTTCTTGGTGTGTTTGAGAGAGTTCTGTGTGTTGTGTACTGTCCATACTGTCCTAGTTAAGTCCTGTGTCTCTGTCCCTACGTGTGAATTGCAACTGTCTGATTGTTTTGTCGAGTGTACGTCTCTGGGGTATCTTTGTATAGTTAAGTAGTTATTAGGGGTTGCCTGTGGTTTTTTTTTTGGTTTGCCTGGGGGAAATATTGTATTGGGGTATGTTAGGGCAGGGTAGAGAGGGCAGGATGTCAGAGGGGGCTGTGGGGGCCTTCCTCTGGCTCGTAAATTTTACCTGCCCAGGATGGTTGAGGCTGGGGTATGCATCCTACTGGGATACGATGTAAAGGTACGGAAGGTGAGATGGGAGCACATTCGTGAAAAGATGCTTAACATGTTTGGTGTGGACTAGACTGTCCAGCAGTGGAAGCACCAGTGGCAGGCCTTTGTTGGCCAGGAGGGGGACCATTGGATCGCCTTGGACTAATCGTCGGGATGCAAGGTGGTAAGTACATGACCAACATCGCATCAAATCAGAGGATGAATGCACAGGACACAAATTCTGGTGTGCACAAGATAGAAGCACACATCATTTATATTGCCATTTGGCAAAATAGCTTGCCTGTCATGACATACTGTGCCATACCTACATCCTTAATAATTGGTACACTTCACATGATCAACTGGCTGCCAATCTCTACAAGATACATAGTGTGGGTCACCAAAATTTCTGAGCACGTGACATACCTGTGCGTAACTTAATAACTGATTTGACCCCAAACGTCATGCCTATTGATGTGTGAGAGTAGATTTAACATCCATGTAGAATTGGGACAGGTCGTAGTCTGTTATGTCAATCAGATCATGGCATGGATGCCCATTACGGCACCAGTGTGACCTTCACATGTGTTGTGTGTAAGATCATCTCAGCAGATTGCAACATGTATGTAACGTGGGAACCCACCTGACTATTCCAATGACTGTATTTTTTCTATGTAACTATCAATGATGTATGTGATCTTACAAATCGTGATGTTAATGACATTAATTGTACCTTTCACATTTTTCCAACAGCAGGAAGACCATTGATCACACAAGGAGATGTGGATGCATTTATGGACCCACACGCCACAGGTGAGAGTGTCGTCCCTAGCTCTGGACAACGTGTCCACATATGCAAGCAATGCCACATCCCCTGTATGTTGTAGTACACAGTGTGGATGTGCATCGCATGAGACTCACCTCTGATGTGATGATGCTGCATCAAGTCAAGGGTATTGCACATCAGCATCATGTGATGCTGGAGGACAGAATTGCCATTTCTAACTTGGTGTTGCAACGCCTCATATGAGTCACACCACCGTATCTATGTCCAAGCACGGAATGCATGATATGGGTGATGTCATAGCCATGTCATAGAGCCAATCACACCGCATCACAAACATCTATGTGCCCTGCAAGAGTTCCAGATCTGCGTCCGCCAATTTCAATTAGAGACAGTAGTGTATGATGATAAGTTTGTTGCAATGAACATGTCACATCTGTTGTTGATCATTATTATGCAAAGTGATGTGGCATTCAGACATGAACTATTGACAGATACCCACATACAACCTTATTGAAAAATAACTAGAATGTACTACCATCACCATATGGTATTTTCCCCCATGGCATCAACTGTGTCACCACAAGACAGTGTGGCATATGTACAATCCCTATGGCCACCACAATGTCACTTTTTTCTACTCAGTGGTGGCAATGGTGTGTGCGCGTTATTTACAAGGCAGCGTTAAGCCACTTAATGCATTGTATCTCCTCGTATCAGTCTCTTTCCATGTGTGGTGCCTTGTGCAGCACACATGGAAAATACAAATTGCCATTCTTTCTTTATGTACAGGAAGGTGTCCCTTCCTGTACACAAACAAACTTTAAGGAAAATGCCATTTTGTCACTTTCATGTGTGCTGCATGAAGCAGCACACATGAAAGGGGGATGAGATGTGGATGTTGAAGGTGCAGCAGCATTCATCTGTGCCAAAGGTTGAGGCAGCACTGCTGTGATGAGAAGCTGCAGGGCTTGGAGGACTCCAGCAACATCTCTGTGGTATGTAGCCATGGCTGCCAAGTATGAAGCTTGAGAATGAGAATGATCATGTTCTCCATGATCATTCTCATGTGACGCAACTCCTTGGTGACATGGCTGGAGCTACTTTGACTGGACAGTTCTTGTTTCTGAGTCAGTACTCCAGTGATGTCAGCCATAGAATGCTGGAGAGCATGGAGCGAACTGTGGGTGCCTGTGATGAACTCTAGGTGGTCCCAAATGGGACTGAGACACCCACGTACCCCATCTATTTTGGCAGCCAGGCTGTTAAACCCCACCCGCACCTGACCAGCCATCTCCTGCTGGACCTCTACTGCACGACGTTGAAATGTTAGAAGTGGGTCCTCAAGGCCCTGGGAGACAGGTGTGGTGGCAGGTGGTTGCTGCTGGGTGTTTTGTGCAGGGGGTGGAGCTACCACGAAGCTGCTGGATGTCCCTGATTCCGGAGATGGGCTGCCAATGGAGTTGAGCAACACTTGGAGGGTGTCCTGGTCGATGGTTGAGATGTCTTCATCTTCATCATTGAAGAGTGGGACAGGCTGCTGTACAGGAGGTGATGATTCTCCCTCTGCAATGTAAAGGTGAGATGCTGTTGTATGTGTGTCTCAAGTATGATCATGCATTGGATCAGTTTACAAGCAGACTGCATGACAATGTCCATTCAGAATGTTTAGGAGGAGATACCTATTACATGCAGGATAGTGAATCATTGTACAACATCACTGATGTGACATTATAGTTGTAAATTATTTTCTTACAGTTTACAAGTATGCCAAATGTGACTGGCCAATATCTACACACATGCAGCACCAGTTGTGTCCTCTGTTCAGTAGTGACAGTAGTGCAGGTTGTACCACATTGTTGTCAATGCAGATTAGCTCATATTTATGTGTCTATACACTGCATTGTGGTAGAGTCACCCCTACTCAGTACACTATGATCTTTTTAAAGATTGTTCAGTTTTGGAGGTGTGGATTGCATGCTACCACACATTGCTGTTGGCAGTGCAACATGATTGTTGTTGTGGCATGAGTAGGGCTATCACACTGTTGTGATCTGGGTTGATGTGATGTCCCACATGATAAGGGCAGGGAGGTATGCTTGATTTGCCAGATACAAACTGTGTAGATACATGTTAATGTTGTAAAGTCCATGCGAGTAATGACATTCTCATCGATGCATGTTGATCTTCAGGTATGGTACAGCTTCTGTTTTACTGCCCCTCATCACTTTTACCCAGTGACCCTTGCACTTATGTGCATTTACAATGGTGAGATGTTGCAAGCTGGAGGAAATATGGGTATTGGTCATAGTTGGAACACTTGTGCATTGCTGGACTGCAGATGTCTTTCTTACATCAGGAGTTATATGGATACGAGGAAGAGGCAGAGTGAGACTTGCTCCTTAAAGGATAAACTCCGCACTCATCCACTTCAGTGACAGAGGCCTGCACCATGTTTACATGTTTATGGTGCAGGCATGCATTTCATCATGCACTGGCACTTGACTTGTCAGGGTGGCACACAGACAGGCAGCTTTGCAGGGTAGTGCAAATGTGCATGGGTTCAGGGCGAGAATGTTTATGTGTGAGGAGGGACCCCTTCAGGCACATTAGCAATGATTGACTAATTGCTGTGTCTATGTGTGCTGCACAATGCAGTACACATGTAAACCGTAATAGCTTTGGCAATTGGGATTTTTATTGATTTCATGTTGGGGGCCATGGTTTTCCTTGCATACATTGCTTACTGCCCTCCTGTTGGCTTCACCATTGTGAGTATAGGGCAGCGTGAATTCCTATGGGTGTTGCAGGGTGGACAGACAGAAACAACACCTATTACCCTCAAAGTTCACACCACGTGCAGTGTGTAAGTCGGCCTAGATTACATGGCTGTGGATTTTCACTGGCTTCTTAGTGGTGCTCAGCCCCTATCACCACCCCAACGTCACATCAGGTGCGATTGGCAGGGTGATGTGTGCTTGTGAATATGCCCCTCAGATGGACACATGGATGATTCTGTTCTGCTCATGATTATTGGATGCCTTTGTTTGTGTGAGAATGTTTACAGACATGACTGTGTATTTGTTCACTGCCACTGTTGACCTTCCCCAAGTACTTGTTTCTATGCATGTCAAGGTGTAATGGGCATCTCACATCAGGACTGTGATTACTGTAGAATACTGTTATCCGTATGGCACATGTGTACACTTTAGAGCAGATGAGGGCATTTTGACATAAGGGGTGATGGTGACATGTAGCAAGTTGACATGCATTGGTGCTAAATTGTTATTCTTGCTTGGTGTCATACTTCACTTGTCATGCATCTTTACAGTGACATTATAGTTCTTTGAGCATGGCACACAGACAAGACATGTAGATAGTTTTGTTTGGACACATTACTGATATGCATAGTCCATGCACTGTACTGTTGGAAGCATATCCCCTTTGCTCATAGTATGACATCACATTATGCCTCAAGTATGCTAAATTTGTGCATTGTGGAATATGCACCTTATAGACAGAAGGGTGCATAATTAATATGTTGTGGCAATGCATGTGTTTATGGTCTGCAGAGTCACTACATTTTTTGTCACTTGGTGAACACAGGGCTGCATCTCATAAACAAGCAAAGGGGCATATTGACTGGAGAGGCGGCAGAGTGTCACATTGGCCTCCTTGCATCAACACCACGCACATACAAATTGTCTACAGAGGGCTGCATCTCATTGACAACAATAAGATGATGCCCCATGAACAAGACTGATCATGGGCAACAGTGAGCAGGCCACCACTGATGGCAGCACACATGCACCATTGTGCATGGGTGTCTGAGTTGTGTGCAAGAATGTGTATGTGCAGTAAGCTCCCCCTTCATGCACATGTACAATCTTTAAATCAACTCAGACACCCGTGCACAATGGTGCATGTGTGCTGCCATCGGTGGTGGCCTGCTCACTTTTACTCATGATCAGCATCATCATATTTGTGTAAATGAGATGCAGCCCTGTGTAGCCAATTTGTATGTGCGTGGTGTTGAGGCAAGGAGGCCAATGTGAAACTCTGCCGCCTCTCCAGTCAATATGCCCCTTTGCTTGTTCATCTTGCCCTTATTTTGTAGTCTGATGTAAATATTTGTTTTGCTATATTTTGGATTAATTTTCTGTGCAGATTTCCAAGTCTGTGACACCACCAATATGTGTCTTTCAATATATTCAGTGACTAAGGTGATATGTGGCTATACCCCCAGGGACCATAGTATCTGGGACAAGATCTGCAGTCAGTGTGGGTGTGCACTGAGGGAGATTTATTTGGGCATGAGTTACATTGGTCCCATCCACCCCCATCCCCCCAGTCCCTGGTTGTTACTTACCCTGTTGCTGATGTAGCTGGTCATGTTCAGCACTATCCTGTCCCTGGACTCCAACCACTGACTCCTCGCAGATGACTGCGGACACCTGTTCCTCCAAGGCATCCAGCTCCTCCTGTATCATTGGACTCCCACCTCTGGTCTGCAGTGCTGCCTGGTGATTGTTGGACAGTTTCTGCTTGGTCTTGCTCTTAGCATCATGCCAGCACTTCTTGCAGTCGGTCACTGTCCTCTTGACCTCTGTGACAGCATTCACCTTGGCTACGATGGACTGCCATATTGCATTTTTGGTCCCCAATGACACAGTGGAGCTGACAAACAGCTGGTGTTGTTTGTCTGTCACCTCCGCAATCAGGATCTCATTTTCCTGCTGGCTGAACCTGGTTTTCCTCTTCCCCTGGGTCTCTGGTTGGTCCTCCTGGTTGTTTGTGATGTTAGGGGGGGTTGTTCTCTCCTGCATTACTGGGTCCAGCTTCCTCCATGGTTCCTCTGCTATTTTTTTTTTTTGTGGTGTTTTGTGTACTTCGCGGGCGTTTTGTAGTTGATTTTCCCGCGAAACGTGAAAAAAGTGGCATCACGCTGATTAGCGTGCAGTTTCTGGCTGCTGACTGACCGGCTGCCACTTTTTTGACATTTGCGGCAAGATTTTTACTGCCGTAACTCAGAGGTTAACGTTGACAAATCCCGCCGCGATGAGAAACTATCGCCATGTAGCGACGTATTGTAAATACGTCGGTACCATGGCAATAGATTTCAGCGGTACAGGGCAGTAGGAAAATTGCCGCTAACTAACGCAAACGTTAACTAGCGGCAATTCTTGCACATATACCCCACAGTCTGGAGAAAATGCTAATGGCTGCAAGAGCTGAAGAGTGAGCGGATCGACAAGCTGCTGAAATGGAAGCGGGACTATCCCAACATAAATCGGCCCTGACTATGAAAAGCAAGCACCAGCGAAAACATATGCAAATAAGTCGACATTTTTAAAGAAATCTAAATTGTGTTTTCGATGTGGATTTTCATTTCCCCACAAAGGTAAATGTCCAGCCATAGGACAGCCATGCAAAGGTTGTGGGAAAGAAAACCATTTCATAACGGTCTGCAGAGCAAAAGAAAATTTTGATGCGTCAAGAGGGAAGGACAAAATGAATGCCAGAATGTTCCAGAAGCATTCTTGCCACACCCACAAAACCAAAAAGCAACATCAGCTACGACAAGTGGAAACAAGACCAATCATTGTCAAGCTCATCATACAGAGGCTCTTCAACATCACTATCAAGTGCCGATGATGAAGATGGGTGTGCATTAATGGTAGCTATCAAGGAACAACATGCGCATGTAGGAATAGTTGCTTGCAAAGAATGCCACAATTCAAAAGAAACTCACCAAGTAAAGTGACAAACTTCATTTGGACACTATCCCAAAATCACACTAAAAGTGAATGATCAACCAGTAACTTTCATTATAGACAGTGGTGCTTCAATTAAAATCATGCCCGTGGAAAGGTTTAACAGCCTGTCACCTATGACTCGCCACACTCCATCAGGCACGTGGGCTGCTTCTGAACCACTGCAAAGCCAAAGATCATTCATAGTGACCATGCAACACAAAATGATGTCAGTACACAAAATGACGTCAGTACAAGAGTCAATACATGTACTTCAAGGAACTTCGTTCAGTGACTGTGTCCTCAGTTTTACCACCGCTGCTGACATGGGACTGATATCACTCAATTGCAACCTTCACACTCTGAGATTGTGAGTAAATTCCCATGGCTGTTTCATGGTTAAGAAGACTCAAGACAATGAAAGTGCAACTTCATGTCAATGAGAACATTCACCCTGTTGTTCGATGACACCGCAGAATTGCCTTTCAGTTGCAAGAATATGATTACGAAATTGTAAACAAGCCGGAGAAAGATCATAACCCTGGTGATTACTTTTCACGAGTGCCGCTACTGCACCACAGCTCGACATCCAAAGTTTTGAGGAGTATGATAACTTTATTGTGAGGTCTAGTACACCAGCAGCTCTATCACTTGAACAGATTATTGCTGCTATCAACACTGATAAGAACATGCTCATACTTAAAGACATCATCTCAACTCACTGGTGGAAGACAATTGCTTGACTATTTGCTGATTATGTTGAATTTCAGAAATTTAAAAATGTACAAGGTGAATTATCCATCACTAGAGAAGAAATTGTACTAAGAGGCTAGAGAATTGTCATACCTGAGGGCCTGAGACCGCAAGGTATTGAGCTCGCTTATGAAGGACATCATGGGATTGCAGCCACCAAAAGAGCCCTGAGGGATCTAGTGTGGTTCCCTCGCCCTGCTGAACGATTTGAGAAATTTCAATATACAAACTATTTCATCCAATGCATTTAGAGAACCCAGTGTCAACCTCAGATCTGAGAGCATGGAAAACTTACTTCCAGCCAAAAACCTCACACCTCAAAAGTGTTGTCACCAAATCGCACATCAAATCGATGCTATCTAATTGCAGATCTACAGCAAGACACGCAGCTGATATTGCAGACATGATCCTCTCACATGATCTAGACCTCCTGATCCTAACGGAAACTTGGCTCAAGGAAACCTCTACACCAATCCTGGGCATTCTAGTCCCCCCAGACTACAACATAATAAGACTGGACAGACTAGTTAAAACTGGAGGTGGAATTGCTTGCATCCATCGATCTAGTCTCTGCTTGAGACAGATTCACTCGGCTTCAATGTCCTCATTCGAACACCTGGAACTCGAAATCTGGAACAATGGCAAAATAATTTGTACCCTCCACTCTATCTACCACCCCTGGAGATAACCCTGTGTTCACTGAACAAATGATGGATACCATTTCTATGAACGCTGACCAATCTCACAACCATATCTTCCTTGGGGAATTCAATTTGCATTGGAACAATGAAAATAATCCATTAGTAAACACCTTCAAGACTTTCCTATTCAACTTGAATCTTACCCAATTCTGCAACAAGCCCATGCATATCAAAGGTTCCACCCTAGACCTTATCATAGCCAAAGATAACATCATTAAACTTGACGATATAGCACCTTGAGACTGGTCAGATCACCTTGTAATCTCATTTCACATCATAGAAAAAATATTGATCAGACAAGGTCAACCTCGAAAAAACAAACAATGGTCTAGAAATCTGAGAAACATCAACGCAAATGATCTCACCACTATGAGCAATATTCTTCTTTAGCCGCCCAACATGTCAAACCTGGATGATCTCACTGACCACTACACTCATTCCATGACGGATATCTTTAATGCACTCGCTCCACTTCATCTCAAAAGAATCCCTAACAAGCATTCTCAACCCTGGTTCAACAGCTCCCTTAACGGGGAATGACGTAATCTTAGGCTCGCTGAAAGATCCTGGAGATCTTACCCTTCTCTAGCTAACCTCAAACGACTAAGGAAGACTCGAAATGCCTATAACAAACATATTCGCCGCTCTTAAACTGATCAACTTAGATTGCAACTTGACATGGCCAAAAATAGACCTAAAAACTTTTTGAAATCATTAAACAACAATCAATCCAACCCCCAATCAACTCTTGACACTTAAAAACTCAATCCCAAGCAGTGAGGAGTTCTCAGCTCATTTCACTGAAAAAACAAGAAAGATCGAATTAGATCTGCAACTCTCCTTACTAAACTTACCGAATCAAGCTCTCCACTCCCCGGTCTCTGGTTCACTTTGGTTGAGCTCTCCTATGATCGCTCCGGCTGCCTTTACTACAAAAAATTATGCTTTGTGGAATACCTTCAGACTTCCGGATGATCTTGAACTGCTTAACATATTGACTACTTTAAATCCATCAAATCACCTCAACGATCCTTTGCCCACCAAACTCTTTAAAGAGCTTCCCTCATCCAATTTCCCGATCTGGTCGAAGAGTGTACATGAATCCCTCACGCAGGGCCTCATTCCATATTGCCTCAAGATGGGTCAAGTCATCCCAATACCAAAGAAACCTAAGGCAGGTTTATCTGAGCCTAAAAACTACAGACCTATTTCTACTATCATGACTCTATCCAAACTTCTCGCGAAATATGTTCATACTCAACTCTGTAATCACATTGATCATTTGCAACTCTTTGGCCACTTCCAGTCTGGCTTCAGATCGGGTCACAGTACAGAAACCGCCTTAACTCACATTGTAGACAATGCCCTAAGACTTCTATACCAGAATGAACCTTGCCTACTTATACTATTGGATATGTATATTATGACCTCAGCATTTGATACGGTCAAACATCACAAACTAATGAACCTTCTTGAAACAAGGATGGGGTTATCAGGTACAGTGTTAAATTGGTTTATCTCGTTCCTTCAAGGGAGAACTCAAAGATTCAAAGTAAACAATGACCTTTCCAACAGTATTCATGTTTCTTTTGGAGTCCCACAAGGATCCGCACTATCTCCTACTCTCTTCAACCTGTATCTGGAGCCCCTCACCGAAATTCTGAAATGACCTAACATTCATTATCATATGTATGCAGATGATACCCAACTGTATATGAAAATTTCTTTTCCGGAAGACATTGCTACTCTCAACCTTGCTCTCTTAAAAACCCAACAATGGTTATCGCTCAACCACCTTTTGCTAAACTCCCTCAAAACAGAATACCTCTTGCTCACCCCACACAATCATACTGCGCCCATTCAGGACTGTCTCAAACAGCTTACAGCCCTCAACTGCACCCCACATGTAGTTAACTCTACTAGATCACTAGGCCTAATTCTGGACAAATGCCTAAATATGCAAGATCACATCAGTGCTGCAACAAGAGGAGCCAATTACCAACTCTGCACATTAAGGAAAATCAAAAAGTTCCTGCCACCCTCTGACCTGCAACAAGCTGTTCAGTCCCTGGTGATCTCCTGCTTAGAATACGGAATTGCGACCTTGGCTGGACTCCCCAAATCCAATCTGGCACCTTTAAGAGCCGCTCTGAACTCTGCTGCCAGACTCATCACCAGCTCAAGAAAGCGTGCCCACATCACAGTTGATCAACACCACCTGAATTGGCTGTCCATTGACGCAAGAATCAAGTATAAGATAGCTTACTTGACTCACAACGCACTGCACCATAACACGCCCTCTTACCTAGCAAATAAGCTAGAACTATTGGGTGGGAATCGGGCACAAAGAAGTACAAACACTCTACTACTGAAGCCCCCAAAGTTCAAAAAGAAGAGAACTTACAACCGCGCTTTCTCTGGTCTTGCTCCAAGAATATGGAACGCTCTCCCACCAGAAATCAGAACAATCCCTTCGTCCTCCTCTTTTAAAATAGAAGTCAAACGCCTGTTCATGAATAGCCACTGGAGACAATAGTTCTGTAACTCCTCAAACTTTTGAAATGACCCTACATCCTTGTCCTCTCCTACCTCAATGCAATCCGCTTACTGTTCAAAATGCTGATGTTCATATCAATTGGCCTTTTATGCTTTTAATGTTTTTGCATAGTTTTCTATGGTTTTCTGCCTGTTAAAGTTCAACCAGCAGACGTCGTTGTACATTGCTCTGTTACCGACCATGTCAGTAATCTTTGGCTCGATCATGAATAGACTTGTGAGTCAATAGCTCTGTAACATCTCATACAATCTGAAATGACCTCACAACTTCTGACCTACCTGACCTTTGTTGCATCCTACCTATTGCGCAAAACACTGATGTCTATCTGCCTTTGTCTGTAATCTGCTTTTATTGTTGTTACGTTGATTTCGATTATACCTTCCTGCTCTAGCCTATCAAGCGGGCGACGATGTACAGCACCCTGATACCCTGTCGGGTCATGTTCGCGCTTTATAAAACTTTTCAAATAAATAAATAATAAATAAAAGAAATGAAAGGGGCCATCTGTGTAACTGCTTATCTCCCAAAGTGACACAGCATTAATTAACTAAGTCTGACATTGCTGCAGATGCCTTGAAGAGTTTGGTGGTTGATTTCTTTGTACCCCTGGAGAATGGACAACATCTTATGGTGATCATTGATGAATACTCAAGTTTTCCTTTGGTAGAAGACTTTTCATCGACAACCCATGACAAAGTCATCCAGCACCTTGATAACTTCTTTGCAGCGTGGGGTATACCCGCCATTCTCAAAACAGACAATGGTCCGTCTTTTAATAGCAAGGAGTTCAAAGAGTTTCTGAATCAACTCAACATCAAGAATCAAAAGAGCACACCGCTCTGGCCGCAGGCCAGCAGTGTTGTCGAACCATTTATGGACAAACTCAAAAGAATAATTCAGCGACCGTCGCTGGAGAAAATCGATCTGAAACAAGCCATGTGTCAAGCTCTTCATGCCTATCGGACAACTCCTTACTCCACCACTGATGAGAGTCCTGCCATCTTGTTATTTGGAAGAGCCATAGGAACTAAGCTACTGCAGTGGACATCAGACCGAACAACAAACGCTGACAAGGTTCGTGTCACAGACACTTCTCAAAAGTGCAAAATGAAAGCCTATGCATACGCCGATGTGCCCAGGAACCAGTCTTCGAGAGAGAGCACTGGGTACTGGTCAAATAGAAACGGAAATAGAAAATGGACACTCCGTTTGCTGTCGACCCACTGAAAGTTGTAAAGACCAAAGGACGCATGATGACTGCATGTTGTCCCAGAAAGTCCATCACAAGGGACTCATCACACTTTAGACATTTGTTCGCCTATTCCTGAGAGCGTTATTGAGGTAAACTGAACGTCCAGATCAAACATCTAAGCCTATGTCATTGGCGAATACTCCATATATTAACCAACTACCTCATACTTCTCGATCTGGCAGACTAGTGCAAGCCCCTCGATGCCTCATTGAGGAAATATGATGTTTATTTTGTTTGCAGAAGATGTAGAGTCTTGATGTTATGAGCATTGGCACCCTTGCGGTTCTGAGAGGACTTCAAACAGGACTTACGTAAGTTGCTGGGAGGTGTTAAGATGTGGCTATTAAAACGATGATGTAATGCATGATGTTAGGGAGCTGTGTGATCGTATGCTGAAAAATAAAGACTTCTGCTACGAGCTCCATGTGTAACGGGTTTCATTTACGTGCTCCTGGGCTGGGGAGGACATAACATACACTACTACATTTAAAATACTTCTAAAACTGAGTATTAAAAGTAGTAGGGACCATTTTGTAATAAAATAATTTCATTTTGAGAAGTAGTCAATGAGTGCACATAGATTCTGGGTTCTTTATGCTGCACACATTACCTCCTCATCCTTTCTTCGTCCCAGTCCTTACTTAAAAGGCAACCTACCCAATGCCAACTTAACTCTGACAATCGGGGGGCATGGCCAGGCAACATGGCCGACAGGACGTGAGCCTCTGAGCGACCCCCGGCCCGCCTGGGAAATCCTGTCCCATCCTGTCTCTTGCCTCCTGAAACCAGGGTCACATTACTGCAGAGACATTGCACATCACCCCTGTACCTGTGGAGTCCCCCAGCGGTGGCTCCTGACGCTCAGGCCCGATCCGCTGTCCCTCGGTGGCCTCTCCTGCGGCTGGGCCCGGGGTGCGGTTTAGCTGCAGTGAGGGCACTCGTGTGCAGACCCAACTTCCTAGCTGTGGAGGCTTCTGCCTGAGCCATTCGCCCCCGCGTATTGCGGGGAGGTCAAACGTCGCGGGACAGAGGCTGGGGGCTGAGCCGGTGGCCGCAGCTGAGTTGGCCTTGCCTCCCAGGTTTCCGGATGGGGGCGCGGCCTCCGATGCTGCGGTGAGAGGAACTGCTGCTGATCTGGTGGGCCATCGCGCCGCCCGCTTGGAGGGCTGAGTCTGTGCCCCTCACCTCCCTCGTGATGTGGGAGGCGTGAGGGTTCTGGGGCGGTGGCACTGAAGTCCTGCATCGACTTCGCGGCCTGCCGCTCAGACAGGGGCGTGGCCCTGGGGACAGCACAGACGTGGCTGAGGGGAACCGCGCCTCATAGATCCGGAGGTGAGTGGGGCCTTGGGCCTCTGGCGACCTGCATACGCCTACTCCTGGATGGGCCTGTGAGGTGAACAGGTCTGAACAGCGACTGCTGCAGCTGTAGAGGATACTGCCTGGGCCGATAGAGACTGGCTTGGGCCCACCCAGGCGGTGCACCCCCGGCGTTCTGGACCTTGCCGTCTTGCCCAGAGGACTCCTTAAGTTGTTCCTGCAGTTGTGGCGACCACATGGTCTGGAATGTTTCGCATTGTTGGAGTGCCCCCCCCCGCCATTGGAGGACCTACCACGCTATCCTGGTGGTGCCGGGGCCCCTGCACCACACAATAAGAGGTACCGGCAAGGGAGGGACTGAAACCCCCTAGATCAGAGTGCCACGGTGGAGGGTCCGTACCCCTATGGCGGCCTATAAATTGAGTTGTCTAAGCTACAGGAGGAAAGCCTGCTGCTTACAGTGTTTTGGAGGGACTGGCCTGCGGCCTGCGGCCTGCGGCCTGCGGTCCTCCTTGTAGGCCTGCTTGCCTGGCCTGCGCGTTTTTGATCGAGGGGGAGGCACTCTCCCCGTAGTGTCCTTACTCCTGGGAGTAGAGCTGCTGGGCCTGCCTGTCTGCTCGGTAGCGACTCAGCGCTGACTGCCTCTGTGGAGCCCCCCTGAGGCTGATCTGTGAGGAGTGGTCACGGAGCCCTTGGTGGCCTGTGCCAGCGGCAGACGCAATGGGGAAGGACAGGGCTGCAAAACCATCAGGGACCAACACAATAACTCCATATAGAACGCCTCGCCACCCTCTGCAGCTAATAAAGAGGCAGACCGGGGATGCCGAGGAGGATGCAGGTGAGTGGCAGGACGAGCCCTCCTGTGCTGAGTGACTGGCTGCCATTCAGGGATCCAGGAAGGCGTTGGAGAATCAAATCGAGACTGTCTCTATTGATGTAAATTTGCTCAGGGTGGACCTCCGGAAAATCGCAGATAAGGTGACCAGGGGCGAGAGTGACGTTGTGGAATTAAAGGGAGAGGTGGCGACGCTTAAGCATCAGGTGGCCCGGATGACCGAGTCCACCACGAGGGCCCTAGAGCGCCACGCTGAGGATGCGGAGGGCCGAGCAAGATGCAGTAACATCCGTGTGCTGGGATTTCTGGAGCGCGCGGAGCAGGGATCGGAGGAGCAGTTCTTAGAGCAGTAGATTTGTTGCCCAGTTGCACCTTCGTGGTCTCTCAGAGGTATTTGTCATGGAGACAGCGCATAGGGCCCTGGTGCCGCCACCCCCGCCTGGTGCACAGCCAAGGGCCATCATAGCAAAAGTGTTAAACTACCACGATAGAGACTGTATACTACGTGCGGCCAGGGAGCAGAAAGATTTATGCTATGAGAACAACAAAATCACCATTTACACGGGCTACACCAGGCAGGTCCAGGAACTGAGAAAGTCTTTCTTGAGGGTAAAGAGGAAGCTATGGGAACTATAACTGCAATATATGCTCCTATACCCCGCTAAGCTGAAAGTCCTGCCGCAGGGCAGGGCCCACTTCTTTGAGACACCTGGTGAGGTCTGGGAGTGGCTCGAGCTCAGTGGCGATGCCCCCCCCAACTGGAACAACGGGATCAGAGACGGCAGGGGTCCACGGCGTGGGACTGGACTGGCAGTGGCCAGAGATGACGACGCGCAAGAGCAGCAGAGGGTCACCGTGGGTGTGGACAGCACCATGCAGTTCGACACGTCAGTGGTGGAGTGTCCGGGCTCTCTTGCTGCGGCCTCAACATTGGATCCCGATGATCGGTCACAGATGTTGGGCCCCACGATAGACATTGCGCCTGAGACTTTGTTGGAGGAAGCCCCCGGGGATGATGGGGATTATGGGGGGATCCACTTGAGTGGTTTATGCTTTGCCTGAGTGTGTTGACGCTTGCTTGCCCCTTGGTGCTTGCCTGGGTGGGGGAGCGGAGGGATCTAGGGGCCTTGGGGCAGGTGGGAGAGAGTTGGCAGAGCCTTACAGATAGGGTGCAATGTGTGGGAGTGTATGCCTCATTCAATTGGTTTTAAAACTGATTCTTTCGGGAGTCATGGTCATATATATCAGTGGGTGCTGGTTTGATATGGACTGGGTTGTAAGTTGCGCTGTAGCGCTTAGTCACAAGCCCCAGTTGGGAGTATGGGGGAGCTGTGCATGTCCTGGCACGAGCAGGGGTTGGGCAATACGACTGCTGCATTTGCTCGTATATTGTCCATGGGTTGGGGGTGGGGAGTTTTGTTCTACAGTTTGTGTGTTGTTTTGCGCAACTTGAGGGTATCTTGGGCAGGGAGTGTTGATGGCAGCTGGGGGTCTACGCGTGGCATGAATTTTAAAGTGAGACTGTATGACAGCGGACATTAGGTTCCTCGGGTGGAATGTCCGGGGTCTGGGCACCTGCCCGAAGCGCCACAGGGTGCTCTCCTTCTTAAAGCGACACCGGTTTTCGATCACCTGCCTACAGGAGACACACTTAGACAACAATGGGGCCACCAGAGTGGCCAAAAAGTGGAAGGGTCAGTTATTTCACTCCTCATACTCAACATATGCTAGAGGGACTTTGGTGTGGGTGGTATTCTGTTCACCCCGCAGTATGTGGAGGCTGATGTAGGCGGCCGGTATGTACTACTAAGAGGCCTCCTTGATGGGCGTGAACTTGCAGTATTGAACACTTGTGCACCAAACACAGACGATCAGACAATACTAGACCTGGTAGCCACAGATTTGGATGTGCCATTTCTGTGGCTGGGAGATTTCAACTGTGTCCTAGACCCCGACCTGGACAGGCACCCTCCCAGAAGTGGCACGAAGCCACAAATGACCAAGAAACTGCCTGCTGTAATGGGGGAACTGGGCAGGCGTGATGCCTGGCTGGAACGGCACCCCACCCAGACGTTCTTTACGTGTTACTCGCCCACACACAATATGCACAGTAGACTAGATAGGGCATTAGTATCCGGCATGTCGGCCTTTCCGGACTTGGAAGTGACCCATTTGGCTAGACTCGTGTCGGACCATGCTCCGGTCAGTTGTGTGGCTCAGTGGCATCCTCCTATACTGGGACCCCGGAGATGGAGGATGGTGCCTGACATATTGGAGGATCAGGAGGGGAGGGAGATGCTTTCCCAGGCAATATCGGACTATATGTTGCATTACTGAAGGGTGACAGAGCCACAGAATAGGAAGCACTGAAGGCAGTGTTACAGGGTCAGTCCATGGGGTTAACCTGTGGAGTTAGGCGTCTGCTTCAACGAATTGAGAGAAGGGGAAGACGAACTAGTAGAGGCCCAGACGGATAACTCAACATTTTCTAACACTGACGGTCACGAGCGCGAGATTCATGAACGGATTAGCGACACATGGGATAGGCTGGACAAATATACGCTTAGCCAGTATCGCAAGCGTCTTCACGCCGAAGGGGATAAATCTTGCTGCCTACTGGCATGGATACTAAGACAGGAGCAGTGTCCACCATTGCTGACCTGTCTGCGAGATTCCACCAGGGACTTGGTTTACACCAGGGGGGGCAAAATGGAAGTCTTTAAACAGCATCTACAGAAGGTTTAAACCGCTGATCCTACCATTTGTGCAGCCTGTTATGTCCCTTTCCTGCAGGGGCTGGCGCGGATCCTCCTCCCTCCGGAGGTGATGAAGGAGTTGGATGTTCGATTGTTGCTAGAGGAAATTCTAGAGGCACTGCGTGAACTCCCTAGGGCTAAGGCACCCAGGGGGGGAGACGGGTTCCCCCCCAGAATTTTACCAGACCTTCTTGGAGAAGCTAGCCCAGCCTCTGTTATGGGTATATAATGAGGCGTTTGAGTGGGGAGTTTTACCCCCAACCATGCAGGAAGGTGAGATGTGCATGCTTTTGAAACAGGGGGGGGTGAGCGGGACCCAGCTGCATATCGCCCACTAACCATGATCAACTCTGACATTAAAATACTGTGTAAAGTAGTAGCTAGGTGTCTGTCTCCTTACATGCCCCTCTTGATACATGAGGATCAATGCGGGTTCATCCCTGGCCACAACACAGGCATTAATATATGACGTTTAACGCACATCCTAAATGAGGTTCGGGGTTCAAACGAGGAGCTGGCACTAGTGGCAGTGGACCTCGAGAAAGCTTGTGACACAGTTGATTTGGGTACTTACTGGAAGCTTTGAGGTCAATGGGGCTTGGTCTGTGGTTCTGCAAATGGGTAAAACTCCTCTACACAGACCCTTGCGCCCGGGTGCGGGTGGACTCATGCCGGTAGGAGAGTTGGACATTGGGGCGAGGTACACGCCAGGGCTGGCCGCTCTCCCCGCTACGTTTTACTCTGGCCATTGAACCACTCGCAATCTGGGCATGCAGGGACCTAGAGGTCTGGGGCATAGGGGTGGGGGGAGCCCACAGGTAGTATCTCTATACGCTGTTGATGCCCTATTCTATATCTCCTCCCCCCCTTTGACGCAATGCCTAGGCTACTTCAGCTACTGGAAGAATTCGGCGCGGCTCTGGTTTATGGCTAAACAAGCACAAATCTCTGCTCTTCCCCCTGGCTGGCCTGTCTGCTTGGCCGCTGGAGCGGCTCCCGGATCTTGGGCTGAGATGGGAGACTAGTCACTTCAGATATCTGGGAGTGCAGGTGACTCATTATGATTTGCAATATCCCTGCGCCTTAATGTGTCTAGGGTGGTGGAGGCGCTCATGGGATCGGTGGCATTCTGGAACTCTCTGTCGCTTTCTCTTATGGGCAAGCTTGTGGTCGCCAAGATGGTGGCGCTGCCGCGATGCCTATACGCACTTCAGAATTCGATGTGTAATGTTCCCATTCGTGTATTCAAGCAACTGAATTCAGGGTTGGTCTCCCTGTACTGGGCGGGTCGCCACAGCAGAGTCGTAATGCATGTATTGACACGGAGGTATGAGGAGGGGGGACTCGAAGCCCCCAGGTTGGATCACTACTACTATGCCGCACAGCTGGAGCATGCTGCCCGATGGTTGGATGAGGGAGACAACTGGGAAAAAAGGCTCCTGAGGAGTCAAGTTCAGCCAGATAGACTTCAAATGGCTCTGAAGGTACTGGAGTTGCAAGAGACAAGCCATACGAGGTCAAACAGACTGCACAAGTGTGGCAATTGTTTGTAGAATGTGTATTAAACCATGCGCCTTTCCACAGAGAACTCCCCATATGGATACTCACCCCAGTGCGAAAAATGACGGAGGGGATATCGTTCCAGGCATGGAGGGAGGGGGGTTGCCAGGTGTTGGCGGACCTGTATTCAAACAAAATGCTTATCTCATACGAGCAGGCTTGTGATTGCTTTGGGCTGCACAGGGGTCAATTTCTTCAATATGCCAGTCTCTTAGACCTAGCTAGGGCAACATGGCTCACATAACCTAACATCCCACCCACAACGCAAACACTGGACTTAATGCTTACATGCGGCTCAGGCCGTAGGCTCATCTCCCTTCTTTATAGTGCTATTAGATTGGACGTAGTGGCCTCCCCCCCCCAGGGTTCACTCGGCATGGGCCGGGGACCTGTCAAACCCCTTGTGGGAGTCAAAGTGGAAAGCTATAAACACACTCACATGCACAGTATCATGCAACAAGTGCTTCAAGCTAATTCACTTCATCTACCTACATCACACATATATGACTTCGCTGGGTATAAGCCGCATCGACCCCTCGCGCTCAAATATGTGCCCCCGCTGTGGTGCCACAGGGGCAGACTCTTTACATTTGGCCTGGGGTTGTCCCGAGATACACTGCTTCTGGTCCCGGGTTGTTGAAATGATAAGCAGAGGCACGGGTTATCGGGTGCAGATGTCCCCGCTACAGTGACTACTTGGCCTTGTCACAAAAACCTAGGAAATGCAAAGTGGAGTACAAATTACTACAACTCCTTCTGGTCCTGGCCAAGCGCAGCGTGGCGATAACCTGGATGGGGACGCGCTCCCTCTCCCTGGATGCATGGTTGAGGGATGTGCGTGAGTGGTTCTTGGCTGATGAGATGCACATGAAGGATGGTAGAAGGGATGAGAGGCTGGAGGAGGACCTCAGATCTTGGAGGGAGTTATTCCATGTGTTCTTGAACCCTGTGGGGCGCTTGAGCGATCAGCTTGAATCAGATGCCAGTGGATGTACAACCGAGGAGGAAGCTTGTTGAGACTTTGATATTCATTCATATTTTAAGGTTTATGCTGTCTATTGTCTGGTAAACTTGATAATTAATCATGTACTGATGTGTGATGCTGCATGATGATGAAGATCTGCCCCAGTTGTGTTCCCCCCACTGTTAATTTCTGCCCCTATTGGTGGTGCTGTTATTGAAAACTAAAATAAAGGTGTTAAAAAAAACTGACAATCAAGTCTTGCCATTTCCCATCTCTCTAAACTCAAAAGAGTTTGGCACTTACATGGTCCCTTTTGAACTCACTAGTTGCACTCTCTTTGGGGTCACAGCATATCTACAATTTTCAGAATCAGCAGTAGGGTGTTGGTGATTAGCCTCGGTGGGTTAGAGGAGGGCCCATGATGTTTTTGATACGTCCCCTGGTGCAGAGAGCTCCACACAGCCTTTACGCCAGGCCTGGGTAGGTATTGTCAATCCCACTGAGGGGTTTATTGGCTGGGCTTGCTTTACAGTCTGCTGCATGGGCAAATATATTTCCACTTACCTTCCTATGTCCTCCTAGCTGAGGTCGTTCCCAGGCAAATGGTCATAAATTGAATTTATTACCATTTTATTTTTCTATCTCTGGAGGCAATTTTTTAGTAGGGCGACGCTCCTCCACCTTAACGAAGGAACAGCCCCTGACTTAACTGCTGGTAGAACAGAGAGGCCACAGGAAAGCTGGGTCACCCTCAAGCAATGCTACAGATAGATCAGACACTTAAACTACAGTGGTGGGTGGCTGGATGCTACAACTGGAGTTAGAGAGGTCATCATGGTGCAGTAGGGGCTATTTCACAGTTCTCCCAGCTTGGAGGGTATAGTCAGGTCCTGGTGAACTGTCTCTCTGTTGTTGAAGTCTTGAGGAATAACATACCCCACACTCATTGACCTCCACTAGCCCCCCACCCAATAACATCCTCTTTAATTCCTGCTCTAGCCACTACAGAAAGTCAAAGTGAAAATACTCCAATGTACCTGGGGGCAAAGAGCAGGCTTTTAGGAGGTCTTCATGTTCACCGCAGCAATAACATCAGCAGACTTGAGGAAAGAGAAAACAAGACGTCAGGTTTTTTCCTGCAATGACACAGATTTTGGAATACCATTCCATTACAATTTGCCAGGGCCCATCTTTCTTGTACTTCAGGAAAGTACTCTAATATATGAATTATATAGTCGGTGATAGTGATTCTGTATTTATGATTACATTGTACTTTTTGCTTTAGCTAATAACTCTGGTGTTGCTTTGTGAATATGTGCGAAATTCGGTAGAGGATTAGTCCACCCACCTTAGGTGTCTCATCTCACAATTCTTGCAAATTGGCAAAGGGGTGGAGAATATTATTTGTGGCTAACCAAAAGTAGCATTTTCCAGCTTAAGCTGCATAGAAATGTTGTTCTCCCCTGCACTATTTATTGTAAAACAATTCTTTTTTTTATTTCGTCATTAATGAAAGAGGCTTCACAATATGAAGTAGTCGGTGCATTAAAATAAACAGAGAGTGTCATACTAATAATTGTTCTTGGAATATCAATAGAGAAACAAAAATACAACGAAAGTGGTATTCTGGTGGGGTAAAAATGGCAGCAGCCAAACAACAGAGAAAACAAAGAAATTATTTTAATTCATGACACATCTAGACTCTAAGAGAATCATCATAGCATTCATAGAGTAGCATAAATAATCTCAAGTTCTGCATGGGTTGTAACAGAGCATGTATAAAACAAAACTCATGTATTTAATCACCTATTCAGATGGAAAGCTTCCTCGGAAGGCCATAGCAGGCCTGGCGTCAGGGTGAAGGGGAGGAGAACCCCATCAAGGAATGGAAGTTGGCTCCTGACAGCAGCACTTGTCCTCCTATTGAATAGTGAGACCTGCACTCCTTCCTGCGGGCAGCTGTCATTCCTTTGAAGAATGACACTTCTGCTCCCCACCCCTTTGGAGCTGGTTTTAGGGGATACTCAGTGGGGCAATGATTGCAAACGCATGCAAGATTCCAAAAAGGGCACATATTGTCTCAAACACTGCCATTTGGTCATTTATTCTAGGAGGCCATGTGGAAACCCTCAGACACCCATTGTCCCTGGGTGGGTGCTCCTTGCGATTTCCAGTATATTAGAATGCAATTCTTGCAACAGCAAGAGAGTGTGCTATCTGTCTTTACCAATGGGAGATCACTCCCTCAGTGTTCAATTCATCCTATAGGATAGTAAGTCAAGCAAAATATGTCCTGCGATTTGATGGGTGATGGGGATGAAGTGCCCTTGTATCAGTTGTCAAGTGAATCTAGAAAGTTTTCTAGCAAGTCAGGGTCCTTTTATTACTTGAAGTTTCCATAATTTGTAATCAACACTGTCAAGAAGGCCATTTCAAATTGGCCTCAAATTAAAAATCTGAGGCAAAATGGAATTTAAAAAAGGTTACATCTAGGGAGACCTAAAAATAGAATTTCCCATTTTAACTTCGTAAGAAATTGTTGCACTAATTAAAAACGACTAGATGAGTTTGCATTGAACGTGGCATGAAGATGCATTTGAACCAGTCCAGTAATTTTGACCCCTTTAACAATCCACAGCACACCGAAACACAGCACTACAACACAAAAACTGAACAACAGCACCATCTTGGAGCAATTTTAATTGCCCAATTGAAGGCTAATGCTGCATCCGTCTCATTCCTTTTCACCACCCGCTCAACACACCCAGATTATCTTGTTTGCCGAATAGCAGCCTGGATTCCATTTGCACTCAATCCAATTCAATGCATATAGAAAATGCTAAACTGCCATCTGGTCCAACCAGTGGCATAACAAACTTGGGGGGGCCCCCCTGCAAAGTACATGAAGGGCCCCCCCTGGCCAACCACCTACGACTGTGGTCCCAGTCAGTGTCGAATACACTGGAGCACGGGGCCCCCACACTGTGGGGGCTGAGGGGGTTAATGTTAGGCCAATGGGTCCATCTTGTTTTTTCCGTCCCCAGTGTTACTTATAGTTCTATCATTTTTTTAAATTCGTCCATCAATCCTGTACGCTGACCCTTCTCTCCACTTTTCTCGGGACCCAAAAGTATTCTTAGTAATGTATTATCTGATGTGACGTTGACCTTCACGTTGCGACCCTTTTAAAACACTATGAACAAGATGGCAATCAACACTGAATCCCCGATGGCAATCACCTTGTCTGTGAGTGTCTTTTCTTAGCAATAAATTCCAAGCATGTACAAATCAGCCGGATGCTCCAGAGGGTGGCTGTATCTGTGCCCAAATCCCATTTCTTGATTAACTTGAGTGCTTTGTCTTTACTCAGATATACCACTGCTCAGTCTATTTGTCCAGTACAGACAGTCATTGACCGATGTGCAGGCTATAACAGGTAGTAAAGTGTCTGTGTAAACCCTGCCTGTCTTATTAGACACAAAGCCCCCTGGGGAAATCTTTAATTTGTCAAAAATCACTTAAACAGGGCCTGGCATTCTTGCTTTCCTACCTCTTACAACAATGTTCTTTTCACAATGTCTTTCCCTCTTACACTCTCAACATTCTTAACTCACCTATCACCATTTATCTCTGTGTATGAAATTTTAAATCCATCCTGAAATCTTCCTCCAGTTTTTGTTCCCTGTCCGTACAATATTCTACCCACATCATCAATTCTTAGGGGCAGATTTCCTAAGGGCTTGCATTGTCCTTGTATCATGCAAGGTGACGCAAGGCAACGCAAGCCCTTAATTGGGATTTGTATGGTTCAGTGGCATAGCAGGGCAGCACGAGTTTTGGGGGCGGCGACCTCTCCCGCTCTTACCTGCGGCCATCCCGAGGCGGCAAATGTAGGAATCGCCAGCTCCCTCCCCCCCGCTCTTACATGCGGCCACTGCAAGGCAGCAAACGCAGGGACCGCCAAGGGTGGCCAAAGGTTTAGCTACGCTGCCGCAATGGTTTAGTAATTTCAAAGTAACTCAAGGTAGCGTATTTCACGGCCTTGTGTTACCTTGCGGCAGGGAGGGGTTATATGGGTGGAGTTCCCACACATCTACCCATGGTTTGTGACACAATTCCAGATTTACAAATGTCTGTAAACCTGGGATTGCGCCAAAATGGTATGCCTTCACGATCTCGGTGTAATGGAGAGAAATATCTTTATTTCTCTTTGTTACTTTCTCTTTGTATGCATGCTGCATTCTGCAGCACAATTACAAAGAGAACAATAAGTTCCAGGATTGTTTAAAAACAATCCTGTTCATAACTCAGGCACTCTTGCACCATGCCGCAAGGGTGCCTGCGTTGACACCAGGCAAGCGCCACTGCAGGGATTCCAAAGATATGTACCATATCTTACTAGATATGTGCATTGCTGCTCTCTTCCTGTCATGCAACATAGCGCAGCAAGTTGCGTTGCATGAAATATTGGCAAATCTGTCCCTTAGTGCTTAACTGATACACAAGGTCAATCACAAAAATCTCATGCAGGTGCATAAGGTGTATCGCAACAATCGTTGCAGCGGAGCACCCTTTCTGCCAACATATAAATTGGGCCCGATATTACTTTGCTGTGCGAGATCCTCCTATATAGTTTGGCAGGATGAGGGATGCATAGTTGAACAATGATGCTTACCTCCACAGTTTGGAGTACTAAAGTTTACAACAGCATGACTTAAAATTTATTTCAGGTTCTCTAAAGTATTCGTAACACACACACAGGAGTAGTGAGTGAAGTCTAGAGGGGTGGCACGTGCTCAGTGAAAAAATACTGCCCTCACTCATAAAATTGTGACATGCTTCATCATTGGGCTTGCTTCAATACACCCCCGCGCAGACCAACGCCTGGGGTGGAGCAAAAGGGAGGGGAAGATAATACAAACATGAAAAGAATTATATATTGTTATAATTCTGGGATCACCGAAAGAAGAAGTGCAGTGAAGGTTAAAACTAGTTCAGTGGTGTCTTTGTCGACATGACCCTTTGTCCCGTTACTACACGGCGGAAACGGGACAAAGGGTCCGGCAGAGCTCCACCCTTGACGAAAGTTTGACTACAGGGGGGCTCTCTGAATTCCGTTCTTCAGTCCCATTAAATCCATGGTTGGTGGAGTCCCTGCAGTAGACACTTCATAGCTTATGATGATTCAAACCCGTAGGATTTCACACAAATCTCTGCCGCAAGTACATTATGCACCTGGACTAGCCTATCTATTTGAACCTGAGAGCTTCTGTATAAACACAGATATCGGTGGTCGCCATCTTAAACTATATTAGCTTTATTTTCAGCACATACATTTAACAGGCAAATATCGCTAGTAAGATACTCACTTGACAAATTCTCCTACCACAATAATCTGTGGAAAACCAGAAGGTCACAGGTTCAAATGTCGTTGTAGGCAACTCAGTTTTTAATCCTTCAGTGGTGAATAAATATGCACCAATGAGTTGGGTAATAAAAACACATATAAAGAAATGGCAGTACATTGGTAAACATCTGGTCTGCTAAAGAAAATGAGAAGTGTGAGTGTTCTACTCCTCTGCAGTTTGTGTGAAAAAGGGATACAAAAGGGGAGTTTTCTTTTTTCGAAAGGAAGGGCTTATAGGATTTATTTATAAGTTTTATTTAGCGCTAGCTAGACCCATGGTCAGAGAACCTTACATACACAAAGGAAAAATAGATAAGCATAACATTATAAGAAGGCATACAGTAAAGGGGAGGGTGAAAGCTTAGGTAGTTGAAACAGTCAAATAACCACCTATCCTTGATGGTCCAGTTAAGAGGAGAGTCAGCTAGGCTATTGAAGTCTTGATCAGTTGACTTGGTCGGTAAAGTATTTGTTGAGGAGAAGGAGTTTCAGGTCCCTTTTGAAGCAGGAGAAGGAGGGGTTACATTTGAGGTCTATAGGATACATTTTGCTTCAGAAAAAAAATGCTTACTGAAGAAGGCATGAGAGAGGCAAAAGATGAACACCAGAAATCACAGTTAAGCAAGCAAGGCGGCCTGGAGAAAGAGCGCTTCTCAGTTCTGTCCTTTTCAGATGGACAGAAAACACATTATCCTCGTATTTGAATGTTCGCATTTGTGTGACGAACATTAAGGTGATTCAAATAACTCCTGCGCAATGCTGACTTAAAACAATACTGTGAAAGTGTGGCCCTGACCCCCTGGATTGATGGGGAGCCCGAGCATGCTCCACAGTCTGGGGCTCGCGCAAGACAGAAATAGCACCTGAAGACGGATGGCCGCAGCCTCCCGGGGCGCGCGCGTGTCACAGGAAGCTGCTGACAGCCAACGGACGACTTGCAGGGGCGGTTATAAATGAGCGAACATTGCAGCTGTCATGGAGGGGAGAGGAGAAATTAGCGGATGTGATGGGCCCCCATGCGCAACTTGTGATGCCGTTATAATAAAAAGGCAGAGAAACGCAGCTTTATAAAGTTGTGTGAGCCAGAGATGGCAGCACCTTGCAGTACGTCACTCACAGGCCTCGGTTTCCAGCCTCGATCCCTAATATTAGCCTACATCTATTTCAGGCACGCTGTGAAAACTGTAGCCGAGGAGGGCGAGAAAAATAAAGCTGAAAAGCTGCCTCAGAAAGTGTGAGAAACAGAATGTGAAGCATAGGCGCATTTAACTAAACATGCGAAATACCGCCCTGGTGCTACGCACGGCAGCTTGACTGTGCACGAACATGGACTTTTCCTTTATAGGACAGTCCGCTGAGCCCTGCATCTACGCGTCCACTATTCCAAGCCCACTCACCCACCCACCCACTCATCCATCCGTCCACCTGTGCACTCAGTCGTTCTTTCACCCTTCCATTCTTCCTGCCACCTATTAATCCATCATCCGTCCTTTGACTCCTCCCTCCTGCTAACCATCCATTCACCCATGCTCACATCAACCAATCCATCCATCTATCCCTCCATCCATTATGTTACTCAGCCTGGCATCGTTTCAGCCATCCACCCATTCAAACTTTCATTCATCCATCCGTACATATTTCCATACATCTGTGCTTCCCCCATCGATTCTTCCATCCTTCTATCAACTCTTTCACCTTTTCCTGTTTCCCCTTTTTCACCCTTCCATCCTTTCACCCCTCTGTCCTTTTTCACTCTTGCTTTCTTTCTCCCTTACTGTCTAGCCATCTTTCTCCCTTTTCCCCCCTTTATACTTTTTCTTTTTTTTTTACCTTTTGCTCTTTCAGTTTATCTCTCTCGCTCCTTTTCTCACACTTCCATCATTTCTCTTTTTCTCCTTCACTGTACTTGGCTCATTGGCTGCACTGACCCCTATGTGCCTCAGTTCTTATTACTTATTGTGTTATCTATCAACTTTTGTCTATCGATCTGATGTCAGAAGTGACCCATAACTAAATAATCACCATTTTAGTGGGACCTTGTTTAGCAGCCCATGGTTCCCAGTGGCAACACCTCCAACCAATGCGCTACAACAGCATGCTCGTCTCAGTGCATTACCACTGGACGAATGAAATATCTCGTGAGATTTGAACTCATGTCTCTCAGACACAGACACACACACACTCGGACACACACCTCTACAGCGAATTAATTAACATTGTGATAATGAAATTATATCATATAATTTAATTAATCAACAAACCTTTGATCTAAATATAATTTATATGAGGAACAAAGGTTTGTCCTGATATCAAACTAAATAAAGTGGCCACATTTTGTTGACTGAGCAGTTGATCAGTCATCACCGCCTTCTCTGAAACAAAGGATAAGGGCCATCCGACGATGGGTCAAATGTACATGCATCTATTGGGACTTTTAGAGTTCAAATCTTAAAAAAGAGCAAAGGAGCACTGTATAATATGGCAAGGAGACAAAAGGTGATTGTGAACAAAACACTTTACAGCAGCTGGGCGATGAATGCCATCTGACGACCCTGGGAAGGCCCTGCTAGATGATGATGGAAGAGATGCGACTTCAGTTATTTTCTCAATTGGTGGAGCAAACCTACATGCCAAGTTCGTGGAGAGATATTCCATATTCTAGGCACACTGCTGGAGAAGGATTGTTTGCCTTGAAAGGGATGCAGGTTTGGAGGGGAACAGATGCATTTCTATTATGATGTGAGAGATGTGGTCAAATTTCTACAGCACTTTGGTGAGCTGTTCAGCAGCATGCAGATCGCTCTTCAGTGGGAGCAGGGTGAAATGACGAATTAATTGGGGAGTAGGGTATTTACAGAGCCCAGGTGTGAGATGACCAAAGTTTGAATGGTGGTTCGGTTTGGATAAGTGATGAGAACAGCTTCCATATTGATTGTTTTTTTGGTAGATAGGCCCTTGACATCCATGGTGACAAGGAAGCATTCTTTGAAGGGGTTATTCTTAGATGAATCTTGATCCGATGGTTGGTGAGGAGAATTATAAGTGGCTCCACACACAGGCTGAAGACAAATGGGAAGATATTGGATACCACAGGCACTAGTATGTGCTGCAATCACGAGGGGAGGAGTCAGATAGATAGGGCACAAACCAACATAGTCTGCTGCTGGTGAAGCCCACTGAGGTCATAATAATGAGGGTTAATGGTCAACAGCACTGATGTCTGTTGACAAACGAGTAGGACCAGGAGGCATGGGCCCCCGATGCCTGGGCTTCAGGGCGCATCATCAAAATCTTCCATGGTGGCGCTTGAAGCTGGAAAGTTATTATTGCTGTTCAGTTTGAGAGGAGCCGCATGGGGGTGTGGGACGTTCACAATTAGATTGAAGGCCCCTGCCGAAAATGCAAATCCATTCAAATCTTTTCCTGCATCACCTATTCATGCTCTAAATCACTCACTGGTACAAACAACCTGATGACAATTGGAGGAAGAGTAGTTTGGGCACATATACTCTGTTGGAACTGAATAGGGTGGAGAGGACTAGGGATTGTATATGTATTTCCTTTGTCTCAAGGCCATTAGCTCCCCCAGAGTCCTGTCCTAAATGTAATATAACCCTACCAGATATCAGATTTCAGCCCATTAGGTTCTTTAAGGATAAAAGGACATCTGCAGCCGGGCGTGGCACTCAAGTTTTTAAATGCATTCTGGTGAACGCCAGGTCCCTGGTCAAACATAGTATGGAGTGCGCAAGGCTCATAGAGGAAAATGAAATAAAGATAGCCTTCATTACAGAAGCCTGGACAGATGAGGCCTTCGGTCCAGATTTAGTGAAAGCTACCCCACCTGGGTTTCTCTGTCATGCGTTAAATAGGCCTGTTAGGAAAGGAGGGGGTTTGGCATTAATTTACCACAGCTCTATTAAAGCTGTATTTCAGCCCGTTTCAACCACAGCCTGTGAGGCTTTGTCTTTTAACTTCACCTTATCCGATCACCATACCTTTAAAGGTATTTTATTGTACAGGCCACCAGGAGCTAGAAATTCGTTTGCTGTTCATATTAGTAAGCTGTTGGAAGAGGGTCTGTGTTGTAACACCTACACTATTTTGGGAGACTTTAACTTCTACTTAGAGGTGTCTACTGACCCTGGCACGGCAATGCTAATGGACATGATGGATAGTGCCGATTTAAAGCAACATGTTAGGGGACCGACTCATGTAGCCGGACATACCCTGGATGGGATTTTTTCTAACCATCCCGGTATGTCGTTTACAGGCATATTACCACTTGTGTGGTCTGACCACGCTGCTGCTCAATTTGAACTAACTATTGCGGTTCAGCACGCGAAGAGTGGCTATCCCAAAGGACAGATAGAGATTAGAGCCTGGAATAGAGTTGATGGCACTGCTTTACAGGATCTTCTAACTACCACGGCAGGCCAGTTACCACAGGGTGCAGAGGAGGCGACTACCACCTACACCAATTGGCTTGCGCAAGCGTTTGATAAAATAGCACCACCAAAAACTGTTTTCCCCAAAAGAGCACATCCTTCCGCTCCATGGTTTACAGAGGAGGTGATAAATTTAAAACGCATCTGTAAACGCCTGGAATGTAACTGGAGGAAAGGCTACAAGGAAGCAGAGAAGAAATTGTATAAATCTAGCCTTCAGGAGTATAAACAAGTTATTTTCACCGCAAAACAAAAATTCTATTCAACCCAAATCGATTTGGCAAAGAACTCTGCCAAAGAGTTGTTTGGAACTGTCTCCAGCCTGGCTTCCCTGAGCCCAGTTAAAGTTCAGTCTAGTCAGGAACTGTGTGAGGAGATTGCCAAATTCTTCCTTAATAAAGTGGAGAGCATATTTTCCGTCTTCAGCGGACCTAACAATGCTGGGCTGAACATGGCAAGGGAGGTATCTAAGTCCACAAGGATTGGCCCCCTTGCCCTGGATAAATTTGCGCCACTGACCGTAAACGATACTCTTGAGCTCCTAATGGGAGCCAAATCTGGTTCGCCTTTTGATCCATGCCCTGTGAAGGTGGTAAAACTGGCCCCCGGTCCGATTGCTCTCTCTCTCACATCCATTTTTAATGGGATGTTTGAAACAGGACAGTTCCCCAAGCTTTGGAAGGTGGCTTCAATATTGCCTCTTCTGAAAAAGCCAAGCCTGGACACTAAGGATCCCAACAACTTCCGCCCAATCTCTCGGCTTCCTCTCCCCGCAAAAATGGTTGAAAAAATCATGAATCGTCAACTCAGTGCTTTTCTGGCGGAAGTACAAGCACTGGATCCCTCTCAATATGGCTTTAGAGAGGGACACAGCACTGAGTCTGCGCTCATTAAGGCCACCGAGGAGATCAGAGAAGCCGTGGATCGAGGAGGCAGGGCAGCCTTGATCTTATTAGATCTGTCCGCGGCCTTTGATACGGTCCATCATGATATTCTGATGGACCGACTCAAGGCTTGTGGGGTCCAGGGGAAAGCTTGGGATCTTCTTAAATCTTTTCTATCAGACAGGGGACAGATTGTATCCCTAGGTAAATTTCAGTCCAAGCCCTTTGCACTGCCATGTGGTGTACCGCAGGGATCGTCATTGAGCCCCACACTCTTTAACGTGTATGTCTCATCATTGGCCCCCGTTATAAGTGCATTCGGGTTTGGTCTCACTTCCTACGCTGATGACACACAAATTGTGGTGTCTCTATTACCTGGCCAAGAGCTGGGAATAGATAAACGGTTTCAAGTCTGTATGGAATCGGTGGGGAGATGGATGGCAGACAATTGCCTAAAACTGAACTCAGGTAAAACGGATGTAATGCTGTTTGGGAACGATCTTAATTTTTGGACTCCTAATTGGTGGCCTGCTTCCATGGGTTCACTCCCTCATCCTCAAAAAAGGTGAAAAATTTGGGAATAATTCTGGATGAGAAACTCTCCTTTGGGGCCCAAGTAAATCAGTAACTTCAACAACAGTGCATGTTCTTAGAACTGTCAAGAAGGTATTGCGGCTTTTACCTTCAGGGAGCCGGCAAACGGTAGTCACAGCATTGGTCATGTCGAGGCTGGATTACTGTAACAGCCTATAATCTAAACATACAACAAAGACCTCTGTATAAGCTTCAGCTGTTACAAAATGCCGCGGCCAGATTACTTACGGGCACATCCAAGTTCTCCCCAATTTCCAAAGAGATCAAAAAACTGCACTGGCTCCTGGTGAGGAACCGGGTGCATTTTAAATCTCTCTGCATGGTCTTTAAAGCACTTCAAGGCTTAGGACCAGATCATTTAAGGCGCCAGTTTCAATGGTATATACCGGCAAGAACTCTTAGATCTCTGGGAGCTAAGCTGGTCATAGTCCCACCAACAAAAAAAGCTCAATGGGGAGGCAGAAGTTTCTCTTCATGCGCAGCAAAAGCCTGGAATGACTTGCCATTCCATTTGAGAAATACCACCAATCTTCTAGCTTTCAGGAAAGGGTTAAAGACCTGGCTTTTTGATAAATAACCCCTCTCTTTTCCAGCTCAGCATTAAGGAGTAGTAACAAGCGCCAGGACACCTCCGGGTAATCGCTCGCTCTAAAAGTTCCCATAACATAACATAACATAACATGCCTTGTGATTGGAGAGGCTCGTAAAGGCACACAAAATTCCATTGGTAGTCGTGGCCAGCTGTTGTTTGGATGCTTGTCTCAACTTCAACCAGAGTAACCTATACAAATTCTTCTAGGGCTGCTCCAGGAGGTTTTGTTGTACTGTTGTTTAATGACATTTACCATACAATGGTTCGGAAACTGCTGCCTCACCAGATTAAAAGACTGGCTGAGGCAGGTTTTGTACAATTGTTCACTATTTCGTTCTCAGTAATCATGACATTATCTTTTAGTTTGCCAAAAAGCTGTTGCTCGTTCTGTTTGTTTGAAGAAAATCCCTCTGAGGGTAGGATGAAGCATAAATAATACCATCAAGGGGTTCAATCCACTTTGGTAGATGTAATGACATATTTTAATAATACCCTGATACAAGACGATAGTTTGCTTCCTTTTTTGTTCTTTTTTCTTTTATGTCTTAGAATATGTTCTTGATAAATTGATTTCTGAATGTAGTGTCTTCATTGTATGCTTGGCTTAACTGACTGTGTGATTTTATTTTAAATGCGTGTGATATTGGTAATGAATGCAGAACATATACTTTATGCAAAATTAATAGTAAAAAAAAATTTAGTTGTAGCTAGTTCTTTGGTTTTGGTCTTTAAATGGGTATATGTAAATGCTGCAACCTCGGTTGTGAGTAATTGGCTCTGACTATTAACTCGGGTAATCCATGTTATACTACAGCTGCCATTTATACTGTAATTGCCTAAAGCTTAGGGGCTGATTTAGATAGTGGAGCTCGGCATTTACTCGAGATTTAGAGATGTGCGCCGCCCCAGTGGACATCTCTTACATTGGTAGGAACTGCGCTTCATGTCAATGGATTAAAAGTGTGCTATGTGGCTCCATCAATATGATGGTGCTGTACGGCATGCCTTCAATATCTTTTTTTTATTTAAAAAAACAAAACCCCAAAGCAGGATTTTCTTTTTGAAAATTAAAACTGCAATGATCCTTCACCAGGGGAGTTTTCTCCCATGGCGTGGGGTCATTAAAATGTTTTTATTTTCACTTACTGTCGAATTTTGGATGGTGGTGTCTGAAAGTAAAAAACTGCCCTTTTGTCTGCCTACTCTAAACAGGGCAAGCGGACAAATGGGCAAACCTCTGCCAGCCCTTACTCCGTCAGGAGTAGGTCCGGGGCAGAGATGGAGTAGTCTCCTTCGCTGATATACTTACATTCTGCTTCACTCTAAATGAAGTGGGCAGAACTTCAGTTTGGCGGAGAGGGTACTCCATTTCCGTTGTTATGGGTACCCTCTCTGCCAAACTCTAAATCAGGCCCTTAGTTTTTTCACCTGGGTCTAATTTGCTTAGGGAGATTAATCTTCAGTTTGACCTCAAGAACCATGATTAACTTGGTTAATTGAGGTAATAATTCAATAAGACCTGTATTGTAATATGAATATATATATTATTTATAATATATCTATATACATATAAATACATATAGCTATATACATGTATGTATATATATAATATATTTATATATGTGTGTGTATATATGTTGGAAAAAAAACAGGTTTTCTATGTTTTTGCTCATGAATGAGTGATGGCTTTGGGGTCTAAAGGTGGATTGTGTGCTGCCAGAGCATAGGGTGGGTTTCCTTAGCAGCAGGATGGTTGTCCTGTTTAGAAAATGTCCTGGTAAGAGTGAGAGGTCGGCTTTGCTTATAATGAGGAAAAAGTATGAGTTCTTTGCTGGTGAAAGATTTCAGGTTGCTTCAGGAGAGGTTGTCATATTCATAGTTGGTTCCTTTCAGAGCAGTAATGATGGATGCTTAGTTTTCAATTGCCAGTACCATAAACTGGGACCAGTGGGGCATGTTGGGGGAGGAGATGGGTGGTGTTTTAGTAGTTTGTTATGTTGATATGCTGCCTGAATGTGTTGATCTATTGTTCTTGTTAATGACGTTGCTCTTATCTGTTAAGTTTTGTACTATTAGACCTGGCAGAGGGCTGATGGAACGTTTGATCAGTTTTAAGAGAACTTTACTCTCATTTGGCACTTCTGTGTTGGTAGAAGTGTAGCACATGATATTGGCTGACAATACAAGAATTCTGAATGCTGATCTGTGACTTTTTTATTCCTTTGCTTGTGCATGGAGCATTTACCAGGACTACCAGGGAGTGCATTGTTCAGTTTTCATGGTCAGTCGCGGCCAGTGCAGGTAAGCGTGGTGGAGCGGGGCGGGTGGGGAGTCGACAGACGACGGAATAGGTTTGATTTATTAATTTAATTTTACCTATTCCGTTCCTCTGTCGACTTACCCCCCCTCCCTCCCCACCCTACCCCTGCTCCGCCTCACCGCACTTACCTGCGCCGGCCGCCGCTGTTCATGGTTCACATTTTCATTGCAGCATATATATCAACATTAACTAAGGTGGTGTTACTGAGAGAATCCCGCAATATCTTTAAATTGGCTGTGGGGTGAATGTTGCTTGAGAGGGTGAGTCTTTCTTTATGAGTCCACAGTGAAGTCTTTATACTTTTGTTTGTATGCTTTTGATTGGCAGTGGCATGTAGTCTCTGGACCTTAAAGGTTAATGGGATTGCGAAATGTCCTGTACAGTCCAATTGTATTGAGGGAGGCAGGTAAGAGATGGCATAAATAGGAGATCAAAAGTATTGACGAGGACGTGTTGGCATTTGGTAACATATTGCTTAATGTTATCTGTTTAGGAGATCAGATGTTGCGGATAGGGTCAACGTAGCACAAAGTTGATGCCCTGAAGTTGTGCTATGTAGACTCTATGCAGGCTTACTAGAGCATCTTCTCGAAACTCAGTAAAGGATTTCCCATTTCATAGATGTCCCTGTTTCAAAATCTACTGCCCTGTTGATCTGTTATATCTAAGCTGAGTCTAAATGTATCATGGTCGCAACTTTAATAATATCAGAATACAGTGGTACAACTGCCTTGAAGCAATTCCATATGAAGGAACAATGTGGGGCATATTAGCAAGACCCACGTTAAAATTATCGCCGTTTTAGCGGCAGGAAACTGCCGCTAAAACGGCGATAATGGGCTTGCTAATTTGCGTTATGGAATTCCAATAGAAGCCCAGGTTAGATGTCCTGCACATCTAACCTGGGCTTCTATTGGAATTCTATAACGCATATTAGCAAGCCCATTATCGCCGTTTTAGCGGCAGTTTCCTGCCGCTAAAACGGCGATAATTTTAACGTGGGTCTTGCTAATATGCCCCAATGTGTTCTCTGGATTATAACAAAAAGCCTGTTCTGCTGTAGCCAAATACGGATATCAAACCTGCCAATAATTACCGTGGTAAAAGGTCCAGAAAATACTAGTACATGCAGATTTTGGGAGATTAAGCACCGAAATCTGCATGTTAAGCCTCATTTTCATGGGGGCGTGGCCAGGCTACCAACCAAGATGGCCACGTAGCGCTGCATCCTCTGCCCCATCCGACCTAGCCGCCGAGCCATCCTCCCCGCTGACGGCGGAATTGGTCGCCGCGGCGTGGCCTCTGCGAGCGACGGCGTTCTGGATTCCTGGGGGGCCGTGACTCCCAAGATAAAGGGACCGGCGCTTGGCGCAGTGAAGCGGAGTCCCCGCCCGGCCGGGGCCCGTGCAAACAGCCTACGCACGCATGCTGGAAGTGCCGGCGGGGCCTAGCCCCCGCTTGGTGAAGAGTGGCACGGCCCGGGTTGTGAGGGCGCGGCTACTTCGTGCTGCCTGGAGAAGAAATCCTTGGACGTTGCAGCCGACTCCCATCCCCGCAGGTAAGCCGACCCGTGTTGCTCCAGGAGGCTCCGTGGCGAGAGGGGCTGCGGGTGAGCCTGGGGTCAGCCATCCGGCTGGTCGGGCCAGTGGAGCGGGTGCGGGGAGTGTATTGATTCCTGGGTCCAGATGATATAGGGCGAGGCCGCTACAAGAACCGTGCGCCAGGATTGGAATTTGTGCTGCTTGGGCTTGCAACATATTGTGCACTATTGATCCCGGGGGTGCTGCGCACCGGAGGCCTGCGCTGCATGCTGGGCCCGGCTGTGGATTAGAATTGGCAGCCGCCAGCTGTATATAACACCTGGTTGCTGCACATTATTGTGATTCATCTGACTGCCTGGGCTGGGATGGGTGAAATTGTGGCCCCGGGACATATAAATTTGGCACACCTAGGCCTACGTTACCTTCCCTGGCTGTTTCTGGGGCCCGGACATACATAGTCTACATATGCCCTCACTGAGTGGATCTGAGCCACCTTGGCCGCCACTTGGCACCGCCTGGGTGTGGACCACGACATGGTGCGTAAAGACCCCAAGCAAAGGGTACTGCAATTCAACAAGCCGAGTGGTGCATCAGTGGAACCCAGCGCTATCATGGCTGAGGGAGGCGTCGATGTGGCCCACATGCAGAACGTCCCCACTTGCTCTGACGCCTTGATGCTAGAATTGCGAGCGGGGTTCAAGGCCCTAGATGGTTGCTTTGACTCCTTGGAGAAGCGCCTAGATACCATGGGAGCCAAACTGGAAGTACATGAGCGCCGTCTGGACACTGCAGAGGGCAGGGTGTCTGATTTGGAGGATGGGGCCGCCCAGACTGCCAAACGCCTGGACCGTATGGAGAAAATACTAACAGATGTGGCCATGACAAACAAAGATCTGGAGGCGAGAAGTAGGCGTAACAACGTATGCATTCTTGGTGTCCCGGAGTCCACCAACACTGGCCACATGGACCTTTTTGTTGAAAACTTGCTATCAGATCTCTTTGGCAAAGAATCCTTTACCACTACTTTCCTGGTGGAGCAAGCACACTGTTCACTCGGTCCTCGCCCTAACCCGGGAGCCCCTCCGAGACCAATTATTGCCCGTCTGTTAAACTTTTGCGACAGGGATACTGCATTACGGATGGCAAGAGAAAGGGACACCCTGTCCTGGCTGGGATCTAAGATCACATTGTTCCCAGACTTCACCGCCATGGTTCAGGAGGCGAGAAGAAAGTATACGGGCGTGAAGGCTACACCCCACAATTTAGGCCTCAGATATGGCATGATCTATCCAGCTCGCCTTCGGGTGGATACAGCAGGGTGGTCTCGAGTGTTCGATTCCCCCACAGCAGTTCAGGAATTTTGCAGAGGTTACAAGGAGAACAATGGCTCCCAGGGAAAAGACCCTCCTAGAACCTCGTCCCCTCACAGCGGCTCGGCAGCCAGTGTGGAACTATTCTCCTCGGAATGATCATCTACTGACCTTCCATACACAATGGCGGAACTACCCTGAGTCTAATTAAGGGCAAATAACTGTGTTTATAAGTTTTTTCCTTTTTCAAAGTTGGGCAGATGGCGAGGCGTTGCCTCACCCCAAGTGTTTATCACGTCGGTTTGGACATACGATTTGAAATGTATATTGTTATTTCCATTTGTCATTACGTATGGAGACTCTGTGTTGCGTTCTACGCATTAAGCAATGGGGAATTTCCCTGCGGTTGGGAGTGCAGGGATGGGTGGGGGGTGGCGTTTTTTTTTTTGTTTCTATGGTAAACCATTCCTCCTTTTCCTATTTACTCAATGTAGTTGGTATGATGCTCTACAACGTGCACGAACAGTCCTACTCTCCAATCAGGTAAATGTCTTCGTAGGGTAAATTGTCCACCTTTTCAGACTTAACACTGATCACTTGGAATATCAGGGGCTTAAATAATGCCAGAAAAGCAAAACACATTATTTACAAAGGCACCAAGTAGACATTGCGTTTCTTCAAGAGACACATTTGCCACGGACGATTACAGTCCACTTCGCATCAACATGGGGTCCCCACAGATACTTTGCGAATTACAGCATGTACGCTAGAGGTACGGCTATACTTGTACATAAACGTCTGCCATTTCAATTCTCCAGGGTTCGTAATGATAGCGAGGGTCGTTACACTATGGTTGAGGGGCACCTAATGGGACACCGGATAGCACTTGTCTGTGTCTATGCACCCAATGTTGACAGCCCAGAATTCTTCCACGATCTACATGCACACCTACTCCAACTAGATGTAGACTACATTTGCTTGGGTGGGGACTTTAATCTATTGCTAGAACCAACACAAGACGGTACATCTGAGTCCCCAGACACCAAGCCCCGCGCGCAACGCGCCTTACTAGAATTGTGTGACACACTCGGTCTTATAGATGTGTGGCGACACTGTTGACCCGAAGACTCAGCATATACCTACTATTCCACACAACATAACACCTGGACACCATTGGACTTTTGGCTTGTCTCCCCCAACCTGGCAGCTTGGTATAGAACATCCCAACATCTACCCAGAACACTCTCTGACCACTCCCCTGTAGTATTAACGCTTAGGATCCCGTGGCCAGAGGGATGTGAGAGACAGTGGAGGTTTCCTAGTCAGGCCCTGTTAGATGAGGTTTTCCGTACTGAGCTACATGGCGCTATGGTTGAGTATTTTGACCTAAATACAGGATCTGGCCAATCCTGGGCCACACTATGGGAGGCATTCAAAGCATATATGGGTGGAGTCTGCATCTCCAAGCATGCCGGGGTGTTGAGGGACTTGCGACGTACGCTGACAGGCATAGAGCAGAAGCTGAGCTCACTTGATCGGGAACTGATCAGACTGCCTGCACCAATCCAACATGGCCGCCGCCTGATGCTATTAACGGAATTTAGGGAAACTGCAGAGCGAGAAGCACTTTTTTTAAGCAAATATGCTGTTGCGCGATGCTATGGAGAGGGAGAGACGCCTGGCCGTACCTTGGCGCAGCTTCTAAGGCCCCCTGCAGGGCAATCATATATCGCCTGTCTCTGCTCTACTACTGGGCAGACATTGACAGGCACACCGGACATACAAGACAAATTTGTAGGATATTATTCTAACTTATATTCGACGCGCGTAACACACAGCGAGGAAGATCGCAATGAGTATCTAGCAGAAATTGCATTGGTATGGCTTGACAAGGTTATGCAACAATTCTTAGCAGAACCCTTCTATACTGACGAAATCATTAGTGCCATCGACGCCATGAATGGCTCGACCGCCCCCGGCCTTGACGGCTTCACAGGAAATTTTTGCAAGGCCTACAAGACCCTTTTAGCTCCACATCTCCTTGAGGTTTATAACGAAGCTCTTGAACGATGGGAACTTCCCCCCGCGCTGCGTAAAGTGGTGATAATCCTACTCCCTAAGCCTGGTAAGGACCCGCTCCAGTGCGGATCGTACAGGCCACTGTCATTGTTAAATCTTGATTACAAGATTTTGGCAAAGATGATAGCGTTGAGACTAGCCCTGTTGTTAGATAAGATTATTTCGCCAGCTCAGTCGGGCTTTGTCCCACACAGATCTCGGCACTCTTTTTTCCGTTATCCACAGGATTGCTCCGGAAGTCCCAGCGGCTGGCGTATTATTAGATACGGAAAAAGCATTTGACTCTTTAGAGTGGCCTTTTTCCTTGCCGTTATGAGGAGAATGGGAATTCATTGATCTCACTTCATTACTATACACCTCGCCCACTGCTAGACTCAGGCTAAATGGCACCCTATCTCCTCAGTTTGAGCTTACCCGCGGCACCAGGCAGGGATACCCGCTGTCACCATTGCTTTTTATTATCGCGCTTGATCCGTTGGTCAGGCACTTCCTAGAAAGACACTTGCATAGGGGTCTTCAGTTTAACACAGGCCCTCTTCTGATCTCCCTATATGTCGACGACATTATATTGTACGTTTGCCATCCCTAGGAGAACTTGGATCTACTTATCAGGGAGATTATCCGCTCTGGGGGATTCTTGAGACTAGGCATAAATTGGGGCAAGTCAGAAATCTTTCCTTTGACTCCTTGTATGACTAAGTGGGATTCTGAGTTCCCTCTGATGTGGTGTGAAGAATCTGCTAGTTACTTGGGAATACAAATTCACAGAGAGGTTGAACAGATCGTTTTACTTAACTATGGCCCCGCGCTGCGTACGCTTGAGCAACGGGTGGAACGCCGGATAAAACTCCCTCTCTCGCTGGCCGGAAGAGTGGCAATTATCCAAATGGTGGTGCTCCCCAAATTCTTATATCTGTTCCATAATATTCCCATCCCGTTGCCCAACAGCTTCTTTTGGACTCTTCGCTCTCATCTCATTAGGCTGACTTGGGGAGGAGGTAGAGCTAGGGTCAGCTTGGACACATTGACCCTTCCATATGAAAGAGGGGGGACTTGGGGTCCCTAATTTTCAGATTTAATATTTAGTTGCACAATGCAGTTTTGCACACTCCTGGTACCACCCTGACGCACGGATTCCTTACTCTAAACCCGAGGCAGATCTCGTGCTTCCTGGCCAGTAGAGAACGATTTTATCGAAGAGATTCCCAAGAGACCCCCATGATATCCAGACTATGTGCACCATCAGCTGGGCCTGGAAGAAATTAGCAGGTGTGACAGGCGGACACACCTTATACTCCTCCGCACTCCCGATAGTTAACAACCCATGGATACCCATCACAGAGGAAAAGCTGATTCAACGCACGCTCACTACATATTCATTAGACACAGTGGGAGATTTCTTTCCGGGTGGACATGTCTTCTCTAGCTCTGAGGAAGCGAGTTTTCAGCGAAGCATCCTTCATGGACCACTTCAATTTCAATAGGATTCGCAGTGCGCTTAGAGCGCAGATCGCTGAGTTCCCATTGGAACCGGACCCCTTCTCACCACTGACACTACTGATCACAAGCAAAGGGGGGGACCACCTCATATCCAAATTGGACAAAGCCTGCATGGCCATAATCCCTAGCAGAGACGCCAAGATCCCTGAGATCTGGGAGCGTGACCTGGGACATCCCATACAAGACCCCCTATGGACCTTTTGCTGCTCTCAGACCAAAGAAGCCTCCCTGAACAGTCGACATAAGCTGATACACTTCAAGTTCCTGTGGAGGGCGTACATGTCCCCTGCAAAACTTAACTCCATTGATCCCTCTCGACCGCACACGTGCCCCAAGTGTGGAGCACATAGGGCAGACTTCTCCCACATGACCTGGAATTGCGTAAAGATAGGGAATTATTGGCGAGAGGTTTACATAATACTATCGTGTATGACTCACCTTGACATTAGCCCGATGCCTGAGGTCGCCCTGCTGGGGTATGAGCGTGAGTTTCCTAAACAAATGCGCAGATTCGTTTCCATTGCTCTATTGCTTGCCAAGCGGGAGATATCGCTGCACTGGGGCAACAGGGTCACCCCCATAGCAAAAGCTTGGCTTAATAGCCTCATTTATTGTAATACAAATTGAGAGCTGTTTGCAACAACCCAACCTTTGTCATCCAGACCCAAAGATATTTGGGGCCCGCTGAAGTGCTATTTGCTAGTGTAGTGTAGCTCCTATTTCCCTAATAGGCTCTGCGCATTGGAATAATATACCCTATAGGCTTGACATAGGACTGAGGTCGGTATGTCCCTATCGAGTATATTAAACTTAATTACTTGTGCCAGCTAGCTCAGAGGCCACTAGAAACTCCTTGACAAACAAGAAGGGAGTAGTTTCTGGCAGCCGCAAAACATGACCACTTTGTTTCCCTTTAGAATCAGAACGTGTCCCAGAGTCGTGGAAACAATAGATAACCGTTTCACTCAGCTCAATCGTGCGTGCTTAGTTTTCCTCAAAGTTACACAGAAAGAATAGACGGGCGTTTCAATAAAAGGTTTATTGAACAGTCTTGTTTCTTGTGTAAGTAATATGTGCTGTTACGATCACAAGACAGTATGCAAGATAAATAATGTACAGCGTAAGCAGTTGAAATAAATAATACTGCGTTAGCATTATCTTTTAGCGTATATTCACATACATAAATAACATGAGCTAAAAATGCGAGTACTCATACGATGCGTTTCTAAGCTAGTTCTACCCCAATGTACCTAACCTAACCTAGGTGTAGGGAGAGGTATGAAGTAGGTGTAGTATTCCTTACTATGGTATACTACGAGTATGTTACGCCTAGTATGCCTAGTATGCCAAGAGTCCCTCTAGGTTCTAGTCAGCTCCATACCTTAAGAATGAGAGAGGTAGGTATCTCTTGCCAGACTCGAACTCCAACACCCCGCAAGGGAAGTCAGATCACTGGAAGCTGGACTCTCTGCGTGCAGGGATGACAGCGTCTTCTAAGTGCGTCAGGCCGGGATACGGGCTCCTCTGAAGTCGAGGTCTCTTCTAGTTTACAAGGGCTAGGGAAGGTATATTTATACCTGAGAGGTACCTCAGAATGTTAGCATTGACGTGAATCGGACAGCGGAAGACGTCCTGAATGAACCCCTATGGTATAACGGTTCATGCATAATAGATGAGTCCTTGAAGAAATCAATAGTCCTGTGCTAGGGAAACTCCCAAAGCCTAAGGGTCTGTTCTTCAAGAACTCGTTGTGACGTTAGGGTGGACGGATGTCGGAGACCATGCCTGTATTTGGAGTGCACGGTTTAATGCCTAAATAAGGACTGGGATTTTATGCCTATATAAGGGCAGGGCGAGTTGTGCCTATATAAGGACATGATACAGGAAAACCTATATACGGACACCCTAAGAGGAATACAACACCCACTCCACTTTCGTGTGTACGATAATAATATAAATGCTAAACATTTAAAATGCTAAACATAAAATGGAGTACCGCATATTGCTAAAATATTTCTTAAAAGCATTTAAAAACCTATTAGAATGCAAAAAGTACTGTACATTTTAAGCATTGCTTCTCATTTCAGACATATATTTGAAAATAAAATGCAATTGGAATGAAATAAGCAGTAATAATTACATGTGACAAAAAAATGATCGATAAGTTGTTCAAAATCAAAGTCATTTCATGTCATGGAAATTAATGAACTTTTTAGACAATCAAGATGACTAAGTGTCTGTGGAAGTACCGCGAAGTCCGTACTATAAGAATAGTTCTACTTCAAGCAGATTGATTTGCCATTTAATTTGAAAAAACTGAAAAAGTTCAATTTGGGAAGAGTTCCAAGTTTTTGAAATATGAAGGCCAAATTGTTACTGCATCTCTGGAACACTGTGGGCTGAATCAGAGTCAGTGTACGGGTCTGGTGTAAACATGAGATCATCTATTTCTGTAGACAAAATATCGTCCACTGTAGTTGGTGACATTCGGAACACTTCGTGTAGTAGATTAATTGCACAGAGATGTGAAGCACCGCTTTCAGCATAGGATGCCGCAGCAATGTTCGCGTCCGTTGTTACCTGTGTGCCTGTAGATCTTTCTCGTACCTCAGCAGCAGCCGGAAGCGTCTGTGAGATCTCAGTGAATGCCATCATCAGGATTGGTAGCCTCTGGGGACAACACAGAGCATGGGCCGTTATCGGGTCCAGCAGAGTATCGATATCCGTTGGCGTAGCTGATGGAAATGTTAGACAGGTGTCCAACACGCATTCTTCACCGCATAGCAGGCATCGTAGAACAGGTAAGATGCAATCTTGCCAGATTGGTCTGAACGACAGGAACCACGTGGTATTAAGTTCCCGTAGACGATTCATGCCCAAAAGCTGTACTATTCGCTCACGCCACTTTGGTTCAAGGAGAGCTTTCTCCACTTCGCTCGGAGTGATGTCTGCGAATAGGCTGGCCATTGCGTAATAGCAGGAAGAGAAATAGAATTCCGGCAACAAGTCCTAGAATTAATGGTATGCCACCAAACACCGAATGTGCAAAGTTTGGGATTATTCCGAGTATTGCCTGGAAAGGTGTTAACAGGCCGGAACAGATGCTCTTAAATACATGTACAATTCCGCTTGTATCAGACATGTTAAAGATACGTCCTATCATCTCCACGAAATGTATAGGGCAGTTTGTACGTATTAAAGTTTGTATCTCAGCCGAAGTCCTTGCAATTTGTAGATCATAGGTTTCTTTGGCCGAGGTCAAAGGCACTGTTTGTTGTAAAAGCATGGCTTTCATTCTGCTTAAAGTATCAAATCTTATAAAAGAGACGTTCAGCGAAGGCCACAAAGGCAACTCCCTGACTGTGTCTATTGGGGCAAACAATACTTGCATACAGCAAGTGACCCTGGAGTTGACCGTTACTAGATATGGGATGCCTGGCAACATGCCACAGCAACTCTGATAATTCAACAAGAGGTAACTCCCATTAGAAAGTTGTCCAATCGTTGGATTAATCACAGCAGCTGGTGTACCCTGCTGGTGGCAAGACAAATTTGCCACAGAACCATTACAAGCCCCGTGTAAAGAAATGTCCTGACATATTAGTGAACCGCTCAGTGTATGTTTACAGTGCGTACCGCTCAGAAACACTTCACGATCCCCACTCCAACATCTATATGTGTATGGTAAATTCCAAGATGTCTTAATGTATTCCTTACCCAACCTTTCATATTTGCCTGCTTGCATTTGTTTGAGGCAATACTAAAACTGAAAAGTAGTCACAGGTAGTGTGATTTTGCCATGAATAAGCCATTCTGTAGCTGGTTTTTCTGCCACTGTGAATGGTAACTTTTCCAGTTTTTCAATGCCCAGCACTGTATACTTTGCTCCTCTCTGTGCCAGTTCGATCTGTTTATCAGTGAGATTGTATTCTGCAAACAGAGTTGACGTGTTGATAAAACGCCAAGGCACATAGCCTGCTCGCAAAGATTGCAGCGTCCAGCTTAATAACACAATAGAACGTAATTGAGATTGGCCTTGTTGTAACATCGCCAAATCTTGTTCCAGTATGTCGATAGCAGAGGATACAATGCCATCCAATGAATATATTCTGGAGGACAAAGTTGTTAACCCATTGTCGACCACAGAGAGGGTTTTCTCTAAATTAATACGATCAAGTTCACGTATCCGTTCTGCGGCCTCCATCTGTGACACTTTCCATGCTTCATTATAGGCAGCATAAATGCCGGCATATATGAAACGTTTTTGACGCGGTTTTCTTGGTCCAAGCAAGAATTCCCTAAGGTCTGCGTCTTCTTTAAGTAAGGATAAGTGTTGTTTCACATCCTGTAGTGTAGATTTCTGCAGCCAATCGAGGCATAATTTACCTACACTGTATGTTGTTACTACCCCCGGATGCAGTCTTTGGACGTATCTTGGGTCTGGCCTATGAACAGTAAAGCCCTGAGTTTTATTCAGGAATCTTTCCTGACAGTTGTTCGTGTCTGTGGGCCAGATCAACCATTTTCTCCAATCAGGATTAGATCTGTTGAGTTGTAGTATTTTGTCAACTGTAACCGCTGCCTGTGTATTGTTATCACTTGCAGGTGTTGGTACAGAAGGTGTTTTCATCTCTTTGATCTTGGCTAGTCCAAGACAAGATGTTTGTTGGACAGTTTCATTCAAAAACATTATTTGTTCAGGGATGATACAGGCTCTAAATAACGCTTCTATCCCCTGCACTTGCCATTCTTTAGTACCCCAGACAGTTTTTGTGTCTATTGTGTCTTTCCAAAAGTCGAAACCCTGTATAGACAGTTGGGCAATAAATGCTGCAGAATAAATCTGTTTTGTATTTGTTAACATAATTTTCAGTCCTGTTTTGTTTACATTCTTATAGTAAAACGTTTCTGGATCAGATATATTGTAACCTGAAAAATATGGAAACTTATTAACAAATGTTTTTGAACTACCTTTTGGTGGTGTAGGACAATGCTCCCATTGGTTAAACATAAACACATTTCTAGGGTATGCAGATTTATGCAAATAATGATGACCATAGTGGTTATAGCAATACAGCTGTTCATAGTCTGATGAACCCTCTAAATATTCACTTTTAGAAAATGCAGCAGATTTTTCTAGATCAAACATTATGTCGTTAACAGTCGCAAAGTCCCAATCATCAGAATAGGTACTGGACGAAATGAGATCACTTAGTGAAATTTTAAACAAATGTGGAATGTTCAATTGTTCCATCAGACCGAATATATCAAAATCTGTTTTGTCCCACACTATACCATCCTGTATAGGAACGGCTGTGATGTTCACTGTTGACAAGTCTCTTGCTTCACGATGGGAAGATTTATGAGGTTTCAAAAGTAAGTTCACATCTTTTCTTTCAGTGTTCACATGGATGTATCTGCCATTTATAAGCACGCTCATAGTCATAACCAAAGCTAGCCAAAGCAGGAAAACAAATATTCCAGAAATAATCCAGAGTTCAATCCATGGTGAAACCAGATAAGTTTTTTTCAGAAAGTGAAGAAAGTCTTGTAGTTGCTGCTTGAGTGTTAATGATGCTGGCGTCGTTTCAGGTTCACTCGGATCTTCTGAGAACGTATCAAAGTTAATGAAATAGCCAGAAGCAGTTCTGTCAATTGTTGAAATTGCATCAGGATTTGTAGAAATCGCTGGAACCAGTTGATCACTTGCTACATTGGTGTAGACAGGTGTATTTGGACGAACTGTTACTTGATTTTCAAGAGGGATGAGTTCCATTGCATTGTTGCTTAGTCCTTCATCTGTTACTGCTGAAGTCTCGATGGTTATCAGTCTTTCAGTCTGAACCTCTTGGATAGTAGCGAGAGGAGTGCGTCTGCTACTAGGTCGGAGTCCACGAGGCCTACTATTTAGTATTGGCCACATACTGTGGTTTGATGAGGTCGATGGACACAAATCTTTTCTCCTTTCTTCCAGCAAGGGGCGGCAGAAGTACTGTTCTTGTTCCTTGAACTGCTAGGACAGGTACTGGTTGTCTGTAAGAAGGTCCAAATTCCTTCTTGTCCGCAATCTTTTCTCTGACTAGATCCCCAACTTTTGGAATCCAGACAGGCCTTGCTGGGACCGCCGGTTTTTCCCCAGTGGTGGTTGGCTGCAGGAATACGTTGCTTTGTTTCGATCTTAGTTCATTGAGTTCCTGTAAAACAGCCAAACGATCTTTGATATCAAACGGTTTATTTTCCACCACTGTGCCTACGTGATCGAGGTCTGGTACCCACATTCCTGTCCCAAATAGGACCTCATATAGAGTGACCCCCCTAGAGAACTTCTTGGCAAGTTATTTAATGAGCGTTGGACCCCATAAAGATGTTTGACCCACCCATCACCCGAACCTAATACCCTAGCTGTTATAGACTGCTTTATGTCCCGGTTTTTCCTTTCCACAACCAAATTTCCCTCAGGATGGAATGGAGAGGAGTACCGCAATGCAACGCCCAGACTGGCCATGGCTTCTTTGTAAGCCCGAGAGCTAAACGCAGGGCCCTGGTCAGAATGTAGCGTGCCTATTGCGTATGTGCCGATAAAGACTCGCAAATCTTTTATAACAGTTCGAGCGTCAGCCGAGTGCTGAGGCCATATCCATAGGAACCTAGAGCATGAATCCACTGCAACCATGATATATTTATAGTTACCGTCCCTTTGCAAGGGACCGCAGTGGTCCAGGTAAACACAAGCTAATGGTTTGTCTGAAATTAACAGGGGTGTCTGCGCAGGGCGTTTCACTGTGGAGACTTTCATCTGTTGGCCTATATCACATTCTAAAACATAGTTCTTTGTTTTCTAATGCCAGGCCACCAATATCTTTGCTTGAGTAAAGATACTGTTGCAGAAACACCTGCATGGGCAGAAGATATCCCTTCGTGTGCTGCTAGGATTAGTCCTAATCTACGTTCCTTGTTTGGAATTACCCTATCCCCCACTCAAGGGATTCGAGCAAAAGGAACGTTGTTCGCATCAATTACATAAGAGTACTTGAGTGGAAACTTTTTTGGTAACGCTGCACCACTGCCTTTGCTTGTAGCATTGACAGCCAACATTATCTCACTGTCTATTTTTGTTTTTGAACGAGTGATCGCAGCTACGGAAGCCGTCTGAACAGCCCCCTTTGTGGCTTCGTCAGCCAATGAATTCCCTGCAACGTGAACGCCATCACGTTGATGACTCAGTGTGTGAATCACGTGAGCCTTTGGTAGTTCGTTTTTTAACTGAACTACTTGTTCCCAAAGCGTTTTATGCTTTATTGTGCCACCTTTCGCATCTTTGAATCCATTTTCAAGCCAGTTTTGTATATATTCATTATACGACTGAACACAGTAAAAGGAATCGCACACTATTAGTGTGGGGAATTCTCGATCTGTACTTTCAAGTGCCAGTTTGAATGCTTGTAGTTCAGCTCGCTGAGCTGTACAATCTCCTAGAGATTGAGTTTTTGTGACCATAGGTCTGAAGATGCCATCTCGCATGCGACCTTTTTTTTTCCACAACATTTTTATTGAGTACTGCGGGTGAGATATATACTTATACATAGCCAAGATTAGACATTTGGTTACAATTTTCTATTTCAAGATAACATTAGTCATATATATATACTGAGTGACAATATGTAAAATACTGATCTATTCAATACTAAGTGTGTTATCATCATATATTATAAATGAGCATACATTCTAAGTTCACATAATGTAGAATCCTGTATATGGACGAAAAGCGCAGCACTCATTAATCCCTACCTAAGGAACCCACCCCCAACAATACCCAAAACTAAACAATAAACAAATGTTGCCGCTACATAGACAATACACCTTATCAGTTGTTTCCATACTTGGTGACTGTCAGGTCTGTAACTATAGGGGAAGGGAAGGGGGGGGGGGCCGGCGGAAGAGGGGGAAGGGAAGGGGGAGAGGGAGGGAGAGGGGAGGAAAGGGGAGGGAAGGGAGGTGCAGGGGAAAGGTAAGGAGTAAGGAACATTAGCATCTCACTAACAGTAATCAGGCGTCTGCACTGCTTTCCAACACTGTGACCTGCGATTCTTCTAACTCGTCCCCCATGCCTGCTTTAAAAAGTTCTATCAGGTGTGCCCATTCTAAGGATATTGGACGTTTTCGTAATCACCTATATTCTTCACGCTGTAATGCTTCCCTCTCTGCAACCGCCCACCTGATAACCTCTTCATGCCATCTGCCCTCACGGGGCGCCGTGTTGGATTTCCAGCGCTGTGTAATCAGCCTTTTGGCAAGCATCAGGGCCAATCCGGTAAATCGACGCAACAATTTCGCCTTCTTAGGAAGGGGGGGGAGCCCCAGGAGACAGGCCTCGATCGTGTCCCATGATGTGCGGTCCGTCAGAACTACCATACTCTGGATAACGTCGGACCAAAACCCCTTTAGTACTGGGCATGACCATAGCATATGAATAAAATCGGCCTCTTGTGCCTGACATCTCGGGCAAGCCGAGGACGCATTCGGGTACATCTTGCGTATTGTTGTCGGGGCTAGGTATGCTTTGTGTACTATGAATAATTGTATCGTTTTTAACCGGCAATTACGGGATACTCGCCGAGGGTGTTCTAACATTAGGGCCCATTCTCTGTCTTCTAACTCACGGAGAAGTATTACGTCCCATTTCTGTCTGAGATACTGTAATGGAGTATGTAAATGCTCCCTCAAACCCCGATAGAGCCAACGTACCAAGTGACGGCCATGTCCCATTATGTGAATAGATTTCAATAAGTGGAAAGTTGGAGGTTCCCCTGGTCTATGAACCAATATTTCCGAATAAAGTGGACTATTGCTGCGTGAGTGAGAAACAATGTACCAGGCACAGAATGATTACGTACAAACTCCTCGTGGGGCATCAGGTGTCCATCCAGGAAGAACTCACCAATTGTCCCTACCCCCATCTGTGTCCACCCTCTTATCCGACTCATTGATATTACCCCGCGCCTGGTAGGTAAGCCACAGAGCGGGATGTTCGGGGCGTACGGAAAGGGCTGCTTTGCTAATTTATGGGCTTGTTTCCAATAGTGCAATGCAACTTGCAGAAGATAAGGAGGTGCCCGCAGTTTCGTCGCACCCGGGCATAGCAGTGATTGAAGGGTTCCACGTTGTAAAAAGTCTGGGGATTGCCCAATTTCAAATAGATTCTTGCCCGCCAACCAATATGCCAGCCACTGCAATTGTTCGACTATACAATATGTTTTAAAATCAGGTGCTCCCAGTCCCCCCGCAGTACTAGGTAACTGTAACTTAGCCAACGCTAACCTGTGTCTACCCACCCCCCAAATTAAAGAGGACAACAAGGTATCAAGTGTTTTAAATATCCAGGCCGGGAGGATAACCGGTAGATTCACAAAATGATGATAAAGTAGTCTGGGCAACATAACCATTTTAGACACCGCCAAGCGGCCCGCCACTGTCAATGGTAACGTATTCCAGAAGGTAATCTGGGAACGTAGTGAATTGATTGTTCGCACCACGTTACCATCTATGGTATCTGCATTGGACCTATATATGTAGATACCCAGATATCTAAAAGTAACAGGCTCCACTCTAAATTGCATCTGACCAAATTGCAAATAAGGAGAGGTATAAGTATCATAAAAGGAGTAGGCGACTGATTTAGAGGCGTTAAGACATAAGCCAGATATTTCCCCAAAGCTAGAAAAAACAGTAGCTACCGTGCGTTTATCTCCAGTTAGATCTCGAAAATATAATAACATATCATCGGCGTAGAGTGATACCGAATGAATCACACCCCGGAGGGTGATGCCATAAGGAACCATAACTTGACGCAGATAGTGTGCAAGAGGCTCGAGGGCCAACACAAAAAGCAAGGGGGATATGGGGCAGCCCTGGCGCGTTCCCCGATAAACAGTATAGGAGGGAGAGATGCTCGAGCCTGTCTTAGCACGAGCTGTGGGGTTAGTATAAAGCAATCTGACCCAAGTACAGTATGACTGGGGCAGTCCGAATTTGGACAATACAGCTAGCATATAAGGCCAGCTTAGGGTGTCAAATGCTTGACGGACGTCCAATGACAAGCAGCCGGCAAGAGGTGAAGTTTCCGACGCTGTATGTAACAAGGCATGAAGCCGACGAATATTCAGTGAGGTACTGCTTTGGGGTATGAACCCACACTGATCCGTATGGATCAATCGGGGAAGTAGCGGAAGGAGCCGTAATGCCAAAACCTTACTAAGTATCTTGTATTCTGTATTAAGAATCGAGAGTGGTCTATAAGACAGAAGTTCAGTCGGATCCTTATCAGGTTTTAATAGAGACGTAACTAATGCCTCCCTGGTGGTGGGAGGTAGGGCACCTTCGTCGAAAGAGGAGGTATAAAGTTGCAGTAATCTAGGAATCAGTGTATCTGCAAAAGTGGAATAAAACTCCACAGGGAGGCCGTCTGAGCCCGGCATTTTATTACGAGCTAATGCATTAACCACCCTACGAATCTCTGCAGTAGTAATTGGAGCTGCCAAGTCTTCGGCGGTTGAAGCCGATATAGTAGGAAGTTGGATCTTTGTAAGGAAACCAGTTGTTGTAGCGGCCATATCCAAGAGGGGGGCAGTATATAAGCGAGCATAGTGTTCCTGAAATGCAGCATTAATTGCAGCTTGAGAAGTAACCAAAGTGTTATGGACTGTATGTATCGCCAAGATAGGAGTGGGGGTCATTGAAGGTTTAATCAGCCGTGCTAATAATGTGCCTGCTCTATCCGCCTCGGAATGTGTACGCAGTGTGTAGGCATGAAAATCTATCAGTCGCAAGCGTTCCAGTAATTCCGCGTATTTAATCCTAGCGGTCTGCAGCGGCTCTACACCCTCATTGCTCCTCTGGGCAGCTACCTCCAGAGCCTGTAGTTCCCCTTCCAGGTCTGTTATATCCCTAATCGTTTCCCTCCGCGAACCCACCACGGTTCCCATGGAGACCCAGCGAATGGTTACTTTGAAGGCTTCCCATTCAAAGGATCTGGACGAGGCAGTGCCCTCATTATCTATAAAATATGTAGTGATAGCCGTAGCCAAAGCGGCCCGATAAACTTGATCTTCCAATTGTATAGGTTGCATTCTCCACGTTGGGATAGGAGCGGGGAACGGCCCCAGGTCAGCAATAGTTCTATGGGATTATGGTCAGATAAGGTCTTGCCCAGATAACCACACTGCGCAACGGAAGGGGCTAAATCTGGAGTGCAAAGGAAGTAGTCCAATCGAGTGTGTAATTTGTGTGGATAAGAATAAAAGGAATATTCTCGCATATTAACATGTAGGGACCTCCATATGTCTATTAAATTCCAACCTCGTGCCCATCTTGTCAAGTTAACAGCCTGTAATCGCGCTGCTGTATTAGATAAGGGAGGATGAGATCGATCAAGATCCACATCAAATACCGCATTTAAATCTCCACCCAAGAACCATGGGAAGTGTGACCATTCTGAAAGTGCTCGAGAGACCCGTGCGAAGAATGCCTCTTGATCTGTATTCGGAGCATAAAGGGAACCCAACACTACCTGTCTACCATCCAATGCTCCAAGAAGGAGGACAAACCGACCCTGGTCATCAATTTTACTCTCATTAAGGGAGAAAGGAATCCCCGCCCGAATCCATATTGCAGTCCCTCTAGAAAAGGCAGAATATGCAGTCGCATAAAATTGACCCCGCCACCTTTTTTGTAGTTTCATAGTTTCGGAGGGAACCAGGTGAGTCTCCTGGAGGTATACTATGTGAGCTTTGCGACGGTGTAGTTGCGCAGCTATTCTGTGCCGTTTAGCGATAGTTCCCATACCCCGGACTGTCTTGTGGCTCATGGCCTGCCTGGCTACGTTGGCGCAGGCCTGGCTGCCATGATGACTTTTTGCGCACGTTACTCTTAAACTGTTGTTCTGTCGCCCTCTGCTACTGCCAAGTTATTTTACAACTGTCTGCATTTTCTGTTTATCACCTTTTCTCCTATTCCCTTTTGGGCTCAGTTTGAACAACAGTTACAAGGTCGAATAACAAATCCCTGGTTCCTACTGATTTGGCCCGTCCCTCGCACCTAGACATAACACCATATACAGCTGCCGTTGAGAAAATAGTGTACTTTTAATAATGCGGTCGCCTGCTCTAGAGGGCACTTGGAGACGAACTTTCCAGAGAGAAGAGTTGTGATTGTCTGCTGATGTAGTTTTGCATCTAGAGACTGAGGTATGGGGGTTCGCTAGTCAAAGCCCAAAGGTCTTCTATTATCATAATAAACTGGCTTCCAGCACGGGGAGGGTGGTAATGTTAGTTAGACATATCTCCACTGCTTTATGAGATGCTTTCCCCGTTCGTATTCTATGGAGTAGTAACTATGCTGATTATATTATTCATATGTATTATGCTATTAGTACTGACACGTGTACTGTATCTTAGAGCACGTAAGTTGAAATAAATATATTGAACTATACAGTGTCTCTTCTTACGCATGTTGTGGACAGGTACGAGTGTGACGAAAGAGTGTTCTTGCCTCTGCAAGTCCTGAGTGAGAGAGAGATACCGTGTTCTAGGTTGTCTAATCATTGGTACATTAGTGCTAATGGGACGCTAAGGCTAGTTGGGTTGGGGTTTTGGGTGCTAAGGTCTATAGTTGGCTCACCACTATATTCCTAGGTCCTAATATCCTGTGCATAGCTCTGTATGTGCAGAAACCATATGACATGGCGCGACCAACGAGTGGGGCAGCTTACTAGCGAGACGCTTGAGTAGTACTTGTGCTTGTCCACAATACCCTCACGTACGCTTCCGGAAGCGTGTGTGATGGTGATACCTCCTATATTACAGATTTTGTAGGTTCTTTCAAGCTTGATGTTATTAAAAAAGGTTTCTTAAATATAACCCATTTGTGCTGCCTCGTGTAAGATTGTTGAATCGACCCGTTAGTAATGGCGGGTATAGACATAGTGGCGCATAGCCGCACAGCACTCCGAGATCACTTACGGGTGTATGGAGTGCCAGACGCGGGAGTTGAACTAGTCTTTGTGGTTCAAGCCGATCCGGCTTTCCACTTTGAAGTGTTCTACTCTTGGATCACTTTTCCAGCGGTGAACGTGAACGATAATCTGTTCCATGAATATGAACCCACCGCTGTTCCTGCAGTCTATAGACCTTATACTAATCTTGAAGTACCGCTCACGGCTTGGCAACACCGTGTTTGGTTTAATGGCGCCCTCCCACAACCGACTACCACGGTTCGTTTAGGCCCCTTATCTATAGAGGGGGCCACTTGGCCTGTTTTGGCCGGGTACACCCCACATCCGCGTTATATGACAATACCAGTCGCGGAACTGCGCACTATGTATGCGGCCTTGGTGCAGGTGCATCGAGCTTTAGTGCGGTATGTTACAGGCAGCCTACATGGAGCCGCTCCTGGAGTTGCCGGCCAACCAGCTGCTGCAGGCGGAGTGACCATAAGTCCCGTCATGGTGAATTCTGTGATGGGCAAACGGCCACAAAATAAGGATGATTTTCCTTATTGGCTTGCTGAAAAGTTTGATCAGTTGGAGGCAGTTTTTCCACATACAACTCCAGTGGATAAACATCGTATTTTAACGATTAGTTTGCCAAAAGACTTAATTCCCGAGTTGACAGCATGTGACAACTGGGGTAAGGTATTCGCAGCAGTATATTCTAAATGTTTTGGTACTCCTTCCATGACGGTTCTCCCCTCTGTAATTAAAAAAGTACAGGACGAACATGGCCCTGAAGCGGCTGTGGAATTAGGGATGAGACTGGTGGGAGTGTTTGAAGTAGTAGCTGAGCTGATCCTTGCGAATGTCAAGGGCGATGCAGTGAACTTTCAAGTAGCTAACGCTTTGGCTTTAGTCCCAGAATTGGACAAGCCTCGCGAATTACCGAAAATTATTACCCAGGCTTACAAAACTATTGGTAGAAACAGCCTGGGTAACAAGCCTTTTGCCAAACAGCAAACACAATCGCAACCACAACAGAAACAAACCAAATCTCAATCTGAGAAAGATGAGAAACCAGTCTTCACAAAAAAAGCTGGAAGCTGAAAAAACAGGGTAAGCAACAACAAAAACCGGGGTCGCGAGGCGCATCCCCGGTTTCAGTTTCTTCTGAACGCACTTATGATTTACGCGATAGAGCGAGAATTAAGTCACCGGATAGGTTTCAAATCCCTGATACGCGTTCTCCTCGTTCTTCACAGGCACAGACTTCATCACAGGCCGTTGGAGGAGACCGCCAGGATAGAGGAAGGGCCCGTGAGGCCCCACAGGGACGAGACCAGCCTCGACAACAAGTCAGAGGAAAAGAAGAAGACGCTCAACGTTTTCGACCACAATTTCAGAAGAAGAAAGTTGCCGCTGTAACAGCGAAATATGCCACAGACGGTGAGAACGAGACTCCTGAATTGGACGTGGGCAGTAACCCTCCTAGACAGCGCCGCGGAAGTTACCATAGTGCGGGAGGCGCTACATCCTCATATGGAGGCGACAGCAACTGAAACATTCATTACTGTTGAAACAGCAGACACCAGAGTGGCACCCCCTGACAGACTGTTTAATATTGTCATCCAAATTGAAGGTGATATACAGCGTGTAATTAAAGGGATTTTTTGGGAAAATCTGACCTCTTCATATGACATTTTGTTAGCAGAGGCGGATTGGCCACCCCCATTCGTTCTTGCTGCACGTAGAGGGGAGGAGGTAATCCTTCCGAGCTTTTCTAGACATGTCCCAAAGGACAAAGCGGAGGCTCTAGCAGCAGAGTGGGCTGTGTCCCTGGCTCCGGCGTTATTCCGCAATCACGTGGGTTGGGATGAAGATTCTCCCCCCCATGAAATACCTTTACGGTCACTACCGCAGCCGCAACCCCAATATCCCATAAAACGTGAAGCCAAAGGCCACGTTTCCGAAATTCTGACTCAGTTGGAATATCAGGGAGTAATTGAACCCTGTGCATCACCTATGAACAATCCCCTTTTCGCGGTTTCTAAACCCGATGGATCGTACCGCTTAGTATTGGATTACCGGCATTTGAACTCACATTGCCGGACCTTCGCGGTGCAAAATACTCATAGTTCGGCGCTTGTAGACAGTCTTGTTCGTAAAAAATATAAAACAACACTTGACCTTTCAAATGGATTCTACACGCACAACTTAGCCCCGGAAAGTGGCCAATGGTGCGCTTTTACTTCCGGTGGTAAAATGTTCAAATTCAGGCGTCTTCCTATGGGCTACAAAATAGTCCGGGCGTGTTCGCCGCTCGTGTTGTCTCTTTGTTAGACGGCATAGATCCAGACGCCTGTTCGTATGTGGATGACATTTATCTGACGGATGACGAATTGTTTCCGCATCTGACCAGAGTGGACCGCATTATTCTTGAATTCGCGGTTCAGGGATACAAAATTAACTTTGCCAAATCTCATATTGCTGAATTTACCGTTTTGTTCTTGGGCTATGAGCTCAACAATGAAGGTAAGGGTTTAGCCCCCATTTTCTGGAGAAATGTGCACTTCTGTGCCCTCCTACTAATCTGAAGAAACTTCAGTCTTTGCTGGGTTTTCTGAACTTCGGACGTACATATATTCCCGAATATGCCCAGCGTATTAAGCCACTGTATGCCTTGATACAACCTACTTATTCGAAGTCTTGCTGGCTTCCGGAGCATACCTCCATTCTGCAGTCTTTGCAAACAGACCTTCTTGAGTCTAAATACCTTTTGACACGTGATAACCACACAAACTTGGTGATTAGAATCATTCCAGGGGCAGTGGGTTTCACGTACTTAACCTTTAATGAAGGTGATACAGTACCCATCGCATACAAGTCACATCTGTACACCTCTGCAGAAATGCGGTTCTCATCTGTGGAGAAAGTGCTAACAGCAGTGCAAATGGCGATCCTGAAGGAGCGCGCACTGGCACAGGGAAAACGCATTCTGGTGGTAACACCCTATCCTGCCCTAGAGGCAGTGACGAAAGCAAGTATTCCGAACTCTAAAGCTTTGCACCCCGTTGGATTCAATGGGCAACATCTTTGACGTCTCCGGATGTCACTTTCATTTTTGACTCTTCTCTTCAGACTCAGGAGTTTTTACAGTATGAATTCTTTCATCCTCCTCCTTTGTCTTTATTGCCGCTTGAGGATTACGATTGTGTGATCTACACCGATGGTTCGGCACAACCGGCCACGGGTTCCAAGCATGCTTATTCAGCCGCATGTGCTATTGTCGCAGGTACGTTTGTGAACGGAAAGTTCAAATCCACTGTGGTGCATACACAGACACTCGGGGATAGTACCGCACAATTGGCCGAGTTGCGTGCATTGGTGCTTGCTCTTGAGTTCGTAAATCCTGATGTGACCACTTTAATTGTGTGCGATTCTTACTACTGTGTTCAATCATACAACGACAATCTGTTCTTTTGGTCGCAAAATGACTATAGAGACGCTAAAGGCAACACAATCAAGCATAAAATGCTTTGGGTTAGAGTGGCAGAATTACAAAGACGTCTGCCACTCACACAGGTGGTACACACCCTAGGCCATCAGCGAGTGGGCGCACACGCTGTTGGTAACAGTCTGGCGGATGAAGCTGCCAGATCAGCAGTACTCACGTGTTCAGTAGCAGCAGTTACTAGATCCATGTCTAAAATAGACACTGATATCTTGGCAGCTATTGCTGCAACAAAAGAAGGAATGAATTACCCTAGAGGTTTCCCTTCTAAATATTCTTACCAAATAGGTCCCGATCAGGCTCCTTATGTAACAATACCTGACGTTGGTGATCGGCTGATCCCCAACGCGGACCGCAGACTTTCCTTAATGGCAGCGGCACACGAAGGCATGGCTTCGGCTCATGCTGGTGTGTCTGCAACAATCTCCATTTTGCAGCAGCGTTACTGGTGGCGTGGGTTGTATAAAGACACCCGTACTTATGTGCTTTCCTGTGACGTTTGTCAACAGATTAAGCCTTCCACGGTTACACGACCACCTCAGACCTCGCTCTGCATTTCTAACAGACCCTTTGGGTGTGTTTACCTGGATCACTGCGGTCCCTTTTCTTCGGACACTACCTATAAATATATCTTAGTGGCAGTGGACTCGTGCACACGTTTCATCTGGGTCTGGCCACAACGGAGTGCTGACGCTCGAAATGTCATAAGGGATTTGCGAGTCTTTGTGGGAATTTTCGTATGCGGCACCTTCCATTCTGACCAAGGTCCGGCGTTTGCCTCTAAGGCTTACAAGGACGCAATGGGCTCCTTAGGGGTGCGGGTGAAATTTTCGTCTCCGTATAGGCCTGAGGGCAACTCTATCGTTGAACGAATGAACCGTGACTTAAAGCAATCCTTGACAGCTAGAGTTATAGGTACTGGCAGGAACTGGCTGGCCCACTTGTATACTGTTCAGCGTGCACTTAATAATCTCCCTAGAAGGCCTCTGGGTGGGCGGACCCCTTACGAAATGCTCTTTGGCATACGAATGTTTGTGCCTGACCTTGATGGTCTAGACATGGCGGCGCAATCCGCCAAGTTTGATGTAGATAACCATTCTACTATGTTACAGGACTTACAAGAAGCCCGAGACAAACTTGCAATTGCACATTTGCCTTCAGCCACAGACCCTGCTTTGCAGATTCCGGTTGCCGGCTGGCTTCCGAAGATTGGCGACCTAGTACGAGAGAAGTTGGAGAACAAAAAAGAATTCGGCCCCTCTTTTCGTGCACCGGTTCCAGTCCTGGGCTTGAAGGGAACACGTACAGTCATCTTACCACCGCTTCCCGGTCGCAAGGAAAACAGATACATCGCAGTAGAAAATGTCAAGCTACAACATCTGGCCGATCCTGAATAGTGTCACACCAGCGGTCTCTTGTCCTGCCATTTATCGGACATGTATCCGCGGCACGCCTGCACGAACAGTCACTGATGTTACCATGGAGATGGTCGATTTGCCTGAAAATATATTTGAACCCCCTGCATCCCCCTGCATTGATTAGGACGAATATACTTATCCCGCCACAGAGTCGGTGGCACACCAACCAACAACGCCACTGAGCCCGACACGTTATTCCTTTGACTTGGATTCCAACTCATCAAAGGCCCCGTCCAAGTTTAGTCTTTTTGTATCATGGTTCAGAGACAATTTTTTGATTCCACCTTGGACATATATTTGGATGGTACTTTTCTTGTTTTTTTGTTCATGTCCATTGGCTTTGTCACGGTGTTTTTTCTACTCATCAATGGTCACTATTTACCTGAACGCTCTGCTGTGAACAGTGTGGCTGGGACTTTGGCTCCACATTCCTCTTCACACATCATGAAGCGTGACCACACATTTGTGAACATTTCAGCGTTTCCAGTTGCAGATGGCATCGTATGGGATGCGGTAAACTTTCAAATCCATGGCCCGACGGAAATTATTAATGTACCAAATGTCCTTCGAGTCTCGATGGGTGATGTAGTAAAAAGTAATATTCATTCTGATGATTGGGATGTGCATGCCGTTGAAGCATTGTTTGCTGATTTAAAATATTATGCTTCCTTTAATGCTGAGGACTTGTATATGAATTCTGCGAATTATGCCGATTTGTATTGCTACCAGCATTGGGGCAATCATTTTCTCCACAAACTGAGTGCACTAGGTAGCCCTGTTACTTACACCCAATGGGAACATTGTCCGAACCCCATACCAGGTAGTTCCCAGACTCTTCGAAAGAAATTCGCCTATTTTACTGATTTCAATCGATCGAACCCTGGGTCCTATTATTTTAAATTAAGAACCCCATTGACTCAAAAAATAATGTTGACCCACACTAAATTACTTTATTCGGGTTCCTTTTTGAGCGCCTTGGCGGTGGGTGGTTATGAGTATTGGAAAGACACAATAGATTTAAAATCAATCTGGGGTTCGAAGCCATGGCAGGTGCAAGGCACTGAGGCGTTGCACCGCGCTTGCCTTATCCCAGCCCAAATTATGTTTTTGAATGCTTCCATTTATCAGACCACGTGTTGGGGGTTGTCTTCCGTTAAACAACTAAACGCGCCAGCCATCCCATTCTTGTCGAGTTCGCCAAATGACTGTTTACGATTTAATATGTCCCTTTTACAGTTACAGGCTCAGTTCCAAAATAATTCTTTTAACGTTTCTGCACTGATACAGTCACCCTGGTTGGCATGGCCCATATCATCGAATGCGTGCCAGCTGCGTTTCCATGGCACCGTTCCTGGCTACATACAGGACAAGCCTGATCCAAGGTTTACTGAAACTCGTACTGTTACCACGTATTCAGTTGGTAAATTATGTAAACAATGGCTACAACATTCGTCTTTAGACTCTGTTAAGAAACATTTGTCCCTCCTTTCAGGCACTATTGATTTGTCCGATTTTATCTTGGGACCTCGTGGTCCCCGACCGAAGAGGTTCATTTATGAAGCATATAATGAACTCTGGAAGCTGTCACAAATGGAAGCTGCTTCCCGTCTTAGGGAAATAGACCAGGCAAATTTGGAAAAGGTGCTTGCTGTTGTTGACAATAGTATAAATACCCTGTCTTCCCGCATTTACACATTAGAGAATATTGTATCCTCTGTTGTTGATATTGTGCAGGATGATGTCTCTATGTTGTATCATGGTCAGAATCAATTGCGTTCAGTGATGCAGTTTGCCTGGACTTTGCAAACCCTTAAGTTAGGCAAAGTTCCTTGGAATTTGTTGAACACCACTGCCCTTTTTCTGCCTTTTAATCTGACTGACAAACAGCAGTTCATGTCCATGAAAGATGCATCTTACACTTTGTTACATATCGAGAAAGTGGATCCTTTACCATTCTCTGTAGCGGAACTAGATTCTGCGGTGTGGCTAGTTCATGGGGTTATAGCTTTACCTTTTTCCCTGTTTGAATTTAGCTCGTGTATGAAACATTATCCTGTGGGCCGTTTCCAGCCTTTGGGTAGTGCTTTCCTGCATGAACTTTGGTCCTTGCCTTTCATGTATAAATGCCTTAGAGACGGCAAGGAAGTGTTTCTCACGGGGAGTCTTGTGATTCAACTGTGGGTCATTCGCTTATTTGTAAACATATTAAATTGCACGGGGCTTGTAGTGTTTCAGTTCCAAATCTGGCATGTGTGCTCAAGGGTATTCCTGCTCCTGCTATTTCTCCTACTTTTACTTTGCTTACTAACGGTAGCTATTTGCTTTTAAATAATGAAGACTGTTGTGGCCTACAAGCTGGCATTCCGTATATTGTTACGGTCTCACACAGAGTTGTCTGCTGCAAGAATGTGCTTTTTCCTCCCCCTCACGACATCGTTGATAACTCTATTTGGCCTTCCATTCCTACCATGGAGGCAGATTTCAATAAGTTGAGCAGAATAAAGGCCCTATTATTGAATAAGGAGGTTATGCTCACATCCGCCCGGGAGACATTCATTCTCCAGGTGGCTAGTACCCACAGTGAAATACAGGCCCTTTTGAACACTGACCTCCCCCAACATTTTGGGGAGTTGATTCATCGTATTTTTAATGCATCAAACACCGAGGGTCTGGTGCACTTTTTTAAACTTGTGGGGTCTGGCCTGGTGTCCACCTTCCAAACTATTTTCGGTGTGATACCGGCATTCATACATTCTATTTTTTCTAGCGTCTTTGGTGGCTTCCCATTAATCCTCGCTTTGGCGGCTGGTGTCTTGCTGTTGGTCTGTTTTCTGCGCAATGGCTGCACACCACTGGGCCCTTCTCGATCCCGAACGCCTCCAACTGCTCCGTGAGCGACTTCTGGTTGGCTTCGATGTTCAGCCCTTGGCAACTATCAGTGTGTCCTACACCCTTTCATTTCGCTTTGCGTATTTCACTTGCGTGCAACCTGTGATGTCTTGCATCCGATGTCCGTTCACATGGACCATGGATTATTGCCTCTCCAATTCGTCATTGTCTGTTCCGGATTTTGCCCAGTTAGTGGGTCCCTTAGAGGCCCATGAACGGGACTGTTCCGCTACTGGCTTTATGATGCGTGCGGCTGCACTGGGGATTTTGGCACAATGGGATATCTGGGCGGCTGCTCAGAATCTCCTACAACAAAGTTATATTGAATATCACGCAAGCTGTCCCGCATTGCTTCTAGATGCTCCATCCTCTGAGGAACATTCATGCAGCTTTGATCTGTTGGACTGGATGGCGTCTACGTTTTTTGACGATTCCAATGATGTCCTCTTGGACGGTATAGCTTTTTTCTGCTTTTCCACGTTTTTGGACTGATTGGCCTTGTTTCTGCTCAGGTGTTTGGAACTCTGTCTGCATTTTCGATGGACTGTCCAGGGGAGGGTGTCTTGTGGCTCATGGCCTGCCTGGCTACGTTGGCGCAGGCCTGGCTGCCATGATGACTTTTTGCGCACGTTACTCTTAAACTGTTGTTCTGTCGCCCTCTGCTACTGCCAAGTTATTTTACAACTGTCTGCATTTTCTGTTTATCACCTTTTCTCCTATTCCCTTTTGGGCTCAGTTTGAACAACAGTTACAAGGTCGAATAACAAATCCCTGGTTTCTACTGATTTGGCCCGTCCCTCGCACCTAGACATAACACCATATACAGCTGCCGTTGAGAAAATAGTGTACTTTTAATAATGCGGTCGCCTGCTCTAGAGGGCACTTGGAGACGAACTTTCCAGAGAGAAGAGCTGTGATTGTCTGCTGATGTAGTTTTGCATCTAGAGACTGAAGTATGGGGGTTCGCTAGTCAAAGCCCAAAGGTCTTCTATTATCATAATAAACTGGCTTCCAGCACGGGGAGGGTGGTAATGTTAGTTAGACATATCTCCACTGCTTTATGAGATGCTTTCCCCGTTCGTATTCTATGGAGTAGTAACTATGCTGATTATATTATTCATATGTATTATGCTATTAGTACTGACACGTGTACTGTATCTTAGAGCACGTAAGTTGAAATAAATATATTGAACTATACAGTGTCTCTTCTTACGCATGTTGTGGACAGGTACGAGTGTGACGAAAGAGTGTTCTTGCCTCTGCAAGTCCTGAGTGAGAGAGAGATACCGTGTTCTAGGTTGTCTAATCATTGGTACATTAGTGCTAATGGGATGCTAAGGCTAGTTGGGTTGGGGTTTTGGGTGCTAAGGTCTATAGTTGGCTCACCACTATATTCCTAGGTCCTAATATCCTGTGCATAGCTCTGTATGTGCAGAAACCATATGACAGGACATTCCATGAGATGAAAGTATAAGATTTGACAGTAGACATCATCAGTAAATATTGATAGATCTCCCCGGTTCCCACCCCCCACCACCACCCCCCACATACCCACCCCCAAATCCCAGACCATGCGGCAAAAATACAAATAACTCAACAATATCACAATACTGGGTCCAACGACCAAACTGCGTTCGACCAAACCATGAAAACAAAAAGAACATACTTTACATTAACAGTTGCTAACGCCTACGGGGGAAGGTCGCCAACACTATCAATATCCAAACAATTACAATGAGCTATATATAAAATCGCCCAACACGCGGGCCGGGCCAGGGGACTTTCTGAAACATCCCTATCGGTTGTGCATACATACTAGGAAAATTGTATACTGCAAGTGGAATAAGTAAGCATGCCTGTAATAATGACACAACAAGCTGTACCGGTGACTGAAAGTGGACTGGGAGTCACCCTCGGAGTCCTGTATCCAATAACATACAAACAGTTTACGCCAAAGGATCATTACTAAGTTGCGTGCCTATAGAGGGAAACAACGCAACGCTGCCGTTGCCGTCAGAGTCCGAGTCCGTATTAGCATCTTCGGACGGACTGGTATTGATGGATGGGCGAGACGTACGAAAGGTTGTGGCGGTTTGAATGGCCCCACGCCTGCCCTCCATCACCTGTTGACGAAGCGGGGGACTAGTGGCTGAACTCTGGGTAAGGAGCCCCCTTTTGCGTCTTCGAGGGGGGCGCTGCGACTTCGGTTGTGAGGAATCCATCCGTCTAGTAGGTTGAACATCAGGGAAGGTCTTGTCCATCCAATCCCATGCACTGTCAGGAGTATCAAAAAACAAGGAGCGCTGATTATAGATGATTTTCAATTTTGCTGGGAACAGTAGAGCAAACGTCAGGCCTGCTGCCCGGACCCGGGCCTTTACCTCCATAAAGGAAAACCTTTTTCGCTGTACAGCCAGGGTGTAATCAGGGAATATTGAGACCTGTACATTATCAATCCGCAATGGGCCGTTATCTCTCGCCGTCTGTAACACGCGATCCCGGTCTCTATAGTTCAAGATCCTAGCTAATATTGGACGTGGGTTGGCGCCAGGTATTGGTCTGCGTGTGGGGACACGGTGTGCCCGCTCTACTGTAAAGTGTGCGGATAGTCCGATAGGGGCCACGCTATTTTTCAGCCAGGACTCTATATAGTCCGTGGGGTTGGAGCCCTCCGTTCCTTCCGGTAATCCAACAATACGGAGGTTGTTGCGGCGTGCCCGACCTTCTGCATCATTGGCCCGGGCTTGGAGAGAATCAATCTGTTGGCGCATGTGACAGAGTTGTTCTTCATGGGCTTTCACCTGCGGTAACATGGTTTCTACAGTTTGCTCAACGGTTTTAACTTTATCAGCTAATTTTTTATGATCATCTTTCAATAAATTGAGATCAACTGATATCATGCCCAGCTGCGCTTCTAGTACAGAGCGAGAATCACGGATTTCCTGTAAAATCATGTCCAGTTTATCCACTGAGGCGTTGGTACCGACACTTCCTTCTGCATGATGTGATCGGTTGGATGAGTGTCCCGAAGTAGGAGAGAGTGAGCCCGTCCTCCCGGACCTAGTAGCCGCTCTGGGCTTCCCTTTGCCCATGGTCGGGGTCGGAGCGCAGCAGTGCGATGACCACGCGGTGGCAGGTATAATATAACCACTGATGGACCAAGGACCAACCGACAAGGAAGTGAGTGAGGACTCGATGTGTTGGACGCCCAGCTCCTACTACGAACTGGCAGTGCGTTCGTGGGGTATCAACATGCACTCCACGTACCTCGGCTTCGGTGGTGGCACGGGTCTCTCCGGTGAATCAGTGCAGTCTTCGCCCAGGCAGGACAGCAGTAAGCCGAACAGGGGGCCAAAGTATACACATCTGCCAGTCCCCGCAGCTTCAGGGCAAGCCAGTCCACAGGCCGCAGCCAGCATAAGCCCACAGACCCTCACTGAGTGGGACTCAGGTTCAGCAACCCAGCGCCATCGGTCGCCATTATATCGCCGTTCTGGAGGGAAGGGGGGAAAAAGCGGAGACACAAGACGGTCACCGGTCTCAACGCATCGCAATCCCCATCCAGTTAAGCGGAGCACCGCGGATACAGCAGGGGACCCGCTTCCGATGCGCGGCGTGTGGCGGCCCCGCAGACAGCAGCAAGCGTTACCGATGCGCCGGAGAGGCCCCCGTATGCCCTTGTACTGATCAGTCAGCTGAGCGAGACACTGTGGGCACAGCAGGGGGTCCGCCACCGACGTGTGGCGCGAATCTGTCCTGTGGAGAGCAGGGGCCCTTCCGCCGGCAGCAGCAGGTCGCAGGACCCAAAGGTGTTGGCGTGCACTCCACTCACCCAGGCAGCAGCAGGAGTACGGATTTCTCAGGCGATCCCGGACAGTCTCGTGCCAGGCGGATCCAGCTGACAGCAATTATGGAAGGTGGGCGGGGAGGCCTCAGTCCGGGGGCTCGAGCAGACACCGCAGCCGGAGCCAGTCCCACTCGGCCTCGCCAGTCCATAGGCCAGCCAGAGGCTGACAAGGCTCCTCCTCCGCACCAGGCCTCGAGTTACACCAGAGAGCGCCGTCCAGAAGTCCACTCTCCCGGGGTCTCCGAGAGCCGGAAAGCGCGTTCGAAGCAGCCGGTTGTTGGGAACCAGCGGTCAGCGATGTAAGCAGCTGACTAGTAAGGTAGGGAATGACGGATAATAGGCGGATAAGGTGCCCCGGCCCGGAGCTCGTCGCTTAAGCGACCACCATCTTGGGCTGCAGACCACGCCCCCTCCTCGCATGTGACCTTTAACGATTGCACACGCTGCACTGTGAGCTTGCTTACCCCCTGTTGCGGGTTGTGTGGATCCGTCAGTGTAAATTATAAATTCGTACTGATCGAGAGGCAGAATTTCAGTGGGCAGAGGACATTCTTGTTCATATTGCAGGAATGCTTGTGTTTTTAAATCAGGATCAAAAACATATTCAACATCTTGGATGTAATGCTTTAGCATTTGGAATGCTTGCTTTTGTGACCGCTTCTAAAGCTGGTACTGGGGTTACGACAATAATGTGTTTCCCTTGGGCTAGGGCTCTTTCTTTTGCTACAGCGGTTTGAACTGCTGTCAGAATTTTTTCAGTTGAAGTAAAGCGCATTTCCGCTTGTGTGTACAAATGAGATTTGTATGCGATTGGTATTTTCTCACCCTCATTAAATGTTAAGTAGGTGAATCCGCATTGACCCGAAATTATTCAGATCACCAAATTGCGTTGACTTACGCGTGTTTGTAAGTGATTTGTTGCTAACATGTTAGCCTGTAGTGAACGCAAGATTTCTGTGTGTTCTTGTGTCCAATTCTTGATTGAAAAATCAGGTTTGATTAATGCGTAGAGAGGTTTAACCCTTTCTGCGTAATTCAGAATGTAAGTTCTTCCAAAGTTTAGGAAACCCAGGATGAATTGTAAGTTTTTTAGCGTTTTTGGAGGTTGGAGCAGCGCACACTTTTCTAAAAAGTTAGCTGCCAAGCTCATGCCTTCACTTGAAAGCTCATATCCTAGAAATAGGACATTGAGATGGGCAATTCGGGACTTTTTAAAGTTGAACTTGTAGCCCTCAGAGGCGAAGCCCAGTATAATGGTGCTTACCCTGTTCAAGTGTTTGTCCAGGTCATCGTCCGTCAGATAGATGTCATCGACATAGGACAATGCCTCATTGTCATAAAATTGTAGTAACTCTGTTACTCTCGCTGAGAATAACCCCAGGCTGTTCTTGAACCCTTGTGGGAGTCGACAAAATTGACGCTGGGTCCCCATTATGGAGAATGCTGTTAAGTACCTGCTTTCAGGTGCTATGTTTTGACAAAAGAAACCATTTGAGATGTCCAATGTGGTTTTATATTTTTTACGCACAATGTTATTCATTAATGCTGTGCTATGTGCATTTTGCACTGCAAATGTTTTACAACAAGTGTTTAAGTGTCTGTAATCCAAAACTAGACGATAGGTGTTGTCTGGTTTGGAGACAGGAAACAAAGGATTGTTCATTGAGGAGGTGCATGTTTCAATCACCCCTTGGTATTCAAGTTGATCTAAGATCTCCCTGACCTGTTTTTTAGCTTCTTGCTTTATTGGATACTGCCTTTGTGCAGTTGGTTCATGTTTCAGATGTATTTTATGGTGAGGTGAGTCCTCATCCCATCCTACATGATTTTTATATAATGCTGGGGCCTGGGCTACTGCCCATTTCCTGGCATAAGTATATTTTAGATGAATTGGAATATGGTTAGAGAAGGCAGGCATAATAATGTCCTCGCCATGTGGGCACTCCCTGACAAATTGTGGTGGCCAGTCTTTTTCTGCTAGAAGTATGTCATAGCCCCTTGAAAGTTTTTCCCAAAAGAGTGCTTTTACCTGTCTAGGTATGTCTCCCTCCATTCGGAGTGTTATTTCATGTAACCTTTGTGGAGTACTAACCCTGGTGTCTACAGTCTCAACTGTAATGTACTCATTCAAGTCCACTATCTCCAGAAGTTCCTTCAGGTTCTGGGGAACTATTGTGACTTCTGCTGCACTGTCCAGCATTGTCTGGGCCCATTCTCCGTTCTTGAGTTGTGTTCTCAGTATTCTCGGCATGTCTGATCTTTAGACCTGCTACTTTCTTTTGGAGAATTGAGGTTTTGTTTTATTTTTTGGAGCGTGTTTATCTTCTTTGGATTTCACGCGTTCTTCTCTATTTTCTGACCGTCCTCTTCTTTCCGAAGTCCGTGACGAGATCTGAAAGGTACGAGAGGAACGTGTATCAGTATCTTGATACCTGTCAGGTTTTCTCAAATTATCCCTATTCCTGAGGTTATACCTCCTTTCAGAGGGCTCCTTTTGAGGAGACCTACCTCGGGATTGAGAACGTTTCTCGTTTGATTTTTGTTTAGTAGTTTCCCACTTCTTTTAGAAGATGTAGGAGTTTGTTTAATAGAGTCCTTCTCAGGACTTTCAGATAGTTTTGGTTTCACTGGTCTTCCACCTAAACTATCTCTGCCTAATTCTGCATATGATTGTTCAGTTATTCTGGGTAGCTCAGTTTGATGTTCTGTAACATCGAATTCCCTTAATCGTTGGCGGATCGCCACTGCTGCTGCCTCCCCTTTAATATTAGATAATATTATTGTTGAGACCTGGTCGAAATTTTTCAGTAATTTCATACCTAAATTCAGAGCAGGCTCTGCCCCGTATTCGTTTTGAATTTGTTTCAGGACATCTGGTATTACCGCAATTGATGGAATACCATGTGTTTTATTATAGATGGCAGCAAAGACTGAGCCCCAAGTGGTACAGTCTTCCAGTTGTGGTGTGATCCCCATTGGTAAACTGATTGTTAGGATTCTGTGTTTCTCATACGGGCTAGTATTTGGAAATACTGCTTCGATTTGAGTAATTTTTTGAGCTATCCAGAATGGAATTTGCTCACGTTTTGTGGGCATTTTACCCATGACTGCGTATAGAGTCTGTGGTGTAATTTTTAGTGTATGCCCCGATTGAGGAGTTTGATTTGGAAGTGTTAATGGTGGTTGGACTGTGAAAGTCCGCATGACATATTGGACCAATTGTCTGTAGATTTTTATTAACTCTGTAAGTTGAGTAAGTAATTCCTCGTCTGACATCTCTTCAATGTCAGGATGAGGTGTGTAGCCGGCTAGAATCGGCCATGTTGCTCCTGGTCTACCTAGTGGACCGAGCCTGGTAATGTTTTTGTGATGTTTTAGGGCGCCTTTAAACCAGAGCTGATGCTCCTGGTATGTTAGTGGAATTTCAATATCCTCGAAAGGAATATATTCCTCTGGTGGATCATATTCTTTGTAGAAGTGAAACAGTTTTGTAACTGGATTGGATTCAGGAAATATTACCCATGAATAGAATACCTCTGTCTGAAAGGATTCGTGTGCCTCTATCACGAAAACTGCTCTACCTCCTCTTGGTGGTAGGCCATGTTTTATAAGTTTTAGAGTGATGGCTCTTCTTAAATTTGGATGGATGTCTATGACACCCTCCTCGGTTCCATTTAAACCTGTAATGTTAAAAGCTGTTAAAGCTGGTTGACCCGCAACGTCACCGTTGTCGGAGTCAGGCATTTTGTTTCTTGAAAAATGTAGAACAAGTTTCAAGGAAACAAAGATAAGGTGCACAATATTTTGGAACACTGTATCCTTCAACGTTGAGCAAACCAAACAGCTAATATATAGGTGGTTCCCTATGTAGCCGTGGTGGATACTTAACCCTGCCCACTCCAGACGTCTTTTGGAGTATATGGGTAGGGGTCTCTGAGAGAAAAAGCACAGCTGAGTTACTCAGTATCTAACGTTAAATTACCGCCTTACCAAACCGTTGGGCGCCATGTAGTGTAGCTCCTATATCCCTAATAGGCTCTGCGCATTGGAATAATATACCCTATAGGCTTGACATAGGACTGAGGTCGGTATGTCCCTATCGAGTATATTAAACTTAATTACTTGTGCCAGCTAGCTCAGAGGCCACTAGAAACTCCTTGACAAACAAGAAGGGAGTAGTTTCTGGCAGCCGCAAAACATGACCACTTTGTTTCCCTTTAGAATCAGAACGTGTCCCAGAGTCATGGAAACAATAGATAACCGTTTCACTCAGCTCAATCGTGCATGCTTAGTTTTCCTCAAAGTTACACAGAAAGAATAGACGGGCGTTTCAATAAAAGGTTTATTGAACAGTCTTGTTTCTTGTGTAAGTAATATGTGCTGTTACGATCACAAGACAGTATGCAAGATAAATAATGTACAGCGTAAGCAGTAGAAATAAATAATACTGTGTTAGCATTATCTTTTAGCGTATATTCACATACATAAATAACATGAGCTAAAAATGCGAGTACTCATACGATGCGTTTCTAAGCTAGTTCTACCCCAATGTACCTAACCTAACCTAGGTGTAGGGAGAGGTATGAAGTAGGTGTAGTATTCCTTACTATGGTATACTAAGAGTATGTTACGCCTAGTATGCCTAGTATGCCAAGAGTCCCTCTAGGTTCTAGTCAGCTCCATACCTTAAGAATGAGAGAGGTAGGTATCTCTTGCCAGACTTGAACTCCAACACCCCGCAAGGGAAGTCAGATCACTGGAAGCTGGACTCTCTGCGTGCAGGGATGACAGCGTCTTCTCAGTGCGTCATGCCGGGATACGGGCTCCTCTGAAGTCGAGGTCTCCTCTAGTTTACAAGGGCTAGGGAAGGTATATTTATACCTGAGAGGTACCTCAGAATGTTAGCATTGACGTGAATCGGACAGCGGAAGACGTCATGAATGAACCCCTAAGGTATAACGGTTCATGCATAATAGATGAGTCCTTGAAGAAATCAATAGTCCTGTGCTAGGGAAACTCCCAAAGCCTGAGGGTCTGTTCTTCAAGAACTCGTTGTGACGTTAGGGTGGACGGATGTCGGAGACCATGCCTGTATTTGGAGTGCACGGTTTAATGCCTAAATAAGGACTGGGATTTTATGCCTATATAAGGGCAGGGCGAGTTGTGCCTATATAAGGACATGATACAGGAAAACCTATATACGGACACCCTAAGAGGAATACAACACTAGAGGTTGATCCGACCCCTTCGTCACAGCCGCCTGCAGGGATAGTTCCCACCGGGGTGGGTTAACCCTTCACTTCCATGCTGTATAATGATTCATGCTATGTGTTGGATGGGCGGATGGAAGGCTGATGTGGGTGCGGGGATCTTTGGACTCACAGTGTATAATGTACATGTTGCCCCTGGCTGATAGTGTATTGTGCTTTCTAAGACTGTATGCGCCCAGACTGATATGTGTCAATGCAGCTACATTGAGGAACCAATCCCTGTTTGATTGTGATTTAACATGAAAATGGTAAATAAAGTTTTTTAAAAAAGCCTCATTTTCATGGGTGAAACTTGTAGTTGGAGTAATTTATTGCATCCAACAAATAAAGATCCCCAGGGTAGCCTATAAATTGAATGTAATAAGTATCAATCGAGTATCATAGCACTCAGAACCAGGCTCATAGAGGCATCAGACAGCATCTCTGATGGGACACAGGAAGCAAAGGGCATAGACACAGGGGTAGATTCCTGCGTGATATCTTGTACTCTGTGGTATGAACCAGCCTAGGATGGACAGCGAAAGGCAACAGGAGGTGTTCAGCAGGCGACAGGGGCTCAGCACCAACATGTCAGACTTTACAAAATACTATATCATTTTCTTGGTAGAAGAGGTTTAGGAATTTGTGAAACTGATTTGCCGTTTGCAGAAGGCATGGAAGATGTTACAAAAATGAATTTGGCAAAACCTTTCTTCACATTCGCCAAGTTGCAGGACCAAACCTCAGCTGCAAAATGAAATGGAGAACCATGTTTGCACTTCTTAAACAATGAAAACAAGTCCCCATTGAAAAGAGGGGCATCAGAAGACGTAAATGAACTGCAACTCCCACACTGAGTATCGTGACAAAATAAGATCAGTATTTAGAAATACATCTCTGTAATCACTCAATATGACCATTAGTACAGCAACAAGGTGAGCCCAGCAAATCAAGAGTTGAGAGTTTATCTGTGTCGCAGAAGACAAGGCGTAACAAACAAGAAAGTGAGGAAGGACTGCTTTAATTAATCTCAGCCACCAGTGGTCGTTCCAGGCAAAATACAACAGTGGAAATGAGTAACTGGCATTCGCACAGTGGGACACAAAATGTAAGAATGTACAAGAAGATTTACTGTAAAGGCTAGCAGAATGGAGAGGAGCATGTTATGTGCCAGAGGAGTGAAAATGGTCCATGCACACAAAGTACAATGACCAGGACACGATACAGTGTCATGCCTGTTGGAATAACATTAGCCATGTATACACATCCATGTATTTTAACAGTAGTCATTAGAGAGTTCTTCACAGTTTCAGTGCCGCCAGAGAGTTCCAGGCTAGCCTTTACCTTTATTTATTATTTCTCTATATATTTGGTCGCTTTGTGAAGGGGTATGCGTAGCCGTTTGGGTACTTCAGAGAGCTGACGATGATGTAGCAGGAAAATACAAGGAAAACAGGGCGGCTCAAGTCCGATCCGCTGAGTCTGAGCCTGATGTCCTTGGTCTCACCCCTGAGGACAGTCCTTGTATATTTCACTTGAAGGCGAGACTAAATAATTCTGTTTTCTAAATTTTCCTGAACCGCATGTGATTTAGTTCAGACCTCAGGCAGGGGTGAAGTCTTGGTACAGTCAGGGATCGGGCACCTTGCTTTATTCTCTTGTAGGGCCATCGATTGATCAAGGACCAGACCCTGAACAGAAGTTCATGGTCGGTGTGTTAGGAAGTTCCAGTTTCTGTAGCTATCCCAGGCCATTTCCCCTATCAGCTTTATGAATGGTGCAGAGGACTTTCAGGTTGATCATCTCACCAAGGGCGAGCCTGTGCAGTGATTTCAGGGCTGCTCTGATTTGGTTGAGGTGCATTCTGGTTGCCTGGTATTGTTGTTTTTACAGCCTAAAAATGGGAGGAGGCTAGAGTAGACAATGTTGCTGTAGACCAAACGAGCAAGGTAAAAGCTCTAGTCAGTTGTACTCTGACTAGTTTTGAACAGAGGTAGAATTTTTCAGACTAGTGATAACTAGAGACTGATGTTCTTGACTACTGCATTCAGAATCTCTGATCATAGGTATTCAGTATCCCCCTTTATAAATAACACCTTTATCTAAACACATATTTAGTGACCATTCTAGTTTGGTGCACTTCACCCTGCATGTGACAGATACGCACTTAACAGCAGATGCATGTACTGGAAGGCTTTTTTTCTATAAGAGCTAATCCTCCCTTGCAAAAGAGATGTTGTAAATATTACCTTTTGTACATTGACTACTAGTAACATGGCTTTCACAGTGAATGTACTTATAATGCCCTCCTTAGATTCTTGGGCCATCATTATGATAGACCCTTTAAAATCGTCATTATTTCCCATCCCAGAATTACTGATAGTGGGGGTCTCAGTAGAAATTCCAGTATGAGGAAAATAACATAGATTACATGTTTTTGGAGAAGAACATGCTGGAATTGTCGTTTCCACGTCTATTCCCGCATGTTATCATCCCAAGTTTCACATGGATATATTACTCTGTGTGAAAATTAAAAACTCATAATTGTGATGGGCCCAGTGGCTCTCCTTACCAGGCCCATCAGAATTTATGGGCCACTTGTAATAAGGGCCTTTATTGTGATACTGAGTACATAGGTAAGCAGTGACGAACACCACACATGATGTTGGCAATGAGAATATGAGAACTTATTATTCTTCAAGTACTTGAAAAAGCTTGGGTTGTGCAACTCATGTTTAATATTTCACAAGCTAGTCATCTTGAAAAGGTTCAGGCCTGACAGCAAAAGGGTAAAATGCGTTTTGGCAACAAAAAATCTCTTGAAAAGAAAAAGTAATAAAAAAGAAATAAAACAGGAGATCAGCCAAACTTGTCTTAAAGGACTATAGACCTAATTACGAGTTTGGCGGCCCATGGGACTGCCAAACCCATGGTGGCGGTCCCTGGACCACCAGACTGGCGATCCACCTGCTGTATTACAACTACGGCGGTGGGACTGCCACAGGACCGCCGCAACCGCTGGGGATTCCTGATCCCCCGGCGGTGGCGTAGCGGTGTGAAGCAGTAATATGCTGGCGATGCTGCTGTGGCACCACCAAGCATATTACGAGTTTCCTCATTGCAACCCTTTTCATAGCGGTGAGTCCGCCATGAAAAGGGTGGTGGTGAGGAAACTAGGGGGGCCCTACAGAGCCCCCTGTCGCCTCTGTGCATGGGCGTGCATGCACCCCCCTGTCTGTATGCACCCCCTTTTTCCTGCACGGAATGAAATGCACAACATTGTGCATTTCAGTCCATGCAGGAACAGTCTGCGGTGCTCCCATAGCGGTCCCTTCCTAAGGCTCTCCTATGAGCCTTAGAAAGGCACTGCCATGGGACTGCTGCCGCAGGACCTCCCCACCCGTATTCCAGTCAGAATACGGCCGGAGGGCTGACTACAGGTTTGGTGGTGTTGCAGCGGGGCGCTGACATGGCGGCCCTCTGCAACACCACCAAACTCGTAATCAAGCCCTATGTCTTTCATATTATTTGAATATGGACTGTTGGGCTCACGTAACGCCAACTGTGGGACCACGGGCCCTATTAAATATAGGGCACACTTTCCCTGTTTTTGTCACGTTGCACCTTCAAAAAGGTACGAAATGCGCAAACAGGGAAAGTGTGCCGTATTATGATGAAAGCACTGCCCTCAGGGCAGCCGAACTCGTGCTGCCCTGGATGCAGTGCTTTCGAGTGAAATATGGAGCGGCTGCCTCAAAGCCGCTTCATGTTTCACTGTGCAGACGGCGACCCACCTGCACTTTTAAGAGGGGAGAGAGATGCCCTTGCAGACAGGTGCAGTGAGTGACTACACCCCCCTGCAAGGAGATGTCTGGGGGGGTCCATAGGACCCTTATTACCTCCTCCAGAGGACTGCCATCAGCGGGCGCACTGTCAGTGCACCTCCTAACAACTTCTTTGCCTTTGCGTCCGCATCCATAATATGGCGCTGGTGCAGAGGTAAAGATATTCCATCACGCCCCCATGCAAATGAGGAAACGCCCTCTTGAGATAGCGCTGGTGCCAGTGCTTTCTGTATAACGAAAGGGGCTGCAGACAGTGTCTGAGGCCCCTTCTGTAATACCAAAATTCTCCGGGGTCGCACAAATAGAGTGCACATGCCCGTTGCACCCCCAGGGCACTTTCTATAATATGGGCCCAGGTGTCCCACGAGTAAATAAAGACTCTTTCAGACTAGTGGTTGAGATATCAAAGAAGGACTTGGGATTTATACAGACTTTTAAAAGCCTTGTGTCTACTTCCAAAATTAGAGAAAAATCTGTAAATCGAGACACATTTCCATTTTGAGCAGTAGGGAAATGTGTTGAAGTACTCGCTGTTAAGTACAGTGGTGAATACTGAATGATCGCAATGAAGGAGTAATCTGTAACAGTTCAGATCCAGACTCGAGTCTGTGCTACGTGCTAGACATTTTGAGAGAAATTTTACGCCTGTCTTTCTTGTCTAGTTTGTGCGCGACTCCAGCTAATTTAGTGATGTTCCATTTCCAATTGGTGTGGTGTTCAGAACTCGTTTGAGTGCAGGCATGTCTCAAACAGCAGACATAGAGAAAGGCTTGTTCACCATTCAGTCGTTGAATGGGATACAGCCTGTGTGGGGTTGCACCAGAATATTCTAGTCTGAATATCGTCTGACATACATATTATGTCCTAAATATTGTCTACAAAAATATTGCCCCATTTGGGTTAAAAATACGAAAAAACTGAAAATCTACAACCAACTGGACGACATTTTTTTCAAATTATATTTACCACTCAAGATCCAATATTTTTGTAGAGGATATTCAGACAATGGTTACCAGATGCTCAGTTGTTGAGTGGGATCGAATGGTTACCAGGCGTCCATTAGCTGGATGGCAAACAAGTGTCCTAATTGTGAATAGGTTGTGAGATACTTATTTCTAGAATGATATGCTAGATGCCTTGAAGGTGAATGGATTTGCATATGCTCTATTGCAGAATTGAATACAAGGCGTCCTTTTGATTGAAACCTTGCTGAATGCTATGCTTATTAAATGGATGGCGTTTGGTGATAATTCCTTTTGAGATGATGTTGAGGGCTGGTGTTCTGTTTTGTTTTGGGTGTTGTTCTGTGTCAGTGGTCCCTATGAAAAATACAGTTGTGTCACGTATTGATTGTTTATGATATCGTATGGTTGCTGAATTATTAAGTTTGCGTTAGTTTTTTGTCTAAAATGCGGAGCTGTCCCGGTCAGTTCCGGGTGCGGTTCGCAGGTCACCAGGAGGCCCCACTCGCCATTCGAATTTGCATTGCATTTGCATATGCATTTGCTCTGCTTTGCCTTGCCTGACCCCAGCTTAACCTTGATCGACTGCCCCAACACAGCCCCTACAGCTGTAGGAGCGCAAGGGGGCTAAGCCACCGCTATTGTTTACCAGCTCTGCCTGGTACTCCATCAGCACTCCACTCCATACCAGTACTCTGCGCCAACCAGTTGGTGGGTGACACAGAACTGGAACCAGGAACAGGAGGAGCTGGAGGACGGAGGTGTCAGTGGACGGCGACGAGGTAGATGCCTACCGTGGAAGCGGAGGCGGAGCCACAGAAGTCAGCGGGCAGTGGATTGCAGTAGCTGCGGCAGCAACAGCTGAAGCAATTAAGCAACCGAGCATCGGTAGAGGCCAAAAGAGGATAGAAAGGCAATAGAGGAGGTGAGTCCCCCTCCCCCTGCTACAATCTCAGCATAACTCAGAAGTCCCGACCCCGGCTGACAGCAGGTGGGAGTGAGTGAGAGTGGATGAGAGAACTGGAGACCGCTTTGGGAGCCGGCAATACTCGGAAGCGACAGGCCTTAGGCCGGTGGGGCTTGTGTCTGCCGTGACTCCCGTTGGTTGCGACCCCGCGCCTCCTCAATCTGATCTGCTGGGAAATTTTAGCACCCCCCCCACATTTAACCATCAGGAGGCAAAAACGGCAGCTAGACCACTATCTTGGAAACGCCGGGGTTTCACATTTGAATACGAGCGGCCACAGCAACTGTTGTAGTGAGTGGGCAGTCTTGCCTTATCGTACCCCCCTCTGGTCTTCCCTGCCTTCCCAACATGGCCTCTAAGAAACTAAGAAATCAGACAATCCATATGAAAAGGCTAGGCACAGAACAAACTACAAGAAGGAGTATATGCGAAGCAACTCACATTGGAGCTCTACACGGAAATACAGTAATAACAACATTTTTCTATAACGTTTCAAATATGGCCCATACAAACGAAACAGTTGAACAGATAAAAACGTTGGAAAGGTATAGTAATGAAGAAAAAGCTGAATTTGAGAAGACAATGGACAAAAAATCTCAAATCAATTATTCAAAGGTCATGAAAGAAATCAGACAATAGAGTGCACAAAACCAGTTGAGTACCAGAAGCATCAGGAAATACCACCTCAAACAGAAGCGGTACCGTCTCAAATACCAGCTACAGATTTCACTTTACCGGATATAAATTATAGTTCTCGACCTCCTTTAGGGAAAACCAAATAACAAAGGAGGCACTTCAATTATTCAACAGCACTCCAACCAATATATCAGATATAGTGGAAACCCTTTCACACTTTCCGGAATTCCCACTGTTTAATTCCCCTCAATCTTCAAATAGGCAAGATCCAATATCTAGTGCACTTTTTACATTACAGAGGATTCTGGAATCATCACTGGCCCTACTAGAAAATTATATGGAAAATTCAGCCCAGATCCTGGAAACACAAACAGGAATACTCCAATATTTGGTGGACCAGAATAGAAATAAGCAACTTAGGCAAAATCATCAAATTCTAATAGAAAATAAAGATAAAGATAAGGGAGAAAAGGACCAAGGCTGTAAAGGATCATCATGGGAAGATCAGGATATAGCTAAAATAGAAAAGGCAACCCAAACCGACAGAAAGAGCCAGAAAGAAGAGAAAAGCAAGAATACAAATGATGATAAAATCTACTCCCTTCGCAAATTATTTACGGACCCCATATGTGAGAACAACCCACATAAAGTCATTTCATTTTTTCCAATTTTCAATCAGAGAAGATTGCAAGAGTCACTAATCATATCTTCAAATAAAGAAGAGATCTTTTCTCCAGTAATTCCAAAAATAAAGATCTCAGGGTCCACGCCAATGAGAAAAGAAAATATAAATAAAAGAACTAAGGAGAAAAATAATAATAAAAGAGCAAAACAAAGAATTCCTAAATGAAAAACACGGAAATTAAAGTTCCCACAGTCATTTTCTCATGCACAAGAAGTTTTAGCAAATTTAAAAACGACGGATACAGAAACCCCTATGTTATTAGAGCCTTCACAAAGCAAAGACTTCCAACTTCTGTTTGATCGAAAGAGAAATCAGAAACAACTGAACCCTCTGGCACCAAATTTTAAAACCACAAAGTCTATAAAAGATTGTCAGTCTAAGACCAACCTAGAAAGACAAGCGCATTCTACCCCAGAAAATTCTAGAGGAAAGGGGACACAGATCCACTAATGTAACCTTGGAAATACCGGACCTTTTTCCCTCAGAAAACGATCTGCTTAATCGAGAAAGGACCCTACACCTTCCCCATAAGGTCCACTTACTCCACTCTTTAACCTCATCTGAAATAAAAATTAGTGGCATTTCCGAATAAATCACAACCCACGGTGGCAACAGTGGAGTTTTGGTCTTCTATGATCTATTCCATAATATTGAAAGAAAGTGACTCCTTACACATAAACGGGTTCGACGTAGTTGGAGTCAATCAAAAAGAGTATGTAATCGAGCTAACAAAGATAATAGAGATGAACGAGAGCAGGAAGCAACAACATAACTAAATAACTTTTGGCACAAAGGAATCATTACGCGTCCATGAAGAAAAATTAACCATATTTATTAAAGATGGTGAAAGGCGAATTTGGAACAACAACTTAGCAAAAGTTGAAACGCCACTAAAGGAAAACTCTTGGTCCTGGATCTCCGGTAACCTGAATAGTAATAGGCAGGGAAAGGAAAATAAACTCCCTTTTTAGCAGAATTCAAAGAATTGCGTCATGGAACATCGCCGGTAAAGATCCCCAAAAGTTAGCACTAAATTTGGAAAACTCTCCTGCAATAGTGTGTCTCCAAAAGACATGGTCCTTAAAAACCTGTGACCAAAAAGATTACTTTGTATGTAAAATCCCGGCGGAGGCTGTGAGAAGAGGCCATGCAAAAGGTGGACTTGCAATCCTATTAAGGGAAGAAACACAGTGGGACCTGGAAATGATAAATATGTTTAGTAACAATGCTCAATGCATTAAGATAAAGTACTGGAAAGAAAGCCTTGTTACTGATCCAGCGCGATATTAGCAAACAGTATTCATACACAAAACACTCACTTGGGCCCATACATTCATACTACGCTAATACTTACGCTGGGTTTTATCAGTTGTTACTCTTTATCAAAATCCCTGCTACCAATTACCTTCTGAATGAAGAGTAATGACTTACCAATGAATCCTTTGCTAATTGGGAAGTTTAAAATGAGTGACATTCATTATAGTACATAATCCTGAAATAACCACTGAGTCAGGAAGTTTTAAAATGTTTATCTAAAGATTTAGCAGAGTAAAATACAGAACCACACGGTACTTAATCACAATACCCAAGATGAAGCATAGAATAATTATTGCTAATTAATGACGGTTCCTCAGGAAAGGAGAGGATAGAGACAGCAGCGCAACTAAAGGTTGCATTATATTTACCTAAGTGCGAGAACCAAACCCCTTGGCCAAGGAGTTGGAAAGAATAGGACCCAGGAAGGATGAAGAGCAAAAGACCTCCTTCAGGATCAGGACAGGACCGGTGACTTCTCTACAACGACGCCTGCGCTGTTCCCCTCTCTGATACTCGGCTTCTCCTCGATTCTCCCGTGTCTCCCTTCTAATGGACTCCGCCGCCCCCTCCTCAGGACCTCTTATGGACAGGGATTCGGTCTGCAATCGGTCAGCTTGGCGGTCTGGAGCTCTTACTGTCAGCATGAACGCCTGTTCCCTGCAGCATCTCCTTCTCTCTAATTAACTAATGCTATATTCTATTATACCCTTCTACACCCATGTACCTCCCCTAAATGTTGCCAAAATATGGGGCCACTACTTCTGATTGGACAGGGACAGGGGGTGGATTCTCGTACCATATTGATTTGGCTTAAATTGTAAAGCCTATTGTCTCTAAATTCCCACCCATTCAATTTAATATATTTGCTTTATTTCCCACCCGTCTCACGACAAAATTGACAATTTATTCACATAAAATGTTGCGTTTTGACTAGAACATTTTGGTATGTAGTGGTGTCGGCCAGCAGGTCATGGTCTTGGGTGATGTCCAAGTTGACTTCATCTTTTTCTATCTGGTCTGCCACTGCAGGGCGCATGTGCGGAATCTTTGTCACACGAGCTTTCATTGTACCAAACCCAGGCCCAAGTTTGCGAACTAATAAAAGTCAAAGAAGAAGATATTAAAATCACAAATAAAAATGTTTCACTGTATGCCCACCTTTTCTACTCTATTCCCATTTAATTATAATACTGTCCCGCATTAGTAGCGTTAAGAAAACGACAAATTAATAATAACATGAGAGCAAGCTGAAGCATGTGAAAACATCAAGCAGCCATGTTAATACACACTGCGCAGAAGCAGAAGTTTTCCCACCAAGCAAAGAGAGACGTCACAACACGTGATATGGTTGAGACATGCGCAGATAGTTTCCCGCACTTTAGCGGCCATTTTAGATTACGGACAAGCGTTATTCATTAGTAAAACACATAGGCAAGCATCCTTTCTATTCGTGTCGTGTATGCAAAGGTTAGTAAAACAATACAAGTTTAATAAATTAATACTATGAGGAGGATTGTATACAAGCAAGTTTCTGTTATGAAACCTTGCTCCATCAATCCCCTCTCTGATGTCGTTTCTGAGCCATCAAAATACTACCCACAATCAGATGCCAACTTCTAGCAAATTACTTCATTCTTATTCTTACACTTTCCATTTTTGCCATCCCCTTTCAATTTCTTGTATAATTCACTTCTCCATTCTTCAAGTTCTATTTCTTCAAATTTTCGCTTCTTTCCTCTACCTGTTACTTTATATGTTCCACTCTTTCTACAACATTTGCACCATATTGTTATTACCAAGATTATTATTGCTATCCCTGCTAAGGGTACTAATATTTGACCTATAAGTCCTTTTCCTACATTAGCAAACCAGGTACCAATTGACGCAATACTATTTGTCAATCTTTCCCATACACTATCAACTTCCAGTGGTTTAAGTTCCTTCTCAAGTTTAGTTATATTCTGTATATACGTTCCAATTTCTGCACTCTTATCAGGAATATAAGTGCAACAATGTTTCGTCTTCAATAATTTACAGACTCCGCCCTCTTTTGCCAATATTATATCAAGAGCAAGTCGATTTTGCATAACCATAGATCTAATCGCAACCATTTCCGCATTAATCATTAGAAAACCTCCAGCAGTATCCGTTGATAAACGATCAACCACTGTAGACAATTTACATATTTTCCTTGAGTTCAGAATTATTCCCACTGAAGGTATCAATGCACCAAATATATCACCTACAATTTCTGAAAAACTAGCTCTTTTACTACGTATTAATTCGCTATTGTTTTCATTGTTCCCAGTGTTTTCTTTTTACGTGGTATATCTTAGGAAATACTATTCCAAAATAACAACTACCATACCACCGTGCAGGAAGCCTAAAGTAAGCCTTATTCCCACACACATAATAGATTCCAGGAAAAACTGAATCTGTTCCTCCTTTGAGTCCCCAACCTCCAAGAATTAAAAAATTGTGTTCACATTCACTGGTACCGATGAAAACATTGTTATATTCAGTCTTTAACCTATGAAGACAAATTTTTCCTGTCTTTACAAAATCCAGAGCCATAACAGCTTGAGCCTTGCCAGGTGTGTAACTCCCTTCTTTCTCCGCCCAAGGTGGCAAATGAGCCTTATGCTCAGAAGCTTTCTTTTGAAAATCTTGTCTTCTATCTTCTACTAAATTCAAAAATATCTTTTCTTTTTCAAGTAAAGAACATGTTAGATTGTGTCTATGTGCATGTGTTATATCTATTGATTTCATTGCTAAGAAAAATTCTCCCATAAACTGTGCGTCTTGACTACTAAGCACTGGGTTCATACTCTTGCGAATCGGAACCTCAGAAAATATCACATCTAGGTTTGAATAATAATACTGAAGTCTCCCTGTTCTATAAAATAAACTAGACAAAACACTACATGATATGCCATATGTCAGTGGTAAGTGATGGTATGTTAATCCTTCTGCTACTGATTCAGGTAACTTCATACAGACATAACAATTACTAACTTCCATGGTATCTACATATTGAAACAATAACTTTGTGAAAACGTTTAAACTAGTGGCGTTGTCAGCTACTTCATGATGAATTTCTGGTTCATTCTCTACCATTAGTTCTACTCTATTGCCCTTCATGTTTGCTGTCCTCTCCTTAGTTTCATTATTAATTTTTTTATCCATTATCATAAGGTAAGGAACTGCTACAATCAGGACTAACCACACTATAAGCACCATTACTAGACTACATATGCATATTGCACAGCATCTTCTACAACATCTCTGTTTTGATCTCCCAGCAACTCTATCGTCAGGCATTTTCGACAAGGAAGATCGCTCTTCTTATCTATTTCCTCTTTTTCTTTATATGATTCTTTTGCTTAGTCAAGGTGGTCTTGTTTCTTTTTCGTACGTCAGTTCTGTACTTGTTCCTTCGTCACCACTTTAACTTGACTCTGAGCTTTCGAAATCTTCAAGAATGATGTAAGTCCAGTCAGGACCGTTGAATTTGTTATTCACAAGTTTCAGTCTTTTACTTCTTCTTTTCTCAGTTCTGTTTTCTTGTTCAGTTTGACTTGTTACTTCATTCACTTGATCTGGATCTTCACTTCTGGTTGTTATGTGGTATTTTACTCTTTTAATGACACTCGGCCAATGATCTCCTTTTCTTGTTTTCTCTTTTTGCACTGTTTCTTTATCTTTGTCTTCAGAAATCTTTTTAATTTCACTGCTTAGTACTGTTTCGTGTTCTGCAATTACTGTGTTTCTTATTTGCTCTTTTTCAGGTCTGATTTGTTTCTCCGTAACAGCTCCACTGTGAGTTTCCAATAACTGACCTTGTTCTTTAATTAATTCTTCAAGTTCATGTTTTTCAAGGTTTTCTTCTTCTGTACACTCTTCTTGATCTAACTTGTTCTGATCAGGGCTTATTGCACTGTGAACTTCTGCAGCCTGACCGGATTCTTCTAAACCTGTCTGTCCCTGCTCAAAATCTATCAGATCTTTGTTGCTTTGAGCCCAGTTTCCTTTCCCTATCTGCTCTTGTTCAGGTTCTTTTATTGTCTCTTCTTGTCCCTGAACTGCTTCTTCTTCACCTATCTGATCTTCTTCAATTTCTTCCAAATTTGTTTGACTTCTTGTTCTGTGGTAAACTTCGGAAACTTCTACCACCGGTATCCAGTCCTGACTTGTGCTCGGTTGTTCTTCTTCAGCTTCTCTTGAATCTCGCGCCTGAGATTCCTCGGCTGGGCAACCTTCAGCTTCCTCAGTGATTGATGCTGTCTGAGGATTTTCTTCTTCAGGATCTGGTACTCTTTTGGTGTGGCTTACGTGAATCCAGTTAGGAAATCTTGCACACTTCACTGCTGTGTTGGTGGTTAGTATGACTTGACAAGGACTGCTCCATCTGGGTGATAGACACGTTTCTCTGGTGTGATTCTTCACTACCACCCAGTCACCAGGATTCAGATCATGTTCTTGTTCGGGCTGCCTGGAAACTGCGTCTTCTCCAACCTGGTGAGAGACAGAACGCACTAGATCAGCCAGTCCTTTACAATAGTCCAGAACCATATCATCAGATATATTCAGTAGTTTGTTTGTGGGAACATGTGTTTGTCTCATTGCTCTTCCCATCATTATTTCGTGGGGGCTCAATCCTGTGTTTCTGTCAGGTATGCTTCTGCGTCCCATTAAAACAAGTGGCAATGCATCTGGCCATTCTAATGATGTTGACGCACACATCTTTCCCAATCTTGACTTTATTGTGCCATTCAATTGTTCAACCACTCCAGAAGCTTCTGGACGATATGCACAGTGCAGTTTCTGTTGGATTTGGAATGCTTCACAGATTATTTGGATCACTTCACTGTTAAAATGTTTTCCTCTATCTGATTCCAGAGTTACTGGGAAACCAAACCTAGGAATAAGCTCTCGTAGCAACAGTTTTGCGACTGTAATGCTATCATTTCTTCTGGTAGGGTAAGCCTCCACCCACTTTGAAAACAGACATACTATGACTAGTACATATTTCAGCCGTCTGCATGGAGGTAACTGTATAAAGTCGAACTGGTGTCTTATAAAAGGACCCTCTGCCTTTCCAATTTTTCCAAACCCAATTATTGTTTTCCTCCCGGGATTGTGCATCTGGCAAGTTAAACACCTTTGGCAAAGACTCTCTGCAACCGCCCTGAACTTAGGATTATACCAGTTTTGTCTGAAGAGCCTAATCATTGCATCTCTCCCTATGGGTGTGTCTCCATGATGCATTCTAGCCATTTGTGAGAGTAAACAATCTGGCATGACTGGTCTGCCATCAGCACTGATCCACACTTCATCATCTCGTCTCTGGGAACAACCTACTTTGATCCACAAATTCTTTTCACTTTCATCCACTTCATCTTGCAGTCTTTTAACATCATTCCATGTTTCAGGCGGCATGTACAGTATAAGTTGGCAGCTGATTCCCATTCTTTCCACCCTCTTATTGACTGACAATCTATTTTTGGCACAATGTTGAGCCACCAGATCTGCGTATCTGTTGCCGACTACCACCCAGTCATCTCCTGACTGATGTGCGGCACATTTCACCACAGCCAATTCTTTTGGTGATTGTATTGCTTCTAGCAATTCCTTTACAAACTGTCCATTTTTAATGGGGGATCCTGAAGAAGTCAGGAAATCCCTCTGCATCCATAGTTGGCCAAAATCATGCACAACCCCGTAACCATATTGGCTGTCTGTAAATATAGTTACTTTTTGATTCCTCCCAATTTTGCAGGCTTTTATCAACGCAATCTATTCAGCTACTTGTGCAGATTTGACTCCTGGTAAATAAGATGCTTCAACTATTCCAGTTAATTCACATACCGCATAGGCAGCCGTTAGTTTACTGTCTTCATGTCTTTGACATGAACCATCAACAAATAGCTCCCTGTCTGGCTTTTTAAGAGGCTGTTCCTCAATATCTGGGCGTGGTTTTGTGCATAATTCTGTAATCTGTAAACAATCATGTTCATCTTCTTCGTCATCTTTAATTCTCTCATGATATGGGTCTGGTAGTAAGGTTGCTGGATTTATTATAGTACACCTTACCATGGTCACATTTTCAGCACCCATTATGATTCTTTCGTATTTAGTCAGCCGACTAGGAGTAAGATGCTGAGTTCGTGTTCTTGTCAACAGAATCACAACCGCATGTGGAACATACACCTTTACAGGATGTCCCATCACAATTGACTCACTTTGTTCAATGCTCAAACAAGTAGCCGCCACTGCTTTTAAGCATCCTGGCAACGCGGCTGCTACTGGGTCCAATGTAGCAGAAAAATATGCTATAGGACGTCTGTCTAATCCGTGCCTTTGAGTTAGGACAGAAAGTGCACAATTTTCTCTTTCATGACAGAATAATGCGAATTCTCTTTTATAATCTGGCATGCCTAGGGCTGGTGCTGAGCACAGAGCATTTCTCAATTTTACAAAAGCTCCTACACTTTCATCATCCCATTCAACAGGATCCTTTGCTTTCTTTTTCGTCATGTTAATTAAAGATTTCGCTAGTAGGGAAAATCCTGGTATCCATTGCCTACAGTAACCTACTATTCCTAGGAACATTCTTACTTGTCTTTGGGTTACAGGCATTTGCATTTTCTTAATTAATTTTACTCTTTCAGAGGTTACTCTTCTTTTTCCCCTCTCAATTTGGTGTCCAAGATACTTAACAGCTGTTGTACAAAACTGCAACTTTTCAGGTGAGACTTTATGCCCTTCTTCTGCCAAAAGATTTAATAATGTTATGGAATCAACAACACAGTCCTCTCTGGTGTTCGATGCCACCAATAAGTCGTCTACAAATTGCACTAGGACTGAACTTCCTGGCATCACTAGTTTCTCAAGGCACTTTTTCTATATTTGATTGAAAATGGAAGGACTTTCTGTGTACCCCTGATGAACACGATTCCATACATAGACCTTGTTCTCAAATTTAAATGAGAAAAGATATTGGCTGTCTGGATGCAATGGTATTGAAAAGAACGCTTGACACAAATCAATTACTGTGAACCATCCTGCACTCCACGGAATCTGGTATAGGATTACTGCAGGATTTGGTACTATGGGACAACATGGTTCTACAATCTTATTTATTTTCCTCAGGTCCTGAACAATCCTATATTTTCCACTAGGTTTCTTTAATCCCATTATTGGTGAATTACATGGGCTACTCATTACTTCTTTTAGTATGTTTTGTTCAACCATTCGATTGATTTCTTCAATGACTCCTGCTTTTACTTCTGCACTCATTCTGTATTGTCTGGTATTTGGGAAAATTGCACCTTCCTTTACAGTAATTTTAACTGGGTCTATTTTAGCCATAAGTCCTACTTCCTTTCCTGTGAAATCCCAAACTATGGGGTTTACTGTGCCTTTTAATTCTTCTGGCAACTCGTCTTTTGTTATTAATGAAAACATCTCATCTATTTCTGTACCCTGTTTTGCAATCATAATTTTATATACATGGTCTTCATCTGGTGTCTGAACTGCCACACCATCCGGTGTGCAGAAAATTGTACAATTCATCTTGCACAACAAATCCCTACCTAATAAGTTTACTGGACTAGAATCACACACTACAAATTGATGCATTTCTCTGAAATTTCCAATTTTAACTTCCATGGGTTCGGTAAGAGGTGTTCTAATCCGCTAATTAGCTACCTCCACTACTTGGATATTTTCACCAGAGAGAGGAAGGTCGGGAATGTCTGCTGTTCTTACAGTAGACCTGGTAGCACCAGTGTCCAAAAGAAAAGTAATATCATTACCTTTCACATTTCCTTCAACATATAGACCTGACTGGTCTACCGGTAGGGATGCGCCAAGTACGCACTCCTTCTCCCCCTCTCCTAGGCACCGTCATGAACTGTTTTGACAGAAATCGTCCTGAAAAAGAAACTGTGATGTTATATAATCATTCTTACCACTTCCTCCTTGATATCCGATGTCTGTACCATGCTTTGCTCTGCTTACATTACCCTGAATAGGTGCAGGTGGCAACTGACTCTGAGGATTTACACCCTGCTGTGAGTCATTCTGCGTCTGTGGATTTAAATTTTGATTTGGACCATTATTATTCCGAATCTTTTTACATTCATCCTTCCAATGCCCCAATTTTCCGCATCCATGACAAGGAAATTTCTTTTTAGCTTCTTCTCTACTCATTCGTCCTCTAAATTTTCCACCATTCCCAGTATCACCATTCGTTCCAGAATCTTTTCCTGGATTTTCACTTGGATTTTCCAAATTAATTCCCTGTTTCTCAGCCATTTTCACCTGAGCCCACATCACTTTTTCCTGCAATTTCTTGTGTCTATCCTCAATATCGTCTCCACAATATTTTGCATACTTCAAAATCTCATCAATCGGCTTTCCTTGCCAACACAGCATATGCTGTTTAATCATCTGACAAATTTCTGGCTTCAAACCGTAAACAAATCGATACACAAACTGACTCATGTTCTTGTCTCCAATGTCCTCAAATCCACTATACTGTTTAAATACCTGCAATAAACGCTCATAGTAGGAATGCACCGATTCATTAGCTTCTTGGGTAGTTCGATCTATTTTTACCCAATCTGTTTCTTTCGGGGGTATTTTCCCTTTCAAGTAAGTTATCACCTGCTGATACTTTTTCATTACTTCATTTGACGGGGCACCTGTTTTCGGATCTCTAGGATATTCGTCACTTGGCCAATCCACTGTGATTTTGCAATCTGTCCATAAATCGGCAGGTACCACTATGTCAAACAAACCATCCAAATCCTTCAACAATACCTTCGACACCTTCACAAACCTGTCAACCTGCTTGTACCATTCAATTGGTTTTTCTCTCAACTTTGGAAAATCATTCGTAAATGACAAAATATCCTGTCTGCTCCATGGGACATGTACCTATCCTCCTCCCGCAACTTCTCGCATTGGATACATTTGATCTGCTTTCCCTGTTTCCTTCATCACATATTCAGATGCTGTTCTACTTGTTCGTGCTTCTTCCTTTTTCTTGGCCCACCTAGTTCTCCATTTATCTAGGTCTCCCCATTTTTGCAAAACTAACATTAATTCTCTTATTTGCAATCTTCTTCCAGAGGCATTCATATTTTCTAAATCTTTGTCTGAAAATTCTGCTCTATAGGGTTTCTGTAGTACTTTTGATCTCCCTATTTCTATTCCCATCTGTAGTGCTAAATTGGATAATTTTTCATGAAATAACCTTACATTTCTGGTGATACTCCTGCACAGGAACAATAATTCTTCATCATCGTAGGTATTTAAGCGTTCTAGTCCTACATTTCCTGCTATTATTTCTTCTAATTCGACTTTCAATTTATGAATGTCTATTATTTTCGGAGGTGTGCACTGTTTAACTGACCCTTGTACCCATTTTTCTAAATCTTCAGGTGTTACTATGGTGGCACTTTTTGCTCCCGATGAAGTTATTAAACTTACATCTTTTGAACATCCAGGTACATCTTTTCTGGGAGTGCTATTTACAGTACCTCGAATAGGCAAGTCCATGAGTGATATTGTGGATTCACAGTCACTAAATTGATCCTCAATTATAACTGGAGCTTCAGGTTTGGGATTATTCACAGGAGTAGGTGCAAGTATCGGTGGAGGACAGCTTCCCTGAGTACCATATAATGGAACTACTGGACCAATTGTTACAGGTATGGTCAATGAATCAGGATGTACTTTTATCTGTGTTATTTTCTGTATTAATTCTGCTCTGGTCTTCTCTAGGGCTTCCCTTTCTTTGTCATGAAGTATTCTACTAGGGGTAAATTCATGCATTACCTGTGGCACTAATGGAGTTTTTATCGGTGGTGCACTTGGGGTGCATCCACTTGTTCCTTCCTGATATGGTGGAGGGTTTCTTAACATTTCCTCCATAAATTCATCTTTAGAGTCATCTTTTCTCATTAAATGTTTTGTCTTTTCTGTGCATTTACTTCCTAATTTCTCCTCTGCTGTTAACAATGGATATAATCCTTCTGTAATCATTGCCCTTCTCCATTGTTTCATCTGACCTTCTCTAGACTCATGTAGGTATCTGGGGAAAAATCCTGGATAACCCCTATTACTCCTAGATCGGTCCCGCTCAAATGCCTCGGTTTCCCATTCTTCTAGAGCTTTGTACTGGGTTAATCTAGGTCTGGGTTCTAAGTCATTCATCCTCAATCTCAAGTTTTGCAGAATTTGCCCATTGAACGTGCCATTCTCGGGAAATGCTAGTATTCCATCATTTTTGGTATATTCTATCCAATTCTCCATCCATACACAAGTATGATAACCTCTCTCCATCATCATGAATGAAGCGGGCGTTTTAGCTGGTGGAATAATAATTCCTTCTCTAGTTTTGATTGATTTGTCCTTTTTAAAATAATTCTTGATCTTTTGTAAAAATGACATTTTTCTCCTTTCTCCTTACATCTTGGGTAAGTACCGATGTATAAAATTATATTCTGCAAAGCCTAAATATCTCCTATCCTGACGAATTCCTGTTAAAGTCGGATCGCGTTTTAACATGCAATCCTTATCCACTAAGAATTTTGCTTCTATAATTTTGACCAATCAAATGTCTGCTATCTTTTATTTCCGAGCCAATCCTTGCGCGGCCTTTTGGTGACGTTTGTCTGTCAACCCCTCCTTTACAATCTGCTCTTTCCTGTCCTTGCTGGTTCAACCAATCCCAGCGCGGCACCTGTGACGTCAGTACTACTCCTGACTACTGACCCCTCCTTTACAAGGGTCTTTCTACACCCGCTGATTCAACCAATCCCAGCGCGGCGTTTTGTGACGTCAGCTCCCTCTCCGGCAACTGACCCTCCCTTTACAAAAATTTACGCAAACTTATTTTCTCTACAATTCTTAATTTCAGTAACAACATAAAACATTCACTATCGTGCCAGTTTCTTCTAAATTCGAAAAGATAGTTTTCTCTCACACTTAGTAAAACCTTTCCGTTTACTAACATATACTACGAGTAAAACCCTTCCGTTTACTCTTCACACAAGCTCCAGAAGTACCTGTTACTTCTTCAATGTTACCCTTTCTAGGTGATATAACATCAAATTTTCACCAGCGTACTCTTTTGCTATTACTCACACGCATAGAGTCCCTAACGAGTACTGAAAGTCCTGCTTAACTTTTCAGTACTATTTCTGCCTGGCAGATAACCTCACTGCAGTATGGCTTCCACTTACCATCCGCTATTCCTTTTACCCCGGGGATTCTAGACAACATAAAACAAACTTCGAATATACGGATGTTAGTTCATAAAAATAAAATTCTCATTACCCAATTAACAAAGAGTAACCATCCTCTGATTACCAGAAAACTGATCCAGCGCGATATTAGCTAACAGTATTCATACACAAAACACTCACTTGGGCCCATACATTCATACTACGCTAATACTTACGCTGGGTTTTATCAGTTGTTACTCTTTATCAAAATCCCTGCTACCAATTACCTTCTGAATGAAGAGTAATGACTTACCAATGAATCCTTTGCTAATTGGGAAGTTTAAAATGAGTGACATTCATTATAGTACATAATCCTGAAATAACCACTGAGACAGGAAGTTTTAAAATGTTTATCTAAAGATTTAGCAGAGTAAAATACAGAACCACACGGTACTTAATCACAATACCCAAGATGAAGCATAGAATAATTATTGCTAATTAATGACGGTTCCTCAGGAAAGGAGAGGATAGAGACAGCAGCGCAACTAAAGGTTGCATTATATTTACCTAAGTGCGAGAACCAAACCCCTTGGCCAAGGAGTTGGAAAGAATAGGACCCAGGAAGGATGAAGAGCAAAAGACCTCCTTCAGGATCAGGACAGGACCGGTGACTTCTCTACAACGATGCCTGCGCCGTTCCCCTCTCTGATACTCGGCTTCTCCTCGATTCTCCCGTGTCTCCCTTCTAATGGACTCCGCCGCCCCCTCCTCAGGACCTCTTCTGGACAGGGATTCGGTCTGCAATCGGTCAGCTTGGCGGTCCGGAGCTCTTCTGTCTGTCAGCATGAACGCCTGTTCCCTGCAGCATCTCCTTCTCTCTAATTAACTAATGCTATATTCTATTATACCCTTCTACACCCATGTACCGCCCCTAAATGTTGCCAAAATATGGGGCCATTACTTCTGATTGGACAGGGACAGGGGGTGGATTCTCGTACCATATTGATTTGGCTTAAATTGTAAAGCCTATTGTCTCTAAATTCCCACCCATTCAATTTAATACATTTGCTTTATTTCCCACCCGTCTCACGACAAAATTGACAATTTATTCACATAAAATGTTGCGTTTTGACAAGAACATTTTGGTATGTAGTGGTGTCGGCCAGCAGGTCATGGCCTTGGGTGATGTCCAAGTTGACTTCATCTTTTTCTATCTGGTCTGCCACTGCAGGGCGCATGTGGAGAATCTTTGTCACACGAGCTTTCATTGTACCAAACCCAGGCCCAAGTTTGCGAACTAATAAAAGTCAAAGAAGAAAATATTAAAATCACAAATAAAAATGTTTCACTGTATGCCCACCTTTTCTACTCTATTCCCATTTAATTATAATACTGTCCCGCATTAGTAGCGTTAAGAAAACGACAAATTAATAATAACATGAGAACAAGCTGAAGCATGTGAAAACATCAAGCAGCCATTTTAATACACACTGCGCAGAAGCAGAAGTTTTCCCACCAAGCAAAGAGAGACGTCACAACACGTGATATGGTTGAGACATGCGCAGATAGTTTCCCGCACTTTAGCGGCCATTTTAGATTACGGACAAGCGTTATTCATTAGTAAAACACATAGGCAAGCATCCTTTCTATTCGTGTCGTGTATGCAAAGGTTAGTAAAACAATACAAGTTTAATAAATTAATACTATGAGGAGGATTGTATACAAGAAAGTTTCGGTTATGAAACCTTGCTCCATCATTACTACTCAAAATCTGCTTATTTTTAATGTTTACATTCCTCTAGGACTTGCATTCGATTCACTAATGATAAAAACATTTGAGAAAATAGAAACCATAAAAGAATCAAAAGGGAATCCTCCCATAATACTAACAGGAGAGTTTAATAGGAAAATCTCAAATGTACTCCAGAAAAGATGCAGTATTAAAGAACAAGATGAAGCATGGTCTATCCCAGCACCATTATTTCCAACAACCATAAAAGCAGATAAACGCGGGAAAATACTTCTCACATAAGTGAATGCAATTAATGGAGTGATATTAAATGGGAGAATAGAAGGAGATGTTCCCGCTGCATTCACAAGAAAAGGAATCTTCAGCTCCTCCATTTTAGATGATATAATCTGTAGCCAGGACCTATTTGGAAAAGTCCTATTTCTAAACTATAAATTCACACAAAAAAGTGACCAAGCAATCCTGTATCTGAAAAGCGAAGTTCCACTGCAGTTTACTTTTACATGGGCCTTAACGCAGGTGAATGGTAACACTGAAATAGCTCAACAAGAAGGGAGGTTAATTTGGGGACTCTAACACCATTAACAAAATGAATTCAGCAATAATCTCTTCACAACAGGACCAAAATTAAAGTCCAATAGATCCCATAAAAAGATTTGAAAATACTGTTTCCACCATCGTGACCACCCTCCAGGAAATATCTAACGTCCAGGCAAAGGGAGTCAAGCAACCAAAAAGAAAGGTCTCTGACCATGCAACAACTACTTTAAATAAATTGATTAGATTACAATTTCTGCACTACTCAGGGAATAGACAGAAAGAAATCTCAAAGTTAAGAAAAGCTCTGAAAAAAAACAAAACAGTCAAGACCACAAGGATAAAAACTGGGTATACCTTTAAGTAGCAGTTAAACAAAAAAATAGCAAGGCATTTTGGAGCATATTAGCCAAAGCAACGGGAACAAGAAAATCCCTGCAAGCCTCTTCAGTATCTTCATCTGACTGGGAAAAATAAATCCTCGATCTATATAAAGTAAATAAGAGCTCAGATAACTCGAGTAAATACAACCACATAGGGATTAAAAAGAATCAGGATATCTCAGCACCAACTGAATGACAAATTGCTCGATACATAAAGGATGCCAGATCTACTGCAGCAATGGGACCCGACAAAATCCCAGTTAAAGTCCTCCAAAGCAACCCAGAGGAATGGAGTAACTTTCTAGCTCCCCTATACTCCCACTGTTACGAATCTGATAAAATACCAAACTATTAGCGGGGGGGGGGTATTATGATTCCTCTTTTGAAAAAAGGCTCTCGTTTAATACCCAGCAATTACCATCAAATTGCCCTGCTGGACGCAACCTGGAAGATATGTGCTGCTAGCATCCTGGACGAACTAAAAGACTGGGCCTTCCCAATGACTCAAGCTGGATTTAGCTCAAAACACTCTGTAACAGACAATATTGCGGCATTGCAGACGATTATTGACAAATATGTAACGTTGAAATCACAGGTCATTTACAGCGCATTTGCAGATTTTGCAACTGCTTTTGACAGAGTAGACAGACCTGCCCTTTGGAAGAAGCTAGAGAACTTAGGAATACCTGGTAATCTTTTAGCGCTAATTATTTCACTACACACAGCAACATGGTGCAGAGTACAAATGGGGGGCAACAAAGGTCAAACCCGTTCAATACCAACATTGAATGGTTTGAAGCAAGGCTGTCTTTTGGCCCCCCTTTTATTTTCCCTCTATATCAGTGACCTCCCTGAGTGTTTTAAAAAAATAAATAACTTTCCTCCAAAAATAGCATCCACCAATGTGCATATTTTGATGTATGCCGATGATGTTGTTATATTAGATCTTACACCAATTGGCCTACAACGAAATTTAAATGCTTTATTTAGCTACACAGAAAAAACATTCTAAAGGTAAATATTCTTAAAACAAAGATAGTACCTTTAAGAGGAAAAAAACACTTCTCTCATTTTAATTGGGCACTCGGGGGAAGGCCTATAGAGGTTGTTAAAAAATATTCCTAATTGGGGAGAATTTTTTCGCAAACCTTACAAAATTCTTCCCGTTTCCAACATATAGGCCTTAAAGCGGATGCTCATATTGGCGCACTGAAGCGATTATATTCTTCTTCTGGGTATAGACACTTTCACTCTTTATTAGAGGTTTACAATATGAAAATATCCCCTATTTTATCCTATGCTCTTGAATACATCCCAATCACCAAATGGCAAGCAACAAATACAAGAGAAGGAAACCTGCTTCGTAAAATGATAAAAGTTAATCAAGCGGTTCCAGTCCAAGCATTATGTCTCGAGTTGTCTTTAGTTAGCTCCTTTGCTAAAGCTATTGCAAATATAATAAGATGGGCATATAATTTATTACACGCCGAACCAGGATCTTTAAGGAGCATACTAAATCTGGAGACTTTTAAAAACTAGTTGTTGCAATATATTTTTAATAAGAATCTTAGTACAGCATTAAATCTTTCACACTGCACAATAGCACTTTTAAAATCTTGGACCCCTGCACACCTGAGGTTATTTTTAAAAACCTCGACTCCAAGAATAAGCCACGATCTCGACGTCAAGCATTGTTTTCAATTAAAACAGTACGCACATGGGGGCGTGGCCAACAAGATGGCTGAGTAGGACGTGCAGTGCTGAGCTCCGTCCTACCCCGGCATAAATCCGACATTATCCTGCGGTGCTAGTGAAGGTACCGACCTTGCCCCGTAATCCTTACCAAACACAAGGAGATGATGGACGGAGTGCTGAAACTTTTCAAACACTCACCCCCAGTCACAGATCTGGGTTGAATCCATCATCATTCTTTAGCTCACTTTGCCACCCCAGTTCAGACACAGCTATATGCAAATCAGTCTTGACCCTGTGCCTCATGGGAACAGTCCAGACCGAACTGCCAAGCCATGTCTTCCCTGGACCGGAATCAAGCATCCTGGGACCGGTTTCGGGCTAACAGCCCTCATCAGCCAGGCTAGCTTGAATCCAGTGGCAAAGTGAGCAAGGGACCCACGTCTGGGCAGTTCGGGCTGGACTGTTCCCATTGGGCACAGGGTCAAGACTGATTTGCATATGGCTGGGTTCAAACTGGAATGGCATGGTGAGCAAAAAAACGATGGATATAGGCCCAGATCTTTGTACTGGGGTGAATGTATTACATTGTTCTGCATTCTGTCCATCAATTGTTGTTTTTCCGTAATCCTTACCGGCTGGTGCGCCCACTGCGAGAGCCGGATGCCGTGGGGAACTGAGCTGACGGCCGGGAGACACTTCGAACGAAGGTCCGGACTGGAAGCGGAGCCGCCATCTTGGTTGGTGAGACGCGCGCTATTGAATACAGCGGGGATCCGGAGTGCGTGGTCTCCTTGCCCAGTCCCCGGTGGTCCGGAAGGACAGATCAGCGCGCACTGATCTGGAAGCTGGAATCGTCCCGGAGGTTGGGGTGTACATAGAGTCGATCGGGAGGAGGCGGGGCTTATATCCCGGGCCACCGGAGCTTCGCAGGGGGCTGAGGCCCCACATGCCATCGGGTTGAGTGTCTGCCAGTGGGCGGCCGTGCCGCAGGTATAATAGCCTCGCAGACCAGTGGAGGCTGAAGCGGGCTGTGTGAGGGGCACCCCATGGAGAGTGATGCCGGGGACAGGCTCGTGGTGGATGAGCGGTGCCCAGGCCTCCAGAGACGGAGCGGTGGTGTTACTCCTCGAGGCATAGTAAGGGAGCGGCTGACCGAACTAAAGGGAGTGCATGCTCGTGGCCTATATCATATGAGCAGGTACATGAGAGGCGGTGTGCGATGGGTGCCTGCTCCATCTTAAGGCTGATGATCTATATGCTGGTGTTGCTGGACATTACTGGTTGAGGGAGTGAGGCGCCTGTGGTGGGCCCTGGTATCTGTGTGACCTCTTGGAGGAATCGTGCAACAGAGGAGTGGCCTGATTGTCCGCGGTGTGCCGATCGACGGTGCTGAATACGGGGAGGGGTTCCCCCTGACTGAGATTACCCGAGACCCGAGACCCAGGGGACAGAGGGGTCGCATTGCTGAGGTGAGACGAGGTCAGGGGAGTGGAAGCCGAGGGGCACCTGCGCTGGTTGGAGAGGAGGAGGAGAATTATCGGTGGCCAGCATGGGGAAGGATAAGGGTGCTAAGGCGCAGACAAATAAAATTCTGAATTATGTGCAACCCCTGCCCCAGGGGCTACAACAGAAGGACATGCGTAGAGAGGAGGATGATGAAATGGCACCAGGGGAGGACGCGCGAGACCCTTCTCTGAGAGATATACTAGCGGCGGTACAGACGACAAGAAACGAGATGGTGACCAGAATCGATGCAGTGGCGATCGACGTGAGCCTCCTACGGTGCGACCTGCGTAAAGTATCAGACAGGGTCACCTCTGCGGAGCAGAATATGGACGTACTTCAATCAGAGGTGAAGGCTCTACGGACCACAGTCATGGAACTCCAGAAGAAAGCAATTAGACTGGATGAGCGCGCCGAGGATCAAGAGCGGCGCTCCCGTAGGAATAACCTGAGGTTCGTGGGGTTTCCTGAGAAGGCGGAGGGGGCCTCACCTGAGCTATTCTTGGAGGACTGGATAACAAAGATCCTGGCTCCCGGTAAGCCGTCCAAATTTTTTAACATTGAAAGAGACCACAGGGCATTGGTCCCTCCGCCGAGACCGGGGGCGCCGCCTCGGGCCGTTATAGCACGTTTCTTTAATTACCGGGACCGGGACATGCTCCTACAGGCTACTCGCATCAAGTCCAACCTACACTTTGAGGGGCATCATATTGCTATTTGCCCCGACTGTACCCAGAGGGTGCAGGACCAAAGACGCACATTTCTGGCAGTAAAAAGGTGCATGAGAGAAGCAGGGATGAAGTATAGCCTTCTATATCCGGCTAAGCTCCGGGTGGAACACAAGGGCAGGGCTCTGTTTATCGGATCGGCGGAGGAGGCTTCTGATTGGATGGACAACTCGGGAGAGTGGGAGCTGTGGAGAAGGACGCAGACGCAGTCGGCACAGCGCGCAGTTTCGCTGGACCGGGATGGGGGACGCCGCCGATTGCCCGAAGGACTGGGACTAAGGGACACGAGGGACTCTGGGAGGGTTCAGGTGTGCGATGATGGAACTCTGCAGGTGGTGGAGGGATTGCCGGACTCTGAACTAACCTCATCGGAGGTCATTCCGGACACAAATGTGGAGTGAAGATTTGGAGGGGAGTGAGGATGATGACTGGGACAATGGACAAGCAGATAAGTGTCTGTACCTTACCGCTCTGATACCAATTGTTCTGGGATGCACGCTCTAAGTTTAAGGGTGAGGATGTATTGTATATGCATGCCGCGGGGGAGTGAACACGCCCCTCACCAGCGGCTGGATCCCATTCCGGGAGCTAGAGGCCCAGTCCTCGCGCCCGTTTTGGGAGTCAGCCGCTAGCATGGCTCTGATGATCAACGAGAGTCAGGGTGCGTCCCTATTGGATGCGCTCTGGGTTTCAGGGGGGAGGGTGTTGAAAGGAATCCTAATGTTTTTTTGGGAAAGCTTGTGGGGGGTGGTATAGGGCGGGGGATAGTACTGATCACTCGCTATGTCGGCAGGGGGGATTGTCTTGTCGCACTGCACAGTGGGTGGGGGGATCAAGATGTTTGCTCTGTTTCAGTTCTTGTTTCTGGTTGTTGGGGACAAGGGGGGGATCCATGTCTGGGTCGAGACTCAACTCGGAATGCTCAGGTCAATGATGTCCTGGCGGGATGGGAAAGGAAACGGGCCGCCAGATGTGTGGACTTATGGCTTCCTCCCGGATGAAGCTAATTACATGGAATACATGGGGAATGGCCTCGCTAGAGAAACGTAGAAGGGTACACTAATTTTTAAAGAGATATAAAATAGCCATTGCGGGGTTGCAGGAGACGCATTTGTGGGGAGAGACGCTGCCATATATCAGGCGGAGATGGCGCGGACAGCTTTATGCCACCTCATTCTCGGGGTTTGCACGGGGGGCAGTGATTTGGGTGGCTCCTGGAACCCCTTTCCAACACTTACATCACACGCTAGATCCCGAGGGACATTATGTAGTATTATATGGTAGGTTGGACGGTCAGGAAGTATGCTTGATAACTGTGTATGCTCCTAACGTGGACACGCCAGCTTTTTTCTATGAAGTAATGAAGGCAGCGGCTCCATACTTGGGTGGAGATGTGATATTCTTAGGGGACGTTAATTGTGTCCTAGATGGGACGTTGGACCGCAAGCCTCCGCGAGCGAATACCAAGCCCGGCATGACTGGGGCTCTATTAGATGTGATGAGGGAGATGGGCTTGCTTGATGAGTGGAGGATCCTGCACCCGACGTCGCAAGTGTTCTCATGTTATACCCCGGCATCCAATACGTATAGTAGGCTAGATCAGATTCTGGTATCACAGACTTTGATGCCCAGAGTGGAGGAAGTAGCGTATCTTCCGAGACATATCTCGGACCACTCCCCGTTGCTGGCAACGCTGAGTATGGCCAGACCCAGAGCGGCAATCCCTACATGGCGGCTCCAATCGGAGGCGCTTATGGATCCACCCTTCGTCGGGAAGCTAGAGGAAGAACTTACGTCTTATTTCAGGACCAACTGGGGCTCGGCGACTTCGAGGGGCATGGAGTGGGAGGCGATGAAGGTGGTTGTCCGGGGGGTTTGCCTCCATACGACTTACGGCGTTCGGAAGCAACTCGAAAGGAATATTCAGAGCGCCGAGCGACGACTGGCTGAACTAAAAGCGGTGTTGCCGTCGGAGCCTCACCGCTGGACGGAGTGGCGGGAGAAGCGGGAGGAGTTTCTAGCGGCACTGTGTCACCTGGAGAAGTTCCATCACATCGCATACCAGCAGCGTCTGCATGCAGAAGGAGACCGCTCCGGGGCGCTGTTGGCGAGGCTGATCCGTAACGAGACGCAGGCCTCGTCCATAGTGCAGATGAGGACGGGGGATGGACGCATGGTATACAGTCAGCATGGAATTCTGGATACTCTGGCGGACCATATGGCCGGAGTATATGTGAGGCGTCGGGCCCCAGCATTGGAGGAGCTGGGGGAATTTCTTACTACTCTACAGCTCCCCTGTTTGGAGGATGAGATTGGACAACTGCTGGATGAGCCACTTTCGAAGGAGGAAATACTGGGGGGGATTAAGTCCCAGAAATCTGCCAAGAGTCCCGGTAGTGACGGCCTTCCGGCCGAGTTTTATAAGCAATTTGCGCATGGCTTGGCTGACTACCTTCTTGAGGTATATAACGAAGCCTTCCAGTCTTGGGCGCTCCCGCCCTCCATGAATGAGGCAGTGGTGGTGATGCTTCCTAAGGCGGGCAGGGACTATCAACTCCCAGGGCCATATAGGCCCATATCCCTGCTAAATATTGACATGAAAATCCTTAGCGGGATCATGGCCGCGCGCCTGCAGCCATGCCTGCAGCGCCTCGTTCACTCGGATCAGGCGGGTTTCATCCCTAAACGTAGCACAGCTATGAATCTTAGACGTCTGTCTCATGTCTGGCATTCGCCAGTGCTCCAGCGGGAGTAGTGTGCGATTGCACTTCTTGACAACGAATAAGCGTTCGACTCTGTAGGGTGGACATATATGTGGGAGGTTCTGCGGGCAGTGGGAGGCCAGTTTCTGCAATGGGTGCAGTTGCTGTACTCGGCGCCGTGTACTAGGATTAGAGTGGGGCGGCTAGTGTCTCAGGCCTTTCAACTGCACAGGGGCACCAGGCAGGGGTGCCCGCTATCGCCGTTACTCTTCGCGATGGAGCCACTGGCGGTAGATCTCCGGACAAGGAGGGCACCATTTGGGATCAGGATCGGTGAGACTAATCACGTGGTGTCCATGTATGCGGACGACACCCTGGTGTATGTCAGGGACCCGGGCGCAGCAATGCCAGTGCTACTGGGCATCCTGGAGGGTTTTGGCAGTGTGTTGGGCTTACGAATCAACCAGGGGAAGTCCAAGGTGGTCCCGTTGGGACGACTGGCACTATGCCCAGATGAGGAACTGCCAGAGGTAGGGCTTCCATGGGTACAGTCAGCATCCCATTATTTGGGGGTCAGACTAGCAGACACCGCCGATCAATATTTGGCGTCTAATATCGGCAGGGTAGTGGAGGGCTTGAGAGGGTTGGTACGCTTTTGGCGGGAGTTACCATTATCTCTTATGGGAAGGATCGCGCTGATAAAAATGGTGGTCCTGCTGCGGTGTTTGTACGTGATGCAACACTCCTTCTATCGGATCCCCCGCTCCTTTTTTACTGAATTGGACAAGCTTATAGTTGACCTGTTATGGGGGTCCAAACGCAAACGAGTGAGCCTGACTACTCTGCAACGAACATGGCAGGCTGGGGGTTAGAGGTCCCATGTTTGGAATATTACTACATTGCAGTACAACTCCAACACGCAGTGCACTGGTTAGATGGGGACAACAACTGGGAAAAGACCTTGCTGGCAGGGACTCTCGAAGGAAGAGAGCTGCCCGAATTGCTTATGATGGGGACAGGGGTGCCTCCAGCATGCCCATATATAGTGCGTCATGTGGCAGAAATGTGGGAAGTGGTGGTCCGGAAAGTACTGAAGAGGGCTCCGTATGCGACGGACATGCCCCTGTGGGTGGTCCAGCCTTTCATACAGATTCCCGCATCAATGTCAGTGCGGAAGTGGCGGGACAGGGGTTGCCAAACCATGGTCGACCTATACGATAATGCGAAATATATCACACGCGCACAGGTGCGGGAGATGTTTGAGCTGGGGCCGGGTCAATTCCTTCAGTATGGAAAAATCGCACAGGTGTCCAGGGAGCTTTGGCCCACATTCCGGGATGAACCCCCGGTCTCCCAGATACTACAGACTTTGCTAATGATGGCTAAAGGCCACAGGTTGATCTCACATTTATACAGGGCGATCAGGGACGACCGAGTGAATGGTGGGTTACCAATACAAGCGAAATGGGAGGCACTGGCAGGGGATCAGCTCACGGATAAGGACTGGCTCAAGATCCATGAAGGGGTCAAACAAACGAGTGCCAACACGAGGTTTAAATTAATACAATTTAACTATGTCCATCAAACGTATTTGACACCGAAACTGCTTAGTAGGATCTACCCGGAACGGTCAGGGCAATGCCCTAGGTGTGGAGAGCCGGAGGCTGCGTTCATACACATGGCTTGGTCATGCCCTGAGCTCCAGGAGTATTGGGCGACAGTTCTGGAGGCATTGAGGGGTGCAACAGGATGGGAGATAGTAGGAGAGATCCGGGTGGTTTTGCTGGGACTGCTGCCTCGACCTAAAAACAAGAATCTCAGTCGGAAGCTAGTCCTTTTAGGGCTGGTACTTGCAAAGCGGCTGATAGCCATATCATGGATGGGTCATCGCCCGCCCAGCTTGTCACAATGGGTACGGGATATGCAGGAATGGTCGACCGCTGAGGTGGTTCGAATGCAGCAGACCAGACGCTATGAGAAACTAGAAGATGATGTACAGGCTTGGAGAGCAATGGTGGCGGAGCTGGTAGCCGGGGAAACAGACGGAACAGATAGAGACGTAGCAGGGGGGGAGTATACGCTCTGGACAGGAGCCAGACAATACAGAGGAGATGAGAGAGGTAGGGTAGCATAGTACTTTTGGAGGGGTAAAGAAGGAGTAGAGACGCTCGGTTCATCAGGGTACATTAAAAGGGATGTCACACCAGACATGGGTGGGGGAGGGGTGGGGGGGAGTTGTGCTGGGGAAGGGGGGTTGGGAGGGAGTTAGGTTGGCTGATCCGTAGTGCAGAAGCCTGGGGGGCATGGGCCATAGCAGGGATCCGCGGGATTGTTCGTGATCAAGGCATCACATATAAGATACAGGGTGGGAGATGCCCGAACACAGATGGAACTTGATGCTGTTGTACTTGGGCTACGGCCGATTGTATTTGGAGCGTGAACAATTAGTAATGTATGCACAGGGATATGGCACATGTCGCTATTTACGGTATTTGTCTGTACAAAAGATCAATAAAGATATATTTAAAAAAACAAAAAACAGTACGCACATTACACAGATACTGTAGAATACAAAATTCAGCAAGGATATCTATGATTTACATTAGTTCATAGGGTGCAACGCTGTATTATTTTAATGCGGCTGGGGATCTTACCTTTAAAAGCTTTTATGAAAAACTGGAACAATTCTGACAACACCACAGGTTTATGCGATCTATGTAATGGTGGTAAGCAAGGTATATCACATGTATTGTTTGTTTGCCCAAACATAACCTTGGTAGAGGCCAGACGTCGTTATTTAAAACCTATTTGTCTCAGATACAATATATCCACTGTACATATTTTAATAATGTTTTTTAAATCGCCACCTAATGAATATGTCTGCCATAATTTGTTTACATTTTTTTTTGATAACCAATTTTATTGGCATTTTTAAACAACAAAGTAAACAGCACCGCTTTGATATATATTAGACATTTCAATACATTTACAAGTAATTTCCCCTTTCTGTTTGTTTGAAGTGTGAGCCCACTCGTGCTGTGGAGACTCAGTCCAGCGGTCCCATCCATTTGCCCCATACCCGCTCATGCTTAGTTGGGCACCCTCTCGCTTCGTACACAGCTTTTTCTTGGATGGCACACCAATCTACCCCTTTGTGCCACTTAGCCATCGAGGAATTTGTTTACATTTTTAAAGAGTTTCTTAAAAATATTTTAAAGAGGACACATCATAACAGGTTTTATAAAGGAAATGTAAATTGCCTTTTTATCTATTTGTTGACCTCAGTAGAGATCTAAATCAAATCAAATATAAATCTTGTAATCTTGTTGTCTAAAATGGACATTTTGTCTTGTGGTCTGTCCTTTGTATGTCGAAGTCTGTGGGTCATCCTGGAAAAGTGTGGGATGTGTGTTGTAGTATATCAGAGTTATATATGTACTAATGCTTGCAGGTAAGCCAGTTATTCTGTGGGGTTCAGCAGGAAGAGGGAGGTTGTCACTGCACTAGGTTTGGCGATTACTAGATAAATATAATCATAGCTTAAGTGCATATATTTTAGTAGCAGTGGCTTGCATGTTAAAGTTTTTTCTTATGTGCACATTTTGCGTGACAAATTACCTGTGCGAATTTGCGATTAATGATGCATAATGGTCGTAACTGATGAACCAATGAAGATGCACTTGACAGGACTTAGTTAGGTGGGTTGGAAGTGTGATTAGTAATGTAATATAGTTATGCCACAGTTTTGTGCAAGACTCCATTTTTATTAGAATGACTGAAGTTTCTGATGTTCTGCTCATCGCGCTCATTTCCCCTCCCAATCAGAGACCTGTTGTAAATCTTCTCTCCAAACAGTTTCCGTGGAGCACAGGATTCTATGGCGTAAATATTGATCTGATTGTCCTTAGAAAGCGTGTATTGCAAATGAAACGTTCCACTGTGTACTCTGTGTATCATTTTGAAGGGTTTCTGATGTAGGCCTGCAGAAGAACATAATTCTATGAGATTTTGTTTGAGAAATGTTTCATATTATATTATACATTGCTGAAATTAAGTTGCTGAGTAGGCAAGCAGAAGATTTTCTTTTACCTTAAAAAATGGGCTAGTGCAAAGAGTTTTAATTATTATGAAGTTGCTTACGATATGCCAACGCAACCTAAAGATGATCTTGTCATCCGGATTCTGCAGTGTTGCTAATTGTTATGCATAAATTGTGTATAAAAACTCCTGGTTTTGGGGGATCGGGGACCACTTCTCATTTTCCTCCCAAGGCTATGTCCCATTATTTTGAGCCTTTCTACTCCTCCCTTAGAATGCTGTCAGTACTGTTTATGAGTTTGACACTTTGGTTCAGATTTACAAAGGTTTTGCATCGGGTCTGCATTACCTGTTCAAAGCAGACCCAGTGCAAAATCTTTCTGGGGATTTACAAACCAACGCAAATTGGTATTTTCTTTGGTTTAAAAGAAAAAGTAACCCAAACCAGCGCGAAGCAGTGCTTTGCATTACTCTGCGTCAAGGGGAAGTTCCATGGGTGGTACATTGATGTTCCTGTGCTACCATACATGATTTTTGACACAAAACCACATCTACTAACAATAGTATATAGGGTTTTGCGACAAAAATTAACGTCACTTTAAAGCAGGTGTTATATGGAGAAATGCTTTATTTTCTACTTTCTTTTCCGACTTTGCACGTGTGCTACACTGTACAGCACACATACAAAGTAGGAAAAGTTGTGAAGTCAGTCTAAGAATAGTATTTTATACTGGAAGGCTATCCTTCCAGTACAAAACCTATGCTAGACTCATGCAGACACCTTTACATCATTGCACAAAGGTGTGTGCATGGCGCTCAGCAGCCTTCATGCAACTCAGTACAGCAACTTTGGGTCCTGCGCTGTGTCGTATGGGAGCTTTGCAAATCTTGGCCTTAGAATCTGGAGCTTTTTAATCGCTTAAAGACAAATTCTTGGTCTGATTTTCTGATTTTGTGCTCTGTGTCTGAGCCTTCATGGCAATCTATGCATTTTTCTGTATTCTTCATATTACAAATTTTAAACTTATGTTCGATCTAGCACTCAGTTATTGAGTGGTCACAGTTCCTATCTGAATTTTACTCTGCTAATTAGTAGATTAGTAGTTGGGGAGAGTGGTGTTTTTACCGCTAGATCAATGAGAATAGCGGAGCCATATTGCCTGAGGTAAATTTGGGGTGCATCAAATATTGGGGCTCAGTAAATTATTGGGGTTTGGCTCCCACAAATTAGGTAGCAGAGGATGTTTTACATAAAGACACATGAAACTGAGAAAGAACTACCTTAAGAGTAAAATAGAGACTTTGAATAACAGCAAATCCAGATCTGATGAAAGACATTAATAGAAATAGAAAGAGTTTTGTTGGAACACTTAAGTAAGATACTGGGTTTAACCAATGTATTACAAAAGTGTTTTGAATTTAATGTCTGACATTTGAAAAATACTGCAATGATTTTTGCTTTAAAGTTCCTGTTTTGATTATTGTTTTAATGAAATAAGAAGAAAAGAAGAAGAAATATTATTGTTTGAAAGAAATCTTTTGTTGATTTTCGATTTTAGCCTTGTTGATCATATTACTATTAGTTGGCCTGTAGGTGTGCTTACTGACTCCTTCGGGATGTTTTTCAGAAATTGAAATATTGGAGTTGAAACTAATCATGATGAATTCAAACAAATGATACCTGTAAATGAAGAGCACTTAGTTAGTGGTTTAAAGATAATGTGTATACCAAAATGATTAGGGAATACATCGATATAATGAAGATTAGTGAATGTTATGCGTATACCTATTTCCTACATCAGGTTGCTAGGCTGAGACATATGTCCAGTTAGGAATTTCATATTCAATATCATGTAGTGTTTTCATTGCAGTATTTAATCATGAAGAATTTCTTTTTCCTTTTTTGACTGATTTTAATGTGTCTTTAGAGAATTTGCTTATTGATGAGAATAATGGCGGAATTAAATATGGTGAGTATTTGAGAGTGATTGCACAAAACAGGTATGATGCCACCTTGAGTATAGATTATCTGTGTCTTTTAAGTAATGAAGTGTGTGATTTTAATAAAGAATATAATGAGAGAGGAGTGAAAATAGTGAGGAACTTAAAAGAGCAGAAAATTGCCTTGGAAGAAATAAGAGAAGCCTAAAAATTTTAACTTTCAGGTTTACATCCTAAATTGAGAATGAAGCAGGAAAGAAAAGTTGAAATGTGTATGGTAAAACGTAGTTCTATGGAGAAGGAGAAAGTAGAATTTGTAGGTGAGAGTGTGTGTTATAAATCCTATGAAGTCAGTGGAAATCTTTTGTCTGGAGGAAAACCCATTATGAGAGGAATCTATTATGTTTGTGGGAAGACTGCTTATTTTAACTTGCCCAAAAATTGGGTGGGTTCATGTTATTTGACTTTAGTTCTTCCTAGAATCTATCATGCAGATGAGTTCAGTGACGTGTATAGTTTGAGGAGAGGGAAACAAAGTTTTGGGCACACAGTTTTAGATATTTTAGTGGCTATTATTCCTTCTATGGAGTGGCAAAGAATGATGTGAAAAGTAGACGATTGTCTACAGTAGTAGGGGGACTTTGTAAAGTAATTAAGGCAAGTGATATTGAATTTGTATACCTGACAATAGTGGAGCTATTGACTCTTTCATTACTAACATAACTCATTTAATTAACGAGATTAGATTTTTGGAGCAACAAGGTCTTTGGGAAGCAGTAGGATCCTGGATAAGTGACTTAGGAAAGAGTTTTGGTAAAGTAGGTGAACGGTTAGGAAATGTTGGTGGTGGTGTTCTTCAATCAGTTTTAATACCTATAATAATCGTAATAATTTGTGCAATTCGATTTATTTTATTAAAATTGTTGGAGTCTATAATTGGTAGATATAATAATAAGACTAAGAGCAAATACAGAATCGAGAAAGAGGAAAAGAACAATGGATTTGGAAATGGAAGACTACAAAGATTGAGTGTATCAACAAATACAGATGATGGAGAAGAATGTTTGGTTACCCAAGAAGATGAATATATCTATTAACTAATGGCTATTAATAAAGTTTATTAATGGGGTTTTTTGTGATTATTTAAAAATTACAAAGATGGTGAAGTTGTTAAAGTTTTTGCTTATGTGCAAATTTTGGGTGGCAAATTACCAGTGCGAATTTGTGATTAATGATGCATAATCGTCATAACTGATGAACTAATGAAAATGCACTTAAAATTACTTAATCAGGTGGGTTGGAAATGTGATTAATAATGGAATGTAGTTATGCCACATTTCTGTGCAAAGCTCCATTTTATTAGAATGGATGAAGTTTCTGATGTTTTGCTCACCCTGCTTCTGCTCATTCCCCCTCCTAATCAGAGACCTACTGCAAGTCTACTCTCCTCACAGTTTCTGCAGAGCACATGGTGCTATGATGTAAATACCGATTGGCCTGAGAAAGTGTGTATTATAAATGAAAATTTCCACTGTGTACTCTATGTACCATTTTTTTTTCAAATCTTTTTATTAAACACGAAAACATGCTTCAGATAAACATCATACAAAAACATACATTTTAGTGGACTGACGTGTAGCAAATACCATATATCGCACCGTGTATCGTTCTCTATGTACCATTTTTAAGGATATCTGCTGGAAATTCCACTGTAGGCCTGCAGAGTAACATAATTCTATGAGCTTTTGTTTGAGGAATGTTTCATGTTATATTGTACATCTCCGGAGTGCAGTTGCTGAGGAGACATGCAGAAGATTTTCTTTTACCTTAAGAATAGGGTTAGTGCTAAGAGTTTCAAATATTGCAAAGTTGCTTTTGATTTGCCAATGCAACCTAACCATTATCATGTCATGCTGATTCTGTAGTTTTGCTATTTGCTAATTGTTATGCATAAATTGTGAATAAAACCCCCTGGTTCTGGTGGATTGGGGGCGACTTCTCATTTTCCTCTCAAGACTCTGTCCGATTATTTTGAGACTTTCTCCTCCTCCCTAAGAATGCTGTCAGTACTCTTTATGAGTTTGACACTTAGGGCCTCATTATGATGGCGGTCGGACAAGCGTCCGACCACCAACGCTGCGGGATGGAGACCACCCGACATATAGTCGGCGGTCCATCTGCCATATAGTGATATGACTGCCATGTAGGTCGGAAACATGCAGTTTTCTATTGCAGCATGTGCTGCAGCCCGGAAAAGGGCCACAGCACAAGCCTCAGTAGAGAAAGGCATGTTTGCAAACATCCATGCACCGTGTGCCAGGAACCATGTGGTGCCTAGCACACGGTGCATGGATGTTTGGGGGGCACCACATGTGCCCCCCTGACCACATAGTGGTGGACCAAGGTGGATGGGGCCCCACATGGTGCCTGCCACATAGTGCAGGGATGTTTTGGGGGCACCACAGGTGCCCCGCAGGACCCATGGTAGAAGGCCAGTGGGTAATGGGGGCCCACTAGAGGCCCCCAAAGTCACTTTCCACCAGCCTTTTCAAGGCGGGTTAACCGCCGTGAAACGGCCCGCGGAAAGGGACATTGTAATCCTTACGGCGGTGCCTGAGCAGGCACAGTCACCATTTTATGGATTGTAGACCGTCCAACGGTCCGACGGGCTCCTTGTCCGCCCACCATCCGCCCGCCATCCTAATTCGGCGGGCTGTCCTGCATGGGCCGATGGCGGTGTGATTGCCACCGTTGGCCTGATGGTGGCAGTCCCACCACCATCGTAATCGGGCCCTCAGTTATTGAGTGGTCCCAGTCCCTTTTTCAATTTTGCTCTGCTAATTAGTAGGCTTAAAGTTGGGGACAGTGGTGTTTCTCAATGCTAGATCAATGAGGATAACTGAGCTAGGTTGCCTGAGGTAAAATCGGGATGCATCAAATATTGGGGTTCAGTAAATTATTGGGGTTTGGCTGCCACACGAATATAGGGAGTGTTTTTTGATTAAATGGGAGGATTTCAAGGAAGTGTAAGGAGGGGCTCAGTGAGGTCTACAGAGGTGCTTAAGGAGGGACATACACTTACGTACAAAAGGGTAAGTCCATTCACATTCAGAAACTGCACTTCAATAGATACTACTGCCTAAAGACCCCAAACAGTTGTAAATGTACTCCAACTCAGAGCATCACACATGGCCAACTACTGATACTGCAACACTTTACCATTCAAAATAATAAAATAGAAGGCTATAGGAAATAATGTTAAAATAAATTAATTTATTTAACCTTTTAAAAAATATATGTACATTTAATGTAAAAAATATGTAAATTATAGATAAATATTATTTTATGTTTTAAAGATTTTAATTACCTATTTTAATTTAAAAGTACGAGTAAAATGAATTAAAAAAATTAAAATAATTGAACTTCACTTTATACATAACTTTTATTAACTATTAATACATAGTAAATAAATATAAAAAAATTACTTTTGGTGGAGTTTTCAAAACACATCTTTAAAAAAATGTTTAATTTAATTTAATATGCTTACATTAATTAAATACCTAATTCAAAATTACATTAAAAGTGCTGTATCATTTTTTACTTAGTCCTACATTTATAAAAAATAGAAAATTAATATACACTAACAAACATAACAAATGTTAACTTTTTAAAATTTTAATAAACTTTTCTAAATTTCTCTATACGCCAAATACTGTTTTAAAGTCACTACTAGTAGTAACTTTACAGTCACAGATGACATTTTTACTAACTCAACCCCCCGTTTCAGGGAGAGGGGACATATAAGTCTACACTTTTCAGTAACTTTATAATCGTAAATGGTAAATAGCCAACAGTAGTAAAGTTACTCAAAAGTGTAGGGGTAAATCTACATGTGTAAATTCACTCACATAACATTTACCTTTGTGAATAGCCTCCAATGTTTTCAGATAAAATAGCAATGGCTACAGAGGAGGTTGGAGAGATAATAATATAAAATGGCCCAATTTGTTAGGTGATTATGGTACGGCGTAATGTCAATTATTATCACAGTTACTTGTAGCAGTCAGCTATTATGGATTAGTAAGTAATTTCAACTGGCTGTACATTTCAATTGAAATGAGCTCTATTGTGAAGTTGATTCTCCTGACTACCCACTAACACCCTTGTAATTAACAGCTGCGGGATGTCGCCTTTAAGTTACAGATGTCCATGCAGAGGATCCTAGATTTTGTACCTGTATTTTGATGTTATTGTCCAAGGCTATTTGCAAAGTGATATCTGCTGATTGTTGCTTACATTTGTTGAATATGTGTGGAGTATGCTCTGTCAGTAAGGTAAGCCTTGTTACGACTCCAGCACACACGTAAGTGAAGTCAGGGTGTGTGTGCTTTGAAATCATTAATGTGCTTAGGGGTCTATTATTTTTATCTGTGTCCTTGGACTATTGGTATAGTCAGTTAGCACAGCAATATATTTATTTGTCTTATACTGCATGAACCAAACCCAAGTGGGCAGGAAAACACAAGAAACACAGAGAAGGCTGGGAAATATGCAATATATATGGGATAAAATACCCCTGCCGGACTTTAAAAGGATATTTAAAGTCACCAAGGAGCTTTGTGACCAAGTAGACCATTTATAAGGTCATGGAACTACGAGGTGACTTGCAATATCCTTTTGATGTATAGCAGAGGGTATGTTATTCCTTATAATTAATGATCACGCCATCTCCTTTCAAACCAAACACTTTAACCTTGGTGTCTGGCTCTTGCATATGAAATAGAAGGTATGGTTGCAGATGTGAAGAATACAGCAGAATATGTAGTGCAAAATTAAACAGACCAAAAGCAGTTAGTAATTTGTTGCAAAAACATTCATAGAATCAGTTTAATGTAATTCAGATTAAGAAATGCTATTGCTTTCTGCTGATCACTGTTCTATCTAGGAACAGGAAAAAGCCTGTTCTTGTTTTCTTAATTTAAACTGCAGCTGTGATTGATGCTCTTTGACCTGCCTTTCACCTTGACTGCCTTTTGTGGCAGCAAACATTATGACGCCACAACTCAACTGTAATAATTTTTTACAGTTGAGCAGCTACATAATGTTTTTATTACTGGTGGCTGGAGACGTCCCAACTCAACTGTCTTAAGTAATTTAGAGATGGATTGCAAGCTCCTATTCACTCTAACATCTTAAAAGTGTTAAAGTGTTAAAATAATTTAAAAAGGCATATTTCATCATAGCTATAGAATAGCTCCATATGTACATTTTTAGTTCAATATGGAAAACAGCCAGGGCATTGACATCTAGTAGCAGGTCTCTAATTAAAATGGAACAAAAAACAGACTTTTAAGATCTTTTTTTAAAGTATCATGAGAGAGATGTTTCCTGATGGAATTGAATTTCACAGTTCAACACTCCCAGAAAAAAACTGCCTTAAAATTCTTGATTTCCTGAAAACTGGAAGCTGAAGAGTATTGACACCTCGAAAGAGCAAGAACCTCCAGAGATAGCCAATTTTCTAGTGATGTAGTTCACGGACCACAGACCCTGGGAAGTATAGTGGCCAGCTTACATAGACTACTGAAGTGAATTATTTGTTTATTAGTCAATTAAAACCATAAACCTCGACAGAAGGACATACATAATAAAAACAGATAAATACAAATCTAAAAACGGCTATTGATCATGAACACATTCATTCCCAATTTTGGGAGCAGTCATTAATACAAAATTTGCTGCACATACAGTGGTCGATTTTGCATAAGGTGCAAATGTGCATAATGCTCAAAAAGCTAGCGAGGCCTATACAGTGTGCAAATTCATGCAGAAGGAACTGATATTTAGCCACAGGAAAGGAAGAGTAATAGAAGTGGTGTAGTTTTACTCTCCGGGCTTTAAGACCTCAAATCATATGGCCCGTAGCAACCTGCTATAACATAAATACATTTGTGCAAATTTGTGCTAAAAGTGCATTTGTGCAATTGTGCAAATATATGCAAAAAGTGCAAATAATCAAGGGAAAGACAAAGTGATGCTGAATTTGTGCTCAGCCTAGCGGGATAGGAAGCAACTGTTGTTCATTTTCCCTAGCAGCCCGTCAGTGCGTGATGCACACAGGGGATCTTATCAGGGCCTTCTTCACCGCTCCCTCTACCCCACCTATGTCTGTACATGTGTTTTGACAAGGGTTTTAAAGATGTCCAGGAACTGTACCAGTCTAACTTTCAACATTCTATTCCTTGGATCCAATGACTCCATCAGTGCAGATCTACAGGTCCTGACACTTAGGTTGTTGAACTCTTTTCTGAACAGACATCTTCGCTGTGTGGCCAAAGCAGGGCAAATACATATAACATGCTGCAGGGATTCATCTGCATGGTGGCACAGGTGGCAGTTCTTATCCCCTCCTTGGTCCTCTTCCCTCCATTTTGTAAGGAAATCTAACGTGGGGATATCACCAAGTCTTAGTGCCAGTAAGCTCTGTTTTATCTTCCGATGGTAGGTTGCTTCCAGAAGGGGGGATTCTCTTAGGGTAGCATAAGATTTCAGGACCAGCCACCCATGTGATCGCTTGAACAGTTTTTCTTTATCAATCGTCCAACTTTGTATTTTCATAGATTTATTTAATGCTTTCCTAAAAGCTTGTCCTGATATACTTGTGTTGGATTGGTCTCTTATTTCGAGCGTCTCAATGCTACTCTCAAGATATTTTTTATATTTGCCATTCCCCCTTCGAAGATTTATTATGGACCAGACTCGATGAGCCAGCGTGTCATCTGCGCCAGATCGCAGTTTGTGGCAGCATTTAATGTATGCCGCGGGCCTGGCGAGTATCTGTTTTGTTAGTGAAAACTTCAACCTAATATGAGCGGGCGATGCCGATCTTGGTAACCGCAAGGTTGTTTATATGATCTTATCAGTATTTTATCTAAAAGTTTGGCCTCAGAGCCTACCATTACTTCTGATCCATATACAAGAGTTGGTAACAGTTTAGCCTACAATACCGCAGCCAGTGGTTTCTGGTTATGGCCTCAGATGGATCTTGCCAATGTTGAAAAAGCATGATTAAATACCTGTGCTTTCCCCTTGATTGCCTCTCTATGGGGTGCAAACGTGCCTCTTGCATTTATTTTGACACCTAGATACACACATGTCATTGCTTCGTCGATTGTTTTTCCACTGAGATGCCATTTGCGCTTGTTTAAAATACGGTGATTGATGAGGTCATTTTTGTTTTTTTACTGTTTATTTCCAACTCGTTTTAATCTGCATATGTGCTGCGGCAATTAAGTAGCCTCTGTAGGCCTATTTTTGAGTTGCTGAGAAGTAGCAGATCATCGGCATACAAGATGTTTGACAGTTGCTGGCCACCCAGGCTTGGGTGTGGGATATCTGCAGGTCCAGTTCTGTGGAGAGGTCTACAATATATAAACTAAATAGAAGTGGTGCCAGGACGCAGCCTTGTTTTAAGCCAGATGGTGTTTTGACTTCCCTTGACAGGTGGGTACCATCTTCGATCTTGATCTTGAACCACGTGTCTGAGTATAGCAGCCTGATTGCTCGCAGGATATTGGGTGGAATTCCCCATTGTTGAAGCCTGGCCACTAGCCTGTTGCGTGGAACACAGTCGTAGGCTGCCTTGAAGTCGACAAAACACATATATAGAGGTGTACCTGTGGCCTTTGCTCTACTGAGTATCAGGCCCACAGCCATGATGTTAGTTAATGTCCCTTGATTCCTTGTGGATCCGGTGTGATTGAGTGGGAGCTCCCATTATTTAGTGGCCATATCTCCAGATCTTGAAGCAGTAGTGTGGAAATAAATTTACGATCCACATCCAGAAGTGCAATTAGGCGATAGTTGCTAGGCGAGGATGCCAGGCCTCCTTTATAGATGGGGTGAATTATTGCCCTTTCCAACTTTCTGGCATAGCTCCGTTTGTCAGAATGTGGTTGAACATTGTTGCCAGGAAAGTTGCCCATCTTGCTGTTGAGTTTTTGAAGAGTGATTGCCGCAGCCCATTTGGGCCAGGGGCACAATCGGTCCACAATTTTTCAATTATCTTCACTACCTCTGCTGGTGCATATGCTAGATTCATCGATAACCCAGTATCCATGCTGTCATTTTTGGGCCAGTCCACACTGTTTACGTCAAGGGCACTGCCTTTAAAATGCACTTTTAGAAACTCTACCCAAACACCCTCGCTGATGTTTGTATTGTGGGCTGCTCTTTGACCTTTTTCAATATTATTGACAAGTTTCCAAAGTCATTTGTTTTTTTAATAACAAATTTTATTCGGTTATTCCAGTGAAGTTTGGGCCATAGCCCTACAAGTACCTGTAAGAAAACAGATAAATCAGGAATACCAGCATTTGAAATTTTTTGCAATACCTGCGAAACATGCAGGGTACACAACATGAACAGCATGCAGACTGTACCAGATTCAAGTAACCGTACCAAGGATACATTCATAGGATGGCAGGCTATTACATAATATGGAACAAGTAAGTCAGTGAAAGTGTACATATATAGTGATTTCTGTTAGGGGTCCCTAGATGGTAAAGGGGGAAGATCGATCCCACGATATGTCGCCCAGCGGGCCCCAATTTTCCTGTGTTTTTGGGGGCAGCCACGGGCCAAAAACACCGCAATTTCGGCACCCATACATTTATCTAGCTCGGCCTTCCACTTGCCTATAGTCGGGGGAGAGGTCCCCTTCCACAGTTGTGCAATATCACGTTTGGCGATAGTGAGGGCCAAGAAGAGCAGATGTTGCTTGTATTTATTGCCCCCTATCTCATCTGTACTGTGCAGGAGAAAGAGTCGTGGGTCATTTGGGAGTTCCCATGATAATACATTACTTAGACAAGATGATACCCTGCGCCAAAAGGGTTGCAGCGTGGAACAGCTCCAGACCGTATGTAAAAATGTCCCATCTTCCCTTTCACATCGCAAGCATGTAGGGGACTGAATGACACCCATCTTCCAGAGTCTGGTTCGTGTGTAATATGCGCGGTGTAGATACTTGAATTGTATAAGGCGGTATTGTGTGGAGACTGCTGCGCCCCTAGGGCTGGCAATGGCCTCTACCCAGTCATCGTCAGTCAAGTCGGGAATATCCTCTTGCCATGCTCGTCTAGTCTTGTCAAGTGTAGTCGGTGTATGAGTCGTCAATGTTTGATAGGTTTGTCTGATTTTATGTAAGCCCAGATCGCCCATCACTAGGCGACCCTCAAGAGGGTGAAATTCCGGTAGGGTCTCTAAGGCATGAATCAGGGGGGTCAAAGCGTGGCGGAATTGAAGGTATTTATAAAAATGGGTCTTATGTAATTGAAAATCCACTTGCAGTTGTTGGAAAGATTTCAATGTAGTGCCCCGCATCACATCTCCCACGGTCGATATCCCCACCAAGTCCCACCCACGGAATCCCCGTAAAGCCGCCACTGGACGGAGGTATGTACCAGACCACAAGGGAGTCGTTTGGATCAGTGTCCCGCACCACCCCATCTGTCGGACCGTATTCTGCCAGAGCTGTATCACCACTCTGCTCGCCGGGGGTAACAATTGTAGGTTTCCAGAGCTATAAAGGAACTGGAGAAGGGGGGTCCCTTCCATTGCCGCGTGTTCTAGTGCAAAAGCCGGGTCGGTTGGGGAGTTGTACCACCATTCATTTATTATCAAAATATGGGAGGCTACATAGTAGGCATAGACATCTGCTGCTGCAATTCCCCCACAGTATGTGGACTGTGTGCAGGTGTGTAACGCTACCCTGATCGCACCACTGTTCCAGAGTAATTTATTAAGTATAGCATTTACTTGTGCAAACCAGGATCGCGGAATCTTGTAAGGGAAGTTTTGCAGTCTATAAAGGATTCTGGGTAAAGAAACCATCTTAAAGATGGCAGACCGTCCATATAATGATAGTGGAAGGGAGGACCATATGGTTGTTTCGTTATTGAGACTCATTAGCAGTGGGTTAATATTGTTGGCCCATGAAATCTTGGGGCATGGCGATACGAAGACGCCCAGATATTTAAAACCTCCCGGCTCATGCGACAGCTGAATCGCCCAGGTGCCCCGCCCCTGGTTGCCGCATATTGGGAATAGTACAGATTTAGCAGGGTTGGTGTGTAGACCGGTAGTTTCCCCAAACACTCTAAGGATTTGTAAAATACGGGGTCCCGAAAACCACAGGTCTGTCATAAAGAGAAGGACGTCGTCCGCGTACAGTGCGATGTGGTCTGAGTGTGACTGGGACCATTCAAGCCCACGGAGCACTGGGTCACTCCGGACCCAGGCCGCCAAGGTTTCTACTGCTATGGCAAACAACAGCGGGGATAGGCGGCAGCCCTGTCTTGTGCCCCTGTCTGAAAGATGCCCGGCTATACGCACAGACGCTGATAAGTTAGTGTAGAGTAAGCGGACATATGCTATGAAACGCGGGCTGAGATTTACCGTCTCGAGTAATTGGAACAGATAGACCCAACTGAGCAAATCAAAAGCTCTGTCTATGTCGGCTAATAATATAGCTGCTGGGCGTCCTAATGTTGGGGCCATCGCTATGGCGTTATATATTCTCCGTATGTTGTGGCGAGTAACCCGATGGGGCATAAAGCCCGATTGGTCCAGGTGAATTAAGTCTGTCACACATGTCCGAAGACGGTCAGCCAGGACCTTCCCTAATAGTTTAGGCTCAAAATTAATGCGAGAAATAGGGCGGTATGATGAAGGGTCCTCCGGAGGGCGACCCAGTTTAAGGAATAAGACTATCTCCGCATGTCTCCAGTCACGGCGCAATATACTCTGTTCATGGGCATCCTGAATGGCAGCCAGTAAGTGGGGGCCTAATACGTTCATATTTGGCCGCAGGAATTCCATAGGGAATCCATTGGGTCCGGGGGCCCGCCCTGGACGGAGAGCGTGCAAGGCCCCGCTCAGCTCGTCTATTGTAATGGGGGCCTCCAGTTGGTCTCGCACATGGTCTGCGAGCCTTCGAGGTGGTATATCTACAAGAAATTCTGCTATTTGGGCCTCTGAGAGCTGCTTGCGGCGCTCATACAGTGAGGAAAAGTGCCGGGCGAATTCCCGAGCCACCTGTTCTGGCGATGAGCATAAGCCCCCCTCGGCATCACGTATGGTAGGAACCACAGCAGGGGATCTGTCAGCCTGGCATAGTCTGTGAAGCATTTTACTCGACTTATCGCCCCATTGATATATCCTATGCTGCGACGCCTCCCAGATCTCTTTGGCTTCCCCCATTAGATATTTTTGTATTGTTTGTTGCACTTGCAGCAAGTTGCGCTGGAGAGATGGGCTGGGGTCCCGATTTAGTTGCGTCATCAGGGACGCCTGGCTCGCCTCTAGGTCTGCCAGTTGCTCTCGCTGCGCACGCTTTTCTTTGGTACGATAACTAATTTCGGCTCCACGAATGGTGGGCTTCAGGGCCTCCCAAAGGATGCACTGAGATGGGGCAGAAGCGACATTTGTGTCGAGATATTCAGTTATTGCCGTATGTAGCATGTCTTGGTAGTCCGGGTTTCGGAGGTGCCATGGGGACATCCGCCACCGAAAGGGGGGTTTGCGAGAACAGGTATGTAATTTAAGAGAGATCGGGGAGTGAACAGAGAGCCCTCTGGGGAGATGAGTGACTTGTGAAACCCTATGTAGAAATATACGGGGCGTAAAAAAGTGATCTAGACGGGACTGTGAACCATGGACTGCAGACATAAATGTGTAGCCATGTTCTGTGGGGTGGTATTCACGCCAGACGTCTGCCCAGCCTAAAGTGGATGCCAGCATATTCAGTTTAGAGGGACCCACTCGCGGGTGTCGGTTCGTGCTGCGCTGTCTATCTACTGAACTCATGGTGTCATTTCAATCGCCACCCAGAAGGGTTAAGCCCTCTGGCAGCTCCCCCCAAAGCCTGGAAATCCTGTCAACAAAGGTCGCCCCTAGTGGAGGGGGTGCATAAATACTGCCTATGGTGACGTGTTCACCGTAAAGTGTGCCCGTGACTATAGCAAATCTGCCCCCTGCATCTACCCAGTGGTGTATGTGCTGGAAGGGGACTCTGCAATGTATCAGAATGGCCGTACCTCATGACCCCCTGGTGAATCCTGCGTGGTAAACCTGGTGGAACCCAAATCTAGTCAGATACGGGGTTTTCGTACCTAGGAGATGGGTCTCTTGTAGGAGTAAAATATCGGCCCCAAATCTCTTGGCCTGGGGTAGGACCGCTCCCCGTTTAATTTTTATTAAGAAGACCCCTGACATTCCAGGAAATCACTGTGAGGTCCCCAAGAGGGGCCGTATCCGTCTGTGCCATCATCCCATGTCCCTGAAGGCGCTATAAGGATAACGTCTGAATCTGGATAAAGAGTCTGCATGTCCAATAACAATGAAACTAAGTTCCCCAAGATACCCCCCTCCCCCCTCCCGACACTTCCAAAAACTAGGAGCATCTGTCGCGGTGAAGGGCGCACTGAGCCCCCAACAGGGGGAACCCGGGCCCCCACACCAACAATACCCAACCCACCCACAAAACATTAACGAGGGGAGATAAGAATGTCCGAGGCTCAGCCGCCCCATGGCTGGGCGTCCACGCCCGTTCAGAGGACAGTGAATGCTAGGATAGTCCCAGTGAGGAGAGATCCATGTCTAGTAGAATTTGCTGCCGGGGGCACAACCTGATGGCTCAGGTAATGTGTTCAGGACTGGAGGATCGCCTGTCTGAGCTGGATCTGTGGCGTCTCTTCGACTTGGTCCTGCGAGACCTGTTCTGTTGCGAGCCCTGGGAGGAGTCCGATTCTCGTGGCAGAGGCATATGTGGTTTGAGGTGAGAGTGTTCATCAGTCCATGCGAAAACTGCTTCCGGTGTGTCAAAGAAGAATGATTTGGAATTAAATATGGCTCGCATCCTAGCTGGATATAAAAGCATATATTGCAGGTTGAGGTCTCGTAACCTGCGCTTCGCTGCCACAAAGGACTGGCGTTGTTGTTGCACCAGGCATGTGTAGTCAGGAAAATCATTATGGGCCTCGAATCATATTGGAACTTCTCCTTATGTGTCCTAGCGAACTGCAGGATAGCGTCTCGATCAGCATAGTTCAGCAACTTTGCAATCACCGGTCTAGGGTTCTCGCCCGGGGATGGTTTCTTAGTCAGTGCTCGGTGGGCCCGCTCAACAACAAAGCATGTGGATAATAGGTCCGTCGGCATAAGATCTGTGAGCCATTGGGCAATAAAGCGGGTCATGGAAGATCCTTCACACCCCTCCGGCAAGCCAACGAAGCGTAGGTTATTGCGCCGCGCGCGGCCTTCGGCATCTTCTACCCTAGAGGCAAGTTCCTGCGAGACCACAGTCAGTTTATTGACCTTTTTCTGGAGGGTAGTTACCGAGTCCTCCACTGTCGATACCCGTGCCTCTGCTTCCGTGATGCGATCAATGGCTTGTCGAAGATCCTGGCGCAGGAAGCAGACCTCCGACCCCACCGCGCTAATTTTGGCATCCAGCTTGTCCCTGGCGTCATTGATCACCGCCAGGAGGGCCACGTTGTCCGGCACTGTGCCACCCCCATCACCTCCAGTGGCAGCCCCGGCAGGAGTAGTGAAGTGATCCAGGGTGCCCTGTTTGGGGCCAGTTCCGCCGGGTTTGTCTCTGCCCATAGTGGTTGGGAGTAAGCGAGAGGTCGTTTGGGAGATGAAGTGACGGATACGTGCCTGCGCTGATGCCAGGGGGTATAACTCCGACCAGGAAGAGCTGTAGGGGTAGTGCTAAACCAACTGCAGAGAAGCACCATCAGCAGGTCCTCACGGATTCAGGTGTATCCTGGGCCGCAAGCCGCACCGAGCCTAGCTCGGCCGCTTCTGCAGTCCACGAACACCCGCCAAGGAGGCCCTGTAGGGGACCAGACTCGCTGGACCACCCGCCAACAGCGCTCCTCACAGGATGTCTTGCCTCAGGTCTCCAGCAGCTCTGTAGAGGCCCCCGGGGGCTGTATATATTCCACCACCCTGAAAACGCTTCAAAAGTTAGAGGGAGATGGGGGGAGGGGGCCGCCTCTATCTATCAAGGGGCATAATGCCCGTATCTCCTCACCGCTCTGCCCCCCCACAGGCCCGCCGCTGGTGGTGGAGAATGCCGTGCAGGTAATTCTGCCCCGGCTCCGCCGTGTTGGCCCCGCGGATGTGGTGTATGGGGGGGAGCGCGATGACTGTGACAGGGTCAGGGCCCCCTTGCCTGCCTGCGGTGGTCGTGACCTGTAGGGCTCCCCAGCCTGGGGTGCGGATGGAGTCATCTGTGGTCAGTATTCCCGGTCTCAGGGGCCACCGGGACCTACATGTGGCCAAGCACTGTACTGGGTCGATATCTGAGGGCCTCACAGGGCGAGCATTAACACACCGGGGGGATGGGCAGCGCGATGGCTGTGATGAGGGTTAGGGCCCTTTTGCCTGCTTGCACGTCTGCCACGGCTGTGAGTTATGGGGCTCACCCAGCCTGGGATAGGGATGAGGTCGTCAGCGGGCAGTGCTCTCAGTCGCAGGGGCCACCGGGTCTCACATGCGGCTCAACACTGCAACGGATCGGCATCCGGAGGCCTCACACGGCGAGCGGTGGCACTCCGGGGGGGGAGGGGCGGCCCCGTTGCTTACGGGCCCACGTCAGACCCAGGATATCGGGCGGAAAGTACCAAAGTCCCGGGGTACCCCTACGCCCGCCGGTCGGGTCACCTCTGGGGCTGCAACCAGGCCCCCGGCTCCTCCGCCGCACCACAAATGGCGAGTCCGGACGCCAGGTGGAAGCCACACGTTCAGGCCCCGCCTCGCGTCACCTCCTCAGCACTCGAGTGGCGTGGAGCGTGTATCTGGACTCCGCGGCCGCCGAACTCCAGGAATCTTCGCGCCCTGCGTTGCCGGGATTAGGATCTGCATGAAAACTGCACCTCTGGACAGGATAATAAGCGGATAAATGTCGGATTACGGCGTGGACGCTCGAAGCCTGATCAGGCTGCGTCCGCCATGTTGGCCTTCCAAGCCACACCAATGTCATATGTTTTTGAATCCTGTAGAAGTTGAGCCCAAGTGTTTCCTGCTTGGTTTTTTTAAAGAACCATATCTCCCTTTTCAGGTGACTTCTCTCCTTACGCAGACTTTCGAATAGGTTCATGTCTTTAGGGATTTGACACAGCAGTGTGAGAAGCCTACCTACGTTAGATCTTAATAACTAAATGGATCGAGGCATAACTATAGCTTTATAGAATCTGAGATGAGCTCCCTTATTCCCTCTACTGACTCTGCTGGCATGATATATTATTAATGAATTTGCTGGTGAATGTTTCCCTTACTGATATCTGGTTGGAGCCTTCTGTGGCCATATCCTCAAGGCTAGCCACAGAGTCTTCCGTTTTTCAGTGCCAATCTCTCCCTGTAGAGCAATTACCTCGTCGTGTTTGTATGGGGATACGTTTACTGTAATTACCTGTGGGTGATGGTCACTCTCTTCATGATGGAAAATTCTAAAATTTCGCACTTGCTTCTATAGCGATAGGGTCACTAATGTGTAGTCCAAAATGGAGACCAAGTTTCCTTAAACTCTTGTCCGAACGGGAGGGATGTCACCTGGTTTTCGGCCATTAAGGACGAGTATGCCAATTAGCTTGCAAACCTTTACTACTTCTTCTCCTATCTTGTCCTTTTGATCTTGATGAGGCATGTTTTGAACTGGGAGTGGCCCAACTATTTCAGCTTGCTCCTCACTTGGTTAATGAAATAAATTTGGATTAATGTCTCCAGAGACTAGCTAGTGCGATTGATGGTATGTGTTTTTTAGGTGAAGTAGGTGCGCTGCAACCCTGTCTGCTGTTACTGCTTTTCTCTTAGGGTTTACATACGCATTGATAAGGATAAGGTATTCATGTAAGTTCTTAGCCAATCATCCATTCTGAGAGCCAGGAGGCATGAATCATCCATGTACAGTTCCGTAACCACTGCTGACAGGTTGTGTTAATATAGATTACCAGGCCGCCTTTCGACCTACCAAATATGCTGCTTTTCTTGGCTTATTTTCTTATTCTTTATAACCAATTAGTGAAATACAACCTTTGGCCCAGGTTTCCTGGAGCATTATTCTGATCCCCTCCTGATCCTCACTCTTCTCTGGCGGAGCCCTAAACGCATACATGGCCGCCTCCCGGTGGAGCTGCACCGACAGCTATAGGGGAGATTGGCCCTGACACACCGCTATGGACGTCACCTACCCAGCCGGATCACGGACATTTGTCTCATTTTCTTCCCCGCTGCTGTCTCCTTCCTGTGGATTACCTGCTGTCCCTGGTCTTTCCTATCCTGACTTTCGTGTTCGCTAATTTACTCCTGTATTGTTTATTTATCCATTATGTAACTACTGTGAAACTTTTGTAACTTGTAACTCGCTGTGTCCTTATTTAAAGCGCTCTGATACCTCCGGGTCTAGCCAGCGCTATATAAAACTCAAGTAAATAAATAAATTATTATATCGAAAGTTCCCAAGTATTGCATCACCACGGGGTCCTCGATCTTTGCCTGTAACCCACTTATATTCCAGGAACAGATTGTTAGGCCATCTCGTTCAGAGATAACCAACTGTTTCACTGTTCAATCTTTATAGTTAGCAGCCTGCGATAAGAATGTAGGTAGCCAGCACCAGTTATTCGGAGGTTCAGGATTTGTTATAAATGTTCACTGTTTGGAGAGCCCTTCTTCTCCGGTTACTTCAATTGTGATATTATTATGTGCCGACATGCTTTTGTTGTGGCCCATATGGGGATGTCCTCCAGTTGCTCCTCTTAGCACTGATGCATTGGTTACTATGTTCTCGTCTGGATGCTGCTCGGCTGATAGCATATAGGGGTATCTGTCCCCCTGGTGTGCTATTACTTCAACCCCCAGGCTTTCAGCATCTTTTTCCTCTCTAGTACTTGAACAGGAAGATCTGAGGCAGCGAAAGTGACCAAGATAGGGTCCGAGTGCTGCCGTCCTCATGCTGGTAGAAACTTGATGGCAAAGATATCTTGTGATGCAACAAGATCTAGGCCCGGTAACGCCTTAATTTTAAAATGCTTGAGCAGTTCAGGACGTCCTGTGGGACCCTGGATTTAAATTTGGGAATCCACAATAGCCGATGTCCAGAGTTGCTTGGATGGCCGATGTGTGTATCACATTACTCTCTATCTTCGTCACCAGTTCCAAAGGGGTCGCTTTCAATCATTTGGTTCAGGATCATGAATACTGTCTGCCCACTGCTGCGCCATCTTCCTGTCTCAGGAATTGCATCTGCTGGTATAACCGTGTTTCGCAGGGCTTCTGATCTGCTGGACTCTGGGTTTGCATTGCTTTTTCCCTGAGATTCTTGACTTGATGTCTCTCCATCTGCACATTTGAACTTTGCCGGGAACCCACTGGTGCCTGCGCCATTCCGCCATCTGGTACACATGATTTTGCAGGAATCGCACTGATGGCAGTGGGGGTGGCCTCCGTTGCTGACGATTTGTTATTCACTGGCTTGTTATTGGAATTATCAGTTGCTGGCACTGATTCAATTAGCCGGGAGTTACCCCCTGGGATGGCCTCCTCCTCCTTCTCATTATCTGTGCCTTCGGGTTTTGAGGCAAGTGAGGTGCTTGAATGGCCTGCATGGCTTATGCAAACTTTGTTTCTCCCCTTCCTTGCACGTTTTCTCTCCCTTTTTAGGTCAAGCTTGACAGTGCATGCACTGTCTCTTCGAGACCTGCTGTGATCAGTCTGTGTGCTTCAAGTCCGTCCCCATTTTTGCCAGTGCTTTTCATTTGTGTATGTCAGTGTCCTTTAAAAATCCTTGCTTGCTAGTGGTCAGTCCTGCCTCTTTGTCCCTCCTTTCTCTCTTCTGTTCCTCCCACAGGGCAGGGACTTAGTACTGACTCATTCCGCTATGGTTCTTTATCTGTTCTTCGGGGGACTATTTCTTTCTTGGTTTCCTGCTCTGTTACTGTTTGTGTGTGTTCAGCTTCAGTGCCCTAGCTGCTTTCATTCAAACATAGCAGTCTTCCTCCCACCTCCTCTTAATGCCACAGTTGTGTTACTGCTGCCTTCCCCACAGTGGCTTGTATTTCTTTTATTAGGCTTTCTTTTTGCACTTTTCGATCTCTACCGTCAGTTGGGCTTTTTCTAGTAGGATATTTACTTGGTTTGGGCTTCCTTTTAAGGGGGATTGGGCTTGTTTTAAGGTATGGCCTGCAAAAGGTTTACATCCCGCCTCCTCTCTTTCCTGGCTTTTCATTGGTTCCTGTGCAGGCCACTTAATTTTCTTCCAGTACTATTTTCTGGAGCATATTTGCATTGTCCAATGCTTTTTTGCAGTGGCTTATAACTATCGGAGAGCTTTCTACGAGCGCCACTTAAACTATTTATTTACTTTCGGCAGGCACCGCTTAAACCATTTACAGTGTGCAGGCGTCACTTAAACTATTTATTTACAGTTGGCACAGCAAATCTATTGATAAGCTCAGAATCGGATGATGAGTGGACGTGGAGACTCGAACCCTGCATCTCAGCTTCAAAGCTGGCAGCTTTAGCTGTGACGACATATGGCGTTCGGTGATTGCTCAGCTCCAAAGTCAGCTGCTCTGGCCATGACGCCACTGGACTGGTGTCTGCAGCTGGATGCATAGGCCTCTGTTTATTACTGATAACCTGCCCTGAGCAAGAGGTAAAAGATTCCTGGTTCTTGCTGTGAGCAGCGTATGCCCACCCTGTGCTGCCGTCCTTCTCTCGTTTTGAAATCTTGCTCTCTTTCCTTGTAGTAGCAGCGGGCTCTCCCCTCCCCTTCCCAAGAGCAGCTCTGCCTTTTCCATACACACTCTCTTTTACGGACCGACTTTAATTCCTGCAGGCCTTTAATGGCTCAGATGAACATGACCTGGGTGGAAAACTAACCCATTATGGCCCAGAAATGTGAATTTGTAGCTTCCTTTCAAATGGGTGATATTTGTGGTCTGTAAAACGAAGCACTACTTGCCCTGTGTGTGTGTTTTTTCTTTACCTCACTTTTTAAACGTCACCCTGGATTTAAATATAGGTGGCTATAGCTGGGAACACGTGCTATACCAAAGTATTTATGGTTTGTTTCAGTGATTTCTCACTTTGTCTGCTGAGAGTGAGTGAGGCCTGACTCCCTGCTATCTCCCTCTTCCCTCGCCCCTCTTGCGCTTCCTTGTACTAGGGACGACTTCCTATTGGCATAGAAAAAATGCAATTTTTTGCCTTAGAGACAATGAAGATTTTATGGGTATGTTTTTGTAGAAGGACCAACTAGTCCAATTATCATCGCTAATCTGTTCATCCATGCCTCGAGCTGCTGTACTACATGAGCACAGCAAAGTTTGCAGACAATATTAAAATGATTAAATGGTTTTGTGTAGCGTCGACCCGGCCTCAAGGACGCCTGAGCGCTGGGTGGAAAATAGGTAACATGTGTGCTGCCTAAATGGAGAAACATAAAAACACGCAGTCAAAATCACATTTACAGTCAGGCGCTGCAGTACGGTATGTACAAATGTGTCACATAGCAGTAGCCACATGCTCAATCATGTATAATGAGTAATTTGGCACACAGACATAGGTAATATACCCTTGCATGGGGAAAATTTCTGACTGTAGATTGTTCACATCCGACCACAAATAGTGCCTTTCTCTTCAGTAGGAAAACTGGTTCAAAGTACGCTTTTTTTATTTAATGTATTTTTTATAATAACTTACACCTATTTTTCAAGTACTCCTTTTTAACATTTATGTTAAAGTCTTTGAAGTGACCTTGTAGCTGCCTGCAATGTGAGAGGTTAGTTAGGTGGGGATTTATTTATATCTCCTTCACAAATAATAAAACAATGCATAGCAGAGCTGAAAGACTTGTTATGTTTTTTTTAAAATCACTAGTAAAACAGCTGCAGTGGAGAATGTAAAATGTTTTTTGTTTTTGCAAATATAAAGCAAGTCATGCTTACGTGATAGGATTATTTATTTTTGTAGTTTAGCATAGTTTCCTTTTTTAATTTTACAGTATTTGCTTGCAACAAAGGATAAACTTGCACCAGCGTATCAAGGCCAAACCTATTGTCTTTGCCACTGTTTGTTTCTCTTGGGTCAATATTTTGGGGTTATCCCTTTTTAAGGATGCAGACTACCACACAGTGCAGCTGTCTGGTTTTCTAAAGACATCTTGGGGACATTCAAAATGCATTCCGCCCATTGCTTGCCATTGGCTTTGTGGTTTCTAACTGTCATTTTCTGGCTTTTTATTTGCTGGCTTTATTAGCTTTTTTTATTGGGGCCAGGCAGGCCTTTAGTTAGGATGTCACATATTGACAACTCTGCACCACACAACATATTTACACTCCACATAATACCACTCAAAGCCACATAATTACACTACACATAATTACACTCTACTCAATACAACATAAATACACCCCACATAAATGCGCTCTATAACGCATACCAGTAATCCACATGAATGCACTCCACAACATAACATATAATTCCAATAAGGATAATTTCGCTCAACGCCACACAGTTCCACGCTACACAATTCAACTCAAAACATTTCCAATACCCACCACATAATTCCACACCAAACCACATATTTCAAATACACATCTACATTCCATAACACACCACATACCTCCAATACAGACGATACATTTACACATCATACCACAACTAACAATTACAATACAACCCACATAATTCCACTCCACACCACATGCGTCCACTACACTCGAAACCAAAACACATAGATAAACACATTGTCATTTACAACGCCAATAGCTGTAACTCTTGGAAATGCGAGACCTATTGCATTGCAAATGCTTGTTGTCATTTGGGGTGAAGTGGAGGCTTCATCCTGAGTTGCGGTTGGTGCATGCATCAGATCTTATCTTTAATAGGCTCACTGCGTTGCTTATTTGGGGGTTCTTTGTTGTGCATTTTTGCACCCTAACCCTCTTGGCAGATGACTCTTTTGAACTGTTCCTCCTGTTCCCCATGTGCCACCAACATGCTACTGTCTAGTTGCTCACCCAAAATGGCGGTTGATGGTATCGTAGTCCGAGCACTCCCCGCGGTGAGGCTATTTTTGACCTCCCCTAAGATTCCTTCCATAATTACTGACAGTTGTACTAGTCTATCAATCACCTCCTTACATGAGCATATAGTGAACTCATTAAGGTGGTTTGATTGAACCCTTGTGATCAGGGAGTTTAGTTTCTCAAGTTTTTCATTGATCCCAGATACAAAGGCTGCCATGATATTGAGTAAGTCCACCTGAATATCTATTTTATTGGAGTGGTGCCTGAGGGCCATAACTGTTGCTTGCATTGAATTCAAGATGGCTGCCCACATGCTGGTGGGGTTACTCATGGGTTGTGAGTCCCTGTTGTGTTTGTCCATCTGTAGCCTTTGTATTGGGTCCCCCTTTAGGTACCTCTCCATAGACCCTCCATGCTCTCATCCGGGAGAGCTGGGGAATTTGGTGTCTCAGTGTTATTGACCTTGAATTCTGGTAAGGAGTGGAGCCTAGACTGCAGGTTCGCCAGCATAGCCAACGCGTCCGGGTCAATCCTTTGATGTTGGGTGTCACTTGTTGTAAGGGTGTGCAGAGACCCTTGGCACACCAGTCTTGTTGGTACTGCTGATGCAGCATTGTCTGGTCCCATCTCCTCAGGGACATCTTCAGCAGACCAGCTATATGGTTGTGAGTTTTTTTTTAGATCAAAATCGTTTGTGACAGGGGGACGTGGGTAATGCGGGTGAATGTCTCCCCATTGACCTCCTGTCTCCCAGGTATGTTCATGTGCTGATTCTCACTTAATGCGTTTAATGAGCTAGATGCACTTGATGAAAATGAAAACTTGTCGCCTTCGTTGCTTAACAACTGAAAGAAGTCTGTTATTTTTTGTGTTTTGGGCTGCTCCAGTGAGTCCTTATCCCCCTCCATGGTTTGATGCATTCCAAGGGTACCACTGCATTGTGGGCTATCTGTTATAACCAGACTGGTACCTGGGACTGGGCTGCTGTTATCAGGGGGGGAGCTTTTTAGTGTTGCACTTATTGTTGTAATTTTAGGCTTTCTTTTTGCTGCCACTTCTCCGGTTGCGGGTTCCCACTTTCTTTTATTGGCTACTTGTGCCTTACATCGTAGCCTGCTGGATCTCATTCTTGTGCAGGTACAGGTTATGAATGCGACGGGTGATGGGTGTTTTGACAAGCAGCACGTCCCGCTGAAATCTTACACTGAGACCTGGCGCTGGCGCTGTCTGTTGCGCCATCTGGGTTTAAAGCAGGGGGACGAGCATGTCAATAGCACCGCCACACCCTTCCCTTTTATATCTCTCTTCCGGTCTTTTGTGCTCCTTTGTACTGATAGATGATAGATGATTTAGCTTAGGTTAACACACTATGTGCCACAGTTTGCTACAGTCTGAGTGTAGATGGGGTCATGAGCACGCCCGATGGCGCCACCATACCCTTCAAAAAAATCCTGGATTCTCTACCCCCCTCTTCCCCTCGTGCTGTGGGGTTACCCCTTGCTCTCCTCACTCTCCTTGCGCTTGTTGAATAGCGATAGAGGTGTAGCAGTCCCATAAATACTGACAGCTACTTGGATTCCTAAGTTTGTGGCTCTTAATGGCCAGATGGGGGAAGGGGTCCGCATAGCTGAGCTGCTTCCGTGATACAGGACCCCACCCACTGACTGCGCAGCTAAACGCAGCCCCCTCTGTGCGTTAAAGCGTTAAAGTGTTTCCTCTGGCCATGGTCAGCCTCTTCCAGCCTCTTTCAGTTTCATTTTCTGTTTCTTTTATTGCATGTGTGGGGCGTCCTCCCCCTCCGCTCCTGCCCCCAACCTTCCTGGGAGGAGAGTGAGGAAGCATTCAGATTGCAGGACGGATGCCGGGATGCCACGGACTGTACGGGCTGCAGGTCACAGCCCTACTCTTCTGACCCCCTGACTCCATCACATAGCACGACGGAGCAGAGAGGCAGCCCGATCACTCCGATTGGAATGTAGTGTTGCAGGATCGCAGCGAGGGGAGCCACGGTGAGGCGTGAGCAGCCGGGGTCCAGTCGGGACCTGCGCGTCCTTCAGCGCGCTCCTCAGCTTGCCGGCGTCCCGCTCACTCGTGAACTCCCGGATCCGGTGTGAGGGTCGTCGTCAGCAATCCCGTCAGCCTCTCCTCACTGTAAATGACCTTCTAGAGTTGAATGTCTCATTTCCTAGACTACTGAATTGAACAGGAAGCCACGTAAGAGAAATAAGAACCATGGTGATGTGTTCTTAGCTTCTGGTATTTATTTATGCGTTTTTATATAGCGCGGACTTTACCCGAAGGTGTCAGAGCGCTTCACACTAGGAACAGTAACATTACATGAGGAGAAGGTTACAAGTGAGCATAATACAAAAGCAAGCGTTACATTACATGAGGAAAAAGTGACAATTGTGCAAATAACAAAAACAAACAAGATACAAAAAGAGGTATACGTTACAAGAGGAAAAAGTGACAGGTGTGCATGATACATAAGATACAAAATACAAATAGAGGTATAATACTGCAATAAGTGGCAGTCACTCAGAACACACTGGGAAGGCACTTCAATAGGCACGGAGTACAGAATTTCCTATAGTGGAAGAACTTCCTTGAGGGAGTAGAGAGGGCGTGAATTAAACAGGAGACTTAAACTGAAGGGTACACAAACAAAAAATCCAACACAGCACGCAAGGGTGAGGAATGTACAGGAAAAAGTACAAATTTACAATGAAGAGCGAAATTCCTAGAGGGGCCTGAGAATGAAAGTATTAGTTCTGAAAGTGTCTTTGGAAGAGAAGAGATTTGAGGTCAGCTTTGAAGATCCGGGTAGAGGAGGTGGCACGGAGCAATGGGGGAAGCGAGTTCCAGATTCTCACCGCATTGCCTGAGAAGGATTGCGCCATCGATCTTTCCCTTTTGAAGACGGGGGCTCAAGCAGAAGCTTTTCCGCATTGCGAGAAGGGTGAGAGCCACCGGACAATTTCAATTTATTCGCCAGGTAACGAGGGGAGGACGTGTGTAAGGCTTTGTGTGTGATGCAGGCAGTTTTGTAAATAGATCTTGCCTCGATCGGAAGCCATCGAAGAGAGGACAGGATAGGCGTGACGTGGTCGCTTCGTTTAGACCCTGAAATGAAGCGAGCTGCTGAATGGAGGATGGATTTGAGAGGGGAGAGGTGGGATTTAGGAAGGCCCGTCAGAAGAGAATTGCAATAATCCAGTCTTGAGAGAACCAGAGATTGTACCAAGGTTTTTAAGTCTTTCTCCGGGAAGAACCGACGGATCCCCCATAGAAGGCGCAACTGGTAATGTGCGTTCTTAGCAATAGAGTTGATGTGGGAGATTAGGTTGAGTCTTTTGTCAAGAATGACACCTAGGGATTTAGCGCTGTCGACAATGATGGGTTTGTTGTTGAGTAGGTTCAGCTGATCCATCCAAGATTGAACAGGAGGAGGTGTGAGAGAGGTAGAGAGGAGGAGGAATTCAGTTTTGGCGGGATTAAGAATGAGTTGGTGAGCTAACATCCAGTTGTGAATAGAGTTGAGAGTAGAGTTGAGTAGTGAGAGATCGTGTGCGGAAGACACCTTAAGGTAGATTTGAGTGTTGTCCGCATAAAGATGGTAACGGATCCCAGATTTGCTTAGAAGGTTCCCTAATGGTTCCAGGTAGAGATTAAACAAAGTGGGTGCCAGGATAGAACCTTGAGGGACGCCTTGACCTACAGCCAATGGAGATGAAAGACTGTTCGCTATCTTGATCATTTGGGATCTGTCCGAGAGGAAAGAGGCAAACCATTTGAGCACTGTGCCATCCAATCCCATTCTCTGTTGAAGAGTGTTGAGGAGGGTGCTATGATTAACAGTGTCAAAGGCTGCAGAGAGGTCTAGAAGAATCAGAAGACACGATTCCCCAGAGTCGAGTATATGCAGCGCATCATCAATCACTTGAAGCAGGGCTGTTTCAGTGCTGCAATTTTGATTGAAGCCAGACTGGAAGACGTCGAGGAGGTTATTGTCCATAATATGTAAGGAAAGTTGTTTCGCAACACATTTTTCGGTGATTTTGTGGTGATCATGGTGATGTGTTCTTAGCTTCTGGTACTGCTACATTAACCAAGCAACATGTAGTAGAGATGCCTTTAAAGGAGCAAAGTGAATTCTGTTAACACTAATCAGTAAGGAATTGTCATAGTCAACCTTCGATAAGACAAGTGATTGAACTATAAATCTACAGTCCTCAGCTGTGATGAGTGTTTTTAGTGCACACCTTATATGATATTGTGCTGCTCAGGCTAAAGTGGTTATGTGGATGTGAAGATTGAGATTTTTGTGCAGAAGGACGAATATTGATTTAGCTCATTCAATAATGAAAGGATTGCAATCGAGCAGAGAGAGATGTGCCAAGATTGCACTAGTATGAAGCAGCGGTGGGTGGAGGGATCAGTAGGAACTCCAATTTGAGTGGGTTCATTTTGGGATGATGAAGCAACATCCAAGACTGAAGGTCAACAAGGGTTTGTGCAAGATAGGGTATGTCATCTGTGGAGGACGCTTTCACGTACAGCTCAGTGTCATCAGCGTAAAGAGGATAATAAAGGTTTAAGTGTCTGTATGGAGAGAGGTGAGGGGTTTTAGCTTGAGATTTTAAATCAACTGCAAAAAGGATAGTAGAGGATAGAAAGCTCTTTACTGAAGAAAAGTGAAGTTAGAAAAGCAATTGGAAAATGTTATTTGCTCAGAACTATTCACTAGATAAAAGAAGAACCACACCAGAACTATTCTTTTTATTCCCATCCGCTCTTCAAATGTTTTATAGTAGGAATGATTGACCATGTTTAATGCAGCTGATAAGAAATGAAGGACAAGAAGTAAAGGGGATGTGAAAAGCATTGTCAGCTATTTGTAACAGTCTGCGTCTCAGCCAGACCTAAGTCTAATTGAAAGTCATTTAAATGTTTGTTCTCGAATATAAATTGTTCCAGCTGCATTGTAAAGCAAATTTAAAGTGCTTTGGCTAAGACAGGAGGATTAGACGCAGATTGGAAGTTGTGCATGTGATAGAGCGCCATGTTCTTGTGAAATTGTAGGGGTGCATCATAATCATTGATAGCTCGCACCCGCATATATCCAGTTATATAACAATGAATGGCTAGTAGCATGTAGGTATAACCCGCAGTTATTGGAATGAATAACAACCGAAATTGTGCCATTTAATCATGTTAATGTAATGTTTAATTGAATCGTGCGTAAAATAATGCATAGATGAATCAGCCCATGTATAATCGAGCTGCAGTAGTTTAAACGTGTACCATATTAAGTTGCACATGTAGTTCACTTTTTGCATATGAAATGTAATGAAAAAAATGCTTATAGAAGTGATTAAGATTTGTGTGTTTAAATTGGGTAAAGGCCTGACTGCATATACCCCAAGGAAAGGCCTGTTTGTTCTTATGTTAGCTTATTTTGCAGGCAGAGAAGGTTCTCTTGGAAAGGCTCTCTGGGCACCGACAGTAGATTTAATAAGCACAGTAGAGGGTTTCTGTTGAACGTATCTTCTGTTGCAGGTGCAAGGACACATGCCTCGTTAGTTAAAGACTGGCTCTTTGTTTCACAAGTTAGAGCGATGAGGGGCATGGAAATGGGAGTGCAATGGAATTTAGGGATGATACTTTCAGCGGAGAAGGTGCCTGGGACTCAAGGTCATCGCAACCGTCCAAGATGAAGTAACCGTTTCGATGGAAAAGTACAAGAAAGAAGACCTGGCCAAAGAGGCGTGACAAAAGGCGTGTTCAATTGTATTGGGTTTTGTGTTAGGGATAGTGCCCCGAGGGTGGAGGGCAGAGAAGAGGTAGGAGAGACCAGAGAGAAGGACAGAGAGGGATTTGGTGAAGGAGCATCAAAGATCTGAGCTTAGGTACTAAGTGAATGCACTTCTTAGGAAGTCTTCACAGCTGACACCTTTTACTTACTCTTGCCTGGGAAATTCGTTAAGTAGGTATGTCACCTTAGTGATAGAGTAGGGACAGCTAATGGTTTTATGCTTATTTAGGTAAATGAAGAATAATATAGAGATTGGAGCAGTCTTGGAGGTAGACCAGAGAGGACCTTTTGTGGAGGCAGACATTGATGGTCATCCTACCACACTCTTGGTTGACACTGGCGCTACCCGGTCTACTGTAAGATCAGCAGTAGTCCCCAACCTACCCCTCTCGGGACAATCGATTCAAGTTGTTGGAGTAGCGAACAAAAGAATAAATAGTCCATTGACCGAACCGATCCCAGTGAGGATAGGCACCTTCCAAACCAGACATCAGTTTGTGGTATGTGATACTAGTCCAGTCTGTCTTTTGGGAAGGGATCTGTTATGCAAGTTGAACTGCACGATTTATTGCACGCCCAGTGGAGTGGAGGTTCAGACAAGGGACGATGATGCTACTTTCAAAGTTGCAAATCAGCATCTGTGTATAGACTTGTATCCAATGGTGACCGTGGAAGAACTTCCACCGGATTTGAGAGACACAGTGTCACCTGTGGTGTGGGACTTCACAGGAGAAGAGATAGGACTAATCAAAGGGTTGAACCTGTGCAGATCGAGGTGAAACAGAATGTTGAGTTCCCTAGAACGCCTCAGTACAATCTGTCGCCTGAAACGATCGCAGGGATCAAACCTGTAATCGAGACTTTCATCAAAAAAGGCATTCTGAAGGAGATCAGAGGTAGCCCCTGTAATTCACCTATTATGGGGTTACAGAAACCGAGCGGGAAATTCAGGATCGTACAAGACCTGGGAAAGGTCAACACGATAGTTGTCCCTTGTTGTCCAGTGGTACCGAATCCATCAGTGATACTGTTTCAGATCCCATGTGAAGCCGAGTGGTTTACTGTCATTGACTTGTGTCAAGCATTTTTCTCGATACCGCTTCATGAGGAAAGCCAATTTCTTTTTGCATGGTGTCGTATCCCTCAAGGGTATACAGAAAGTCCATCGATTTTTAATCAGATCCTGAAAAAGAATCTTGAGAGTCTTGTATTGCCGCAGAACTCAGTTCTTGTGCAATACATAGACGATCTGCTTGTTGCCTCAGAAACGGAAGATGCTTGCAGAATAGACACGGTAGCCCTGTTGAATAATTTAGCAGAGAACGGCCACAAGGTGTCTCCAAATAAGTTGCAGTACTGTTTGAATGAGGTACAGTACTTGGGACACAGATTAGAAAAAGGCAAGAGGAAGGTGTCGCCAGACCGAATTGAGGCAATAATGAACATGGCAGTGCCTACCACACAGAGGGAAGTCCGGATGTTTTTGGGAATGGTCGGCTATTGTCGGCAGTGGATACCTAGCTTTTCCTTGAGAGCAAAGCCTTTGCAGAGGCTGACGCACAAGGATGTGAGTGATCCGGTACCATGGGACGAGGAGTGCTTGATGTCATTCCTAAAACTAAGAGAGGAGTTGTGTAGTGCCCCAGCTCTGGGAATGCCTGATTACAACAAGGCTTTTTTGTTGTTCTGTTGTGAGAGGGAAGGATGTGCATTAGCAGTCTTAGCTCAGAATCATGGAGGTGTCCATAGACCAGTTGCCTACTTTTCAGCTACTCTAGATCCAGTAGCTTCTGCGTTGCCCGGATGTCTAAGATCCGTTGCTGCAATAGGTGTCTGCATTGAGAGATGTGAAAGCATTGTAATGGGTCATCCTTTGACTGTATATGTGCCACACTCGGTTGAATTATTGATGACCAGGACTAAAACTCAGCACCTAACGAACAACAGATTAACAAGGTACGAGCAAGTCATACTTGCCGCAGAGAATGTGACTCTGAAAAGGTGCTCTGTCTTAAACCCTGCGACATTGATGCCCATACCGAATGAGGATGATGAATATTGTGCGGACCATGATTGTCTTGACGTGACTGAACTTTGCCCCAAACCAAGACCTGACATTGTCGATGAACCATTGACTGACCCAGATGAAATTTTCTTTGTCGATGGTTCATGCCTAAGAGACAGTGTTGGCCAATTAAGAGCAGCGTTTGCTGTATGTACCATTTCTGGAGTGGTCAAGGCTGCTTGCCTAGAAGGAGTACGCTCCGGGCAGGTAGCTGAAATCATTGCTTTGACTCGTGCCTGTTTGGCCGCTGATAAAATTCGGATCACGGATCACGATATATACAGACAGCCAATATGGGTTTGGTGTGGTGCGCGATTTTGGACAGTTATGGTCCCAGAGGGGATTTTTGACATCATCTGGCTCACCCATTAGGAATGGAGAATATGTAAGACAATTATTAGATGCATTGCAATGTCCAAAGGAAATCGCTGTTGTCAAGTGTACGGCACATGGAAAGGGGGAGGATTTTGTGTCATTGGGAAATAACTATGCAGACGAAGTTGCTCGTTTCTGTGCAGAACAGGGATGCATATTTACAGAGGGTTACACAGGAGAGAGCCAAGAAAGAACCGAGCTCAACATGATGTTGGCCATGGCAGACACTTGGGAAGAGCTCAAGCGACTGCAGGATGAAGTCTCAGATCAGGAACTAGAGGGATGGATCAAAGCAGGGTGTGAAAGAGGGGATGTGGATGTTTGGGTCTCCAATGATCGGAGAGCTGTATTACCAGAGAATCTTCTGAGCCCGATGGCGAGACTGATACATGGACCGGCACACCTTGGTAGAGATGCAATGATGCGGGTGTTTAGACAGACGTGGTATAACCCACGATTTCGTGCAATGGCTGAAACGGTTTGTCAGAGGTGTGTTACGTGTCAGCAGATGAATGCTGGAAAGAAAACAGTAGTCACTTTGAGTCACATTGGGAGGTCAGGAGGGCCCTTCAATAGGATACAGTTAGACTTTGTGGAAATGCCTAAGTGCAATGGGTTGAGATACATCTTGGTGCTGGTTTGTGTATTCTCACGGTGGGTGGAGGCTTACCCAACACGCAGGTGTGACACTCTCACAGTGGCTAAGTTATTGTTGAGAGAGCTCATCCCGAGATTCGGGATCCCAACCTCTTTGGAATCAGATAGAGGAAGACATTTTCACAGTGAAATCATGAAGTTACTTTGTGCTGCATTGAATGTTGATCAGAGACTCCATTGCAGTTACCGACCAGAGGCTTCTGGGATGGTGGAACAGGTTAATGGAACTTTGAAAGCCCGGATGGCAAAAATGTGTTCATCAACGTCCCTGAAGTGGCCTGACGCTTTGCCGCTCATGCTAATGAGCATGCGAAGTGTCCCAGATAGGAGGACAGGGTTGTCCCCCCATGAAATACTGATGGGAAGGGCAATGCGGTTGCCAGCAGTACCAGCTACAGCTTTGATAAACATCACTGATGACTTGATTCTCGATTATTGTAAAGGACTATCTGATGTGGTCCGTTTTGTGTCCCAGCAGGTCCAAGCGGCAGCTGTTCCAGCCTCGAGCGATCTGTGCCACGACCTGTGTCCGGGTGACTGGGTGCTTGTCCGAAAGCACGTGAGGAAGAGTTGTCTGGACGTTCGGTGGCGAGGCCCGTACCAGGTGATACTGGTCACGAACACAGCAGTGAAGTGCGGAGGATTGCCGAACTGGGTGCATGCCTCCCATACCCGCAGAGTTTCAGCACCCTTGGAAGAAACAGCTCCTCTCATAGATGAAAATCCAGCTGATGTGGCAGGGCCACATGAGAGGACAAGTCAAGCTGTGAGGGTCGCTGACACAGCTGGTGGTGCACTAGAACAAGCTGAAGGGGGTTTCGACAGTTCGAACCTCGACTCTGACACGGAAGACAGAGATGCTACAGTGGGTGGAGAAGAGTCAGATTCAGCAGAAAGAGGAAGTGGTGCACTGGGTATAGCAGGGGAAGGCAGAAGAACGACCAGAACTGAGGAAGGTTGGCCTGAAAGACAGAGGCGATTGAATCTGAGGTTGGCACCCGAAAGAGATCTTGCTCCAGTGTCTGAAACGTCTGAAACAGAAGCAAGCGACGAAGATCAGACTCAAGAGGGTCGCGAAGGTCGAAAAGAACAAGAATACCCTGCCGGAGATACTCTACCCCTGAGTGGACTTACACAGTGACCGATGCAGGGGGTAGTGAGTACGGGGAGGCTGAGGTCTGTGCAGGTGGTCAGCAAGAGCCCGAATGTGGTGGTGAAGGTGGTGCTGTTGTTACCAGGGCTCGAAGTCGAAGGAATACTGACCCTCACCGTTCCGAATCCCCCGCTTCTGAGTAAAGTCCGACAATTGGTTTTGCATCAACTCGAATTTCCGTCTTTTGGGTTTGAGCCGTCTTCACATGAAATGATAATCCTGCGTCTTGAACTTTTGTATCACGTTCTGGAAGTGCTCACTAATGATCTTATCATGGATGAAATATAACCTGTGTAAATAAAAGTCTAAAGAAGAAGATAACCTAGGTCCCAGTGGAAGAAGAATAAACTTAGGGACTTTACACCGAAGAGGAACGAAGGCTAGGGAAGTCTTTTTCTGGACTGTGTAAATAAGACTGTGGCTGATAAGGGGATTTCCAGAGGTTTCAAAGTTGCTCGAGCTGGTTAAGCAAGTCACGAGTGGAGGACACAAAGACTTTTGAGTGTTCATTGCTGAAATCAAGAACTTTTTGAGAACTTTTGAAATCATGGAGGCCGGAGAGCCGAATCGTAGACCCAAATTGATTGTAGGCATACTTATAGGTAGTGTGATAGTTTCTATAATCGTAGTAATTGTAGTCTCATATACCGTTCCACACGAGCTAGCAGTGCAGGGGGTGCCAGGGACACCTACACCTACTACACCTAGCCAAAAAGAGGCAAACATAGGAGCTAATAGAGCTTTGCTGATAGAAGAAAGTCGTAGGTTGCATGTAGATTTGTCTAGAAGTGATTTCAAGCTTAATGCATACGCCAAGCTGCTATATGAGTACGTGGATGCGATGGATGCGAAAGATTGTTATGTGTGTATGCAGTTGCCTGCTTCAGTGGATGAGGGTATTAGATATCACCATCTTCCACTGACGTATGGAATTTCATGTAGTCTGTTGCTTAGTATATTCTATGAAAGAGATCAGTTTGAGTATTTCTTTTCCAATTACGATGCAGTGCTTCCTGAAGTCCCAGCTTACAAACATTTGAATAAGTACGACTACTATAAGTCAGAGGATAGACTTAGGAAGTTCTTCATCCCGTCTTTGGAATTGGACACAGCATATGCCCACCGACATAATTTGACGTGCTCATTATCAAGTGTAGAGAAAAAGTTTGTGGATCAGGTAGAAGACAGGTATAGAAAACTGACGCAGACACGGGACACAGGGCATAGTAGGGTGGATTGGACGGATGAGGAAAAATTACACCGGACAAAAGGAAGTTATGGTCCTATAGCTTTGGACAAAGAGCAGAGGGGAAAGCTGTGTGTGAGACGATATCAGACCTACTATGAAAAGGTTCCTGTGGGACAGAGTACATGTGATCATGTTTTCACCATGGCAGACGTGGCTAAGAATTTCCTCCAGGGCCCTGTACAAGTGATACCTACGGTGTATTTTGTGTGTGGAAGGAATGCTTATGTGAGGTTACCTGCGAACTGGTATGGTACATGTTACTTGGGAATAATATTTCCAAAGATTTACCATACTGAGGATTTGGAACTTTTGGAAGGTGGAAAGCATTCAAGGGCAAGGAGAGATGCGAGTGCAGGGGTCATAGTGGGAGATATATTTGGAGCAATGATACCAAGTTTGGGAGTGATCTTGAATGATGTGAAGATTCGGAGACTGGCGACTGTGATAGATGAGCTATCGATGAATACAGCAAAGTCGTTGGTACTGGTGGAGGGAGAGATGTTGTCGATAAGGACAATGGTTTTACAGAATCGCCTTGCTTTGGATGTCTTATTGGCAAAAGAGGGCGGAGTCTGTAAATTATTGAAGGTTCAAGAGTGCTGTACTTATATACCAGACCACAGCAAGGATCTGGAGAAATATATAAGTAACATCACTACCATCCACACAAAAATAGCGGATTTGACTGAAGAGGGAGCTTGGGAAAAGGTTGGCAAGGGATTTGGCCAAGTGAGGAGCTGATTTGCGAATCTGGGAAAGGGATTCCTTGGCTATGTTCTGAGACCTCTCCTTATCGTGGTGGTTTGTGTGGTTTGCTTGTGGGGTTCGATCAAGGCTTACAAGTGGTATCGAGCAGGGCGAGTTGAGAGAGCTTTGAGAGAAAATGAGACAAGAATGGCTAGATTGCAGGACAGTCAATATCAGAGACTCAAGAGAATGGAGAATCACAGACCAGGGAGAATGGCAACAAGTTCTGTTTAGGTCGGTTCTTTCTCCAAGGGAGTTGAATAAAATGTGATGACAGGAGTCATCAAAGGGGGGAACTGATAGAGCGCCATGTTCTTGTGAAATTGTAGGGGTGCATCATAATCATTGATAGCTCGCACCCGCATATATCCAGTTATATAACAATGAATGGCTAGTAGCATGTAGGTATAACCCGCAGTTATTGGAATGAATAACAACCGAAATTGTGCCATTTAATCATGTTAATGTAATGTTTAATTGAATCGTGCGTTAAATAATGCATAGATGAATCAGCCCATGTATAATCGAGCTGCAGTAGTTTAAACGTGTACCATATTAAGTTGCACCTGTAGTTCACTTTTTGCATATGAAATGTAATGAAAAAATGCTTATAGAAGTGATTAAGATTTGTGTGTTTAAATTGGGTAAAGGCCTGACTGCATATACCCCAAGGAAAGGCCTGTTTGTTCTTATGTTAGCTTATTTTGCAGGCAGAGAAGGTTCTCTTGGAAAGGCTCTCTGGGCACCGACAGCAGATTTAATAAGCACAGTAGAGGGTTTCTGTTGAACGTATCTTCTGTTGCAGGTGCAAGGACACATGCCTCGTTAGTTAAAGACTGGCTCTTTGTTTCACAAGTTAGAGCGATGAGGGGCATGGAAATGGGAGTGCAATGGAATTTAGGGATGATACTTTCAGCGGAGAAGGTGCCTGGGACTCAAGGTCATCGCAACCGTCCAAGATGAAGTAACCGTTTCGATGGAAAAGTACAAGAAAGAAGACCTGGCCAAAGAGGCGTGACAAAAGGCGTGTTCAATTGTATTGGGTTTTGTATTAGGGATAGTGCCCCGAGGGTGGAGGGCAGAGAAGAGGTAGGAGAGACCAGAGAGAAGGACAGAGAGGGATTTGGTGAAGGAGCATCAAAGATCTGAGCTTAGGTACTAAGTGAATGCACTTCTTAGGAAGTCTTCACAGCTGACACCTTTTACTTACTCTTGCCTGGGAAATTCGTTAAGTAGGTATGTCACCTTAGTGATAGAGTAGGGACAGCTAATGGTTTTATGCTTATTTAGGTAAATGAAGAATAATATAGAGATTGGAGCAGTTATCGCTTGTCTAATACTTCTGGAGCTAACGATTCTACTCATCCTGAGTCGGATGAGACTTCTGCGTAGGATGCTATTTGTATTAGTGCCCATATATTTCTTTAACCTTGTGTTGAGGTGTTTGCATGTGCAGCTATTTTTGGCTGTAATAAATCCACGAAACTGAATTCGGAGTCAGTGGTCTTTTAAGGGAACTGGGTTCTAAGATGGCGGCATAACTGAAAGGATTTTCTTCCCTTTACACTACAGCAGGTAAAAAGTTCCTGGCGGCCTGAAGATCCTGAGAAAAGATAAGTTAAGGATCAGCGTTATCACATGGAAAAAGGCCAGAGCTGGGAAACCTGTGAGCACCAGTTCAGTTCTGAATCAGGCACAAACATCCTTTTGTGCTTGAGTCAGAATTACTGCAGGTCACTAAATGAGGGGCCGGGGGGTGGGGGGGGGGGGAAGTGGTCATAATGTTTCACCCATGAATCCCAACTGCAACCTCATCAAAGGAATGGTAGGCGACCAGATAGATAGGCAGGGGACAATAATCTTTTTCTTATACCAAATCACTTATGATTTAGTTTGCTATCCAAAAAATTACTGGAGTTATCTATTTCAGCAGGAACTCCCAGTTAGGGCTAAACATACTGGTCTTGCACACCTACACAAAATAAGCGATCTTTTGTGCTAGTGTCACAATAAAAAAAGAAACATATAATGTGCTATTTACATTGAGAGTCTTGCAAATCTTTAATCTCTTTTTACGTTGTTTCATTTTTACATATTTCTGTGGTAGTAGGGGATTGAAATGAAGTAAGGTGGATTACACTGGATCCAGTCGCAGCAGTGGGGCAGAGGGGCGGGTGCAGGAGAAAGTGGACAGACGACGGGATAGGGAAAGTAAAATAAAAAATTAAACAAGAACACTTACCTTGCACTCGCCGCATCGCCGACTCAGCGATGCAGCAAGCGCAAGGTAAGTGGTTTTATTTATTTTTGAATTTTAGTCAGTCCACTCCCCCCCCCTCCGCTCCACCCCACCACCCCACCGCTGTTACCTGTGCGGGCCACGCCTAACTGGATCCAAAAATAAATTTAAGTTGTCAATCCAGGATAACTTCACTGATAAATAAGCACTCATATCCTCTGATTGAAAATACTCTCCTAATTTTTTTTGTTTTGTTTCGGATATGTTACAAATGGGACAGGCACAACAGTTTATTTATTTTATTGAATTTGTGTAGTTATTTCACCAAATCGCTTCACAAGTAAATCAAACAGCAGTACAAATGTTCAAAGAGGACCGCATGTGAGTAGCATAAAATAATTGGTACAAAAACAATGGTCCTGAAGAGTTAGTAAAACAGTGTAAAGATAGAGCAGTGTGAGTTGGGAGCGGAAGAGAGGCCCATTGTTTAAGGGCAACTAATGAAAATGACTGGGATAGAGACTGAGCAAAGGTTGGTTGGGGACAAATTGAGGGGGGAGAGGATTGACGAATGCAAGATGGAACAAGGAGCAACAGTGGAAAAAAGATAAGGAGGGGCCAGCTTATGAAGACGTTTAAAGATAATACACTGAAAGTAAACAAGCATTGGCAAAGCTAATAAGTTTTGGTTTAATAGGTTAACTCATGCAGTGTTAGCACATTAGACTTAGACACACGGGAGGCAACCAGCAGCATCAGCCAGGAAGGGATATAATTGTAAGTAGTCTTGCATGCAGTTTAATGTAAGTACTCAAGTGGAGGGGGAAGGATACTTACAGATAGCCAATAGCATTAGGTGAAAGATCAGTACTCGATTGAGCTGAGCCCGAGCGTGATTGACAAAGTCTCAAGCCAATGGCTGAAAGGAAATGATTGAATAAAGTCAATAGTTTAAAAATGGGACCCAAGGCCCATTCTATATATTTATGTAAGTAATATGTCTGTTAGACAGCTGGACTGTCAAAACACAAACCTAAAAAGAATGGGAGTTTTAAATAGTAAGCATTAAAGGGAAGCAAGGGGAGAAGAGTGAGAGTCAGATGGACAAACATGGAAAAGATTTGACTGGAAAGGTCAGGTGGAGCTAGCAGTGCAAACGTGCGCAGGGAAAAAAAAGGTGGAAAATAACACAAGATTACGAGCCGAAAAAGAGCGTCAGCAGGGAGTTATGTAGAAGGTGGAAGGTGGGGTGAAGGAGAGGGTGTAGGAAAGACACCCAGGGATGGACAGAGGGAAAGGTAGTTAACACTAGTTAACAATGCCACTGGTTTCCATTAAAAAGAACATGTTTTTCTTGTAATCGAGAGAAGGGACGTTTTTTCTCAGGAGCTTTCACAAGATCTTTCTATTTTAAGGACACTCTATTCTCATGGGAACTTTCCTTGACAGGGTGTTGTGAGTGATATATTCTCTTTCAATAACATTCACTCTTGGCACTGTCTCAAAGGCCATTTCTCTGATGTCTTCTTTAGGGCATCTTCCTATTACTAGCATTCACTCTCCGCGGCGTAAAGGAAGTCCCTGCAACCCTTGTGGCACGGGGGGGGCAAACCTTCAGGGGGCCCCAAATCTTTCAGGAGCCCCATATCAACCCCAAGGCCAATGAATATCTCTGAAATATAGGAGATTCAGGGGCCCTTCTTCACATTTTGCAAGGGGCCCCATCATTTTGTACCATGCCACAGTCTCTCTCACAGACATTTCCTCTGAGGTGTTATATTAAGGGCTCTCCCTCAGGGGAAACCTGAGTGACATTCATTCAGGGATAACACATGGGGCATTCTACCTTATCAGACCTCTCAATGGCTGTCTTACACAGACTCTTTATGACTTTCTCTTTCAGGGCACCCTTTCTCAGGGACACTGTTTCTTAGGGGCTGTCTTCAGGGGCTTCCAATATCCAATGTATGATTTTTGCGGTGAACCTTCTACATAAAACCTTTACATAACTCCCTGCTGACGCTCACTCTCTGGCTTTTTCACATCACATAACCAAGGGACTAGTGATATCCGATTAGAAACCAACCATCTCGCTGAAATCTTTTCACCCTCTCTGCGTAAAGCATACTTGTGCTCCAGCAAGAGGCCCTTCATCATAGAGAAGGTCCACTTCAGCACAGACACACAACAAGCCCATTTCTACATGCACTTTGGGGCTTATTTACAAGCCCCTTACGCCACCTCTACATCACTTTTAATATGGGGAAAAGTGACGTACCGGTGGCGCATGGGGCTTGTAAATAAGCCCCTTTGTTTCCCAAACAACCTCACCTCCCCTTCAAAGTTAGTAGTCCTCTTAAACCACTTTCTTCCTTTTCGTCACTAAGGGTTTGCACCAGTGAAGGCTGTTTATGATACAGCAGATACTAAACTTAGCTCATCAGCAAAACCCAATAATCAGTGGCGGAAGTGAGCGGGATCTGAGGGTCACGACATGCCCATACTTTTTTAATTTAAGAAAAACAGTTCCCCTACTTATTGTCAAAAGACAACCATCCCGGGATGGTTAATACAGAGAGTTGCAATGCTTCAACTGAAATGCAAGGCAGGCGAGTCTCCTGTGCTGTGAAAACCGAGGGAGGGTCAGACAACTAAACAAGCCTTTGTGTCAGGGTGCCTGCTTGCCTGAAAGAAATGTAAATGTGCGTAACTGGTCAATCTGCAAATGTAAAGGTTGCTTGGAAGCTGGTATTGACTTTAATTAACAGAATCACTTGAAGCTTCCTGGTGACACAGATTTATTGATTTTGAATGGTATTGCAAGGGTGTTACCAGTTGAGCTGTGAAGTGTGCTTTTAAATGACAGTTATACATTTTTTTGCTATATAAGGTCTGGGTATTATTAAAATCTATATTTTGGAAGCACATTTTATCTTAAACATTTTTGCGCATTTTGTAGTAGCCGATCTTATAATGTGTGTAATGTTTAAAATAATGACTTGCATATTCACAGTGCTTTCTGTCACACACTGACCCCGTAGCACTAAACATACACACATCACTATTTCTCCACTGCACCAACCAGGTTTCAATTCTGTGGCTTTCTGGTTACAGACACAGACCACTGCAGTGCATTAGCTAATAAAGGTTACATAATGTATGATAGTGATTTCCCACTAATTAACCTACCTTTTATTTATTTTTAATTTAAGTTGTGCGTTACTTTATATGTAGTTATCTGAAGGAGACAGACCGAAACAAGTTACAGAATATTTTGTTTTTTTTAGCCACGCCTTTCATCCTGCCCCCATGCTCACTTGCCCCACCCCCATTGCCAGCAGCATCATAGTTCCCATACTTTTTTTTAATGCACTTCGGCCACTATCAATAATACACACCTTTCTCCTTGATGTTTGCTTTTTTACAAAGCAGAAAGAACCACAATGGACAAAAGGTAACAAAACAAAAACATAATTAAACATGACCTCTTCCTACTGAAAGCCATGTTGTCCTCTGCTAGCAGGATATGCTATTCCACACATCTGGCAGTTCTGATTCTCTAGCACAGAAATTGTTTCCTTTCTATTCCTGACTCTCATCAATACAAACAGTCCCATTACACAATAAATGTTTCTCCACTCTCAAACGTTAATCTTGCCAGTTTCTCTTTTCCCGTCTTTTTTACAGTGTACCATTCTATTCATGTTGAAAAATCTATATTATAAAAAATAACACTATACCTTCAAACCTCAACCACTCTGAAGGGAACAATGACCATCACCAACCTTTTAAACGTTATTTTCACAGTTTTCTATTCACCCAGTAACCAGGTTCCTCCTTCATTAACGGAACTGCCTTCCTTATGTGAAAATGATTTTGTATTCCTTTCTTGAAAACATTTCTTCCTTATAGCCTTAAGCCAATTGCTCAACCCACCAAGTTACCGGTGTCACGGCCATGTGACCTTACATTAACTCAAAAGGAGTTTTTTTTCCTGGTTCTAGATGTTTTGAACATGCACACTTCCAAATCATATACTGTGTAGTCTCTTGTCAATCTGGACCACCAGTCAGGGACCACTGCCTACTATCTCTTATGATCCTATTCAGCCAATCTTTACGCCCGTTGGTAGGTCGGCTATGTAAATAGATTCTTATGCGTGATAGAGCGAAAGATTCGTTTCCTACATGGGGTACCTGTGAGGCGTGCAATGTAATTGTTTGTAAAATGAACTCACATATTATTCAATGTTATGAAGGAATTAGATATTAGGAGAAAGTGTGAATAAATTAACATGTTATTGTATAAATGAACACAATCCAATGTAAGGTTTAATGTTTATTGTTTAGAACGTGAACTTATCATGCTAACCACTGTAACACGTTTTAGGTTTCCTTAACATATGTGATTCAGTGATGCATCAATTACGATAAGTGCTTTTCTAGAATAATGTTGAATACAAAAATATTTATTAATGCACTTGGTTGATGTATTTGCTAGCCTATCTTGTATGATGAATCTATTAACTTAGCTTGACTGCTAGGCCCTGACTTGTATTGCATTTGAAGAGTCTCCATTGCTGACAATGATGTTTAACTTCGTATGTGAAATTTGCAGAATGTTACTGTCTCACGTTTGCAGTGCAGGTGGACAACTTTTACTAGAGAAGAGCAGGGGTATTGTTTCATTAGGCAAGGTTGCAGAAAGAAGGAGTTACAGTTAGCTCGGTCGCAGGAGATAAGGTGGCGGGAGGTATTTTCACACGGGAGACGGAGAGAAGACCAAGGACAAACTGCTACAGAGGGGCGTGTGCGTGGAGAAGGCCATGAAGTGAGTCGACATCGTGGACAGGTTTGTAGCTGAGCCCAGTGTAGTGCTTGTGAGACGAAAAGCATTGTGGGACATTTGATGAATACTATCTTATGTATATGCAGCATTGTAAAGAAGGACAGTTACCCCATTCCCGCTTGAATTCCTGATGGAGTACACCTACACGCGGATGTGCTCTTCCTGTCGCTTGTGGCTTTATGCCTCTGACCCTTCCTATGGCGAAGTGATTTCTTAGGGAGGTTTCGTCTACTGTAACCTTTTCCCTTTTCTTTATCGCCCCCGCTCGTGACTTAGTTTAGGGATGCCACTTTAGTGTTAGAGTAGGGCTAGTTAGATTTAAATGCTGCATCAAGAAGAAGTGCCGATGCAAGGAGATCTGAGCTTCTGTTTTCTCATCTCATGTATAATTGTAATTGAGCTTTTAGTTCTTCTTATGCTCCAGCGAGTGAAGCTTTTCAGAAGGATCGGCTTCCTTTTGTTTCCTTTGTACTTCTATACCCTCATGCTGAGATGTGTGTATGTCCAACTATTTTTGAATTTGTAATAAACTGACTAACCATCATTTGGTTGTTCGTTTGGGTTCTTGTGCAGCCATTTGTGATACACTGAAATTCAGTTGGCTTATGACCTTTTCTTCCCTCTACGCATTTACGCTGCTATAAAGAACCATCAGAGACCCAACATTCAACTGAACCGAGCAGGTGGGGCAAGGCTCCTTTATGTGTTTTAGATCAAGTCTGTACAAGGGCTTGTTTTTCAGAAGCAAAATGGGATCCGCTTGAGTCGACTCTGCACCAGTTCTTTCCTCCCCCTCCAACTGAGACCGGTGTTTCAGCATGGAAGTTAAGCTCCCCTGATGGCAGGACCTTAGGTATATATTTGAGTGGAGTAAGTTACCTCAAATGCTTGTACTAGGGGGTTCAAGTTTGTGAGAAGGACTGCCTCCTTGCAGCTGCTTGCAGCCAGGGAGACGCATCGCCGAAAGCGAGTACTCAGCAGGTGGAGCTGAAATAGCCCAGGGGAAATCTCGGGGAGGAATGGTGCCGAAGCACGTGAAAGCTACAAGGACTGGTTATGGCTCCCAGAGCAGGAACACGGGAGTAAGCCATAAGAAAGTACTCGGGAGCAGGCGCCAAGGTGCAACTGTTTTGAGACAGCCGCTATCCTCATCAATCTTGTGAGTTCCCGGGTCATTGGAGGGGCTGGTACTGGCCCTGCCAGAGAGTCTATTCCACAAATGCTCACCATCTCAGATCTACTTACCAAGCCTTGCAGAGAGGAAGCTAATAAGGCTGATCTGGTTCTCCCCGAGGTGGAGGGGAGAGAAGAGCCACTGCATGCGGAAGTCACATGCACTGGTTAGGAGTCTGAGCGCTTGTGGATGATTTTGCTTCAAAGAACCACAGGCTCTCATGAAGGCCCAGCCATACTGGAAATATTTGGTGCGGGTATTTTGGAAACGTGTTCAAGGCTTCCCTTAAGGGAGCCCTCATCTGGGCCTTCACTGGAGAAACCCCCTACTTTAATTCATGAGCAATCTCCCCTCGCTTTCATCACTGGATCTCAGGTTAGCAGTTGCGGCCGGCATGACTCGCGGGTGGGGGGGGCGTCGGTTGCGCAGGGAGGGGGTCGCGCGGGGGGAGGGGGGTTAATTTTAAATATAAAAAAAACTGTAAACTTACCTTCGCTGGCCCGGTCCGGTCCCGCGTCGTCTCTGCTCCTCACAGGAAGCAGGCAGCCTCCCTCCCCTCCTCCAAGCCAATCACAATGCTGCAATTGGCTTAAAAATGTATTATGCATGTATTTAATAATTGCAGCTTTTTCATTGGTATTCTTTCCTCCTCAATAAAAATAAAAATAAAAAAGTCTGTACAAGGTCTCCTGCATGTGTGTGAGAAGTGAATTAAAATTGTGGGGAAAAGTTGTAAAATGAACACTTCATAGTGATACAATCCACAGAGTACAACACTACTCTCTGGCAACACGCCAACAGGCATAAACTTTAGTGCCATTTTCCCAAATATATTCTACCACCTCTGTCGTGCACAAAGAAAGGACTCCGGTAAATAAAGTTGGATGATTGTCTTCGCTTGGTGCACATCTACCAATCAGATATTCAATCTGGGTGTCAATATGAGGCCACAAAATCTTCTCTTAACCTACACTTATAAAGAGTGAGCTCTGCATGACCTTCATGTACTAACTAACACATCTGTCTCTGAAAGACTCCAGAGGCCACAACGTTTCCCTTCTCAACAGTATTCATCGCTCTGCCTTCCTCACTTTAACAATCAATTGTACATTGTACTCAATATTTTTCTTAGACAACCATACACCTACAAGCACTGTCTGGCCCTCATCAATTCACTGTCCTCACCACAGTATCTTTCCCACTTGTCTTTGGAAGCCACTTCAACCCCAACGCCCTGTTGCATCCTGTACTGTGGTAGTGCACAGCCTCCACCCTCCTTACTCGCGTCGGTTCACCAGAGACATCTCTGCCAAAGGAAGCCTACACAAATATTCGGCCATCACAGTCATCATCTCTGGAATGTATTCGAACCTGTATCCGAATTTCTGTATTTATTCAGCCGAGCTTGCTCACTTTGCATCATTTTACTAGCTCCTTCCACTTCTAGAATAGGATCAAGCATCTTGTGACCAGTTTGCAATGTGATTTCTTGTTTCGCTTCCGTCAACCAGAGTCTAAGATATTCCAAAGGCAGAGAAGAGGCTCAATGTTCCTTTTCGAGAACAGAGTAGTTTTATCCTGAGAAAGAAAAAAGGGAGAAGCAAAATCCACCACTCTGCTGGGTTCATCCCTCCTCTGTGAAATTATTGTTCTTTTTAAAAACCTAAAGCATCAATTGAAATACAACATTCGATCAAAAGAGTTCAAGAGGTTAATTATTATTTCTGACTTCTCAATTACTGACTCTCCCTGCTGACCCTAATATCTCTTGCAAGGGTTTGACTTTGTCAGAAGCATTTGCTACAAATGTGGCATAATATTCTGCAAGCCTGGAAATGAGCTCAACTAATTAAAAATATTCATCACTCCCTGAAGGCTGTCCTCACAAACAGCCAGCACTTGGATTCTCACCACATTGGTATAGCTTCCTTTAGAGTTCCTGCTGATGAACTCATACAAAAACTGAAGAAGCTTTCCATGAGACACATATTGCCTTGGCTTGCTCTTCCTTTGTGTGTAAATTTGTCCTACCTAAACGACATAGGTTCCTCTACCTTTTTTACTTATATCCATCTTAACATCTTGTCCCCTTTTCTGCTGGAATCACCTTCATGAACATCCCTAGAAATGATGGTGTGAAACTGAGACCATCAAACCCTTCACACCCACATCACCTATCACACCCATTTCCACAATGAAAGTGGGGGCTTTGGAAGAACTGTTATTTTCTTCTGCATTCTCTGACAAACTCATTTGTCTTCTCATTACAATCCTCCCCACGTCCAACAAACAACACTTCACCCTTGCATTCCAGCTTACAGACGGTGGTAAAATGGTCCTTATAACTACAATAGTGACATTCCATGTCCCACGGAAAACAAATATGTTTGTTGCCTATGTGTGCCTTGCACCCACACAAATGGCAATTGATTTATTGAAACAACACAGCTTTTGATAGATTCATAGGTTCAATAGTTTTCTTACTATGAGGCATTTCATTCCGCATCCACATTTCCATCCCAGTTTACTTCTAGAGAAACATCAATTTCCATTTCAAAGATCCACACTCCTTACACTCATGAAATTCTGTCCATTTCACCATATGGTAGAATTCTTTCACATTATTGAGATGGGAGCCCTAATGAAGCCCTGTTATGGTATATGCTTAAAATAAATAGAATTTTCTAATAATGAATGATATATCCCATCTCCTCAGAAAGGTCAGAACTTAGCATATTATTCTTATCGGAGATACGTTCAGTTTCATTGAAATATTTCCATGTGTCTTTCAACCACACTATGTCCCTCCCTCCTATCAAATGAGCTAGATGTGCTCTTTCAGTGTGCGCATGTTAATGATTCGACAGTAACTGACTTGCTCTTTGACCTTCTGTTCTCTCTGTTTCATTATCACACCAGATGAATTGATGTTTTACTTGTCATATAATCTATGTGTTCCCTGGCAATGAATCATCCTCTGAAACAGAATAAACATGCATTCTTTTCATAAGAGGTTATTAGATAACTGCTGCTGGTGGGTCTGCGTCCTGGAGTGTTCCTTTATATATGAAACAGAAGGGTCCTACTCGCACAGAGAAAAATATATTATTGCATTGATAAATTAATACTGCACAGCCAAATAAGGCATTTTCTTTTCTTCCCTCACTACAATATTAAATCGAAGCTGATGTAGGCTACGATTTTCAAGAAGTAAAAGGTTACAACATATTACAAATATTTGTCAAATACCTTTTAAATAGATTTTCTAATTTACAAAAAAAAGTATACATTCACTATTTCTAGACCACTGAAATGAACCTATTGTAACGTTAAAGATTGTGCACGTCCACACGTGTGTGTATACACACACACACACACACACATTATCCCAACCTTTTACAGATCTTGGACTACCAAAAACTGACAAAATAACCACCTCAATCAGTAAAAGGTTGCATCACCAAAAGTTGAGACATTAAATTAAAATTACATTGTCACGTCCACTGGGAAGCGATAACTCACTAAAATCCCCAGCAGTTTCTTGGCTGTTGCCTCAGTTGCCTCCAACTTGTAATCACGTGAAGCAGAGTAGTCTTGCATCCCATGACCATGCGTCTCCTTTTACACCATGCTTGTATGGGTTTGCACTCTTCTTTGACAGGGATGAATGCCCTGCATCTCTCAGTACCCAACCCGTGGTGTGTCTATTTCTGCTATAGACCTGAAATAACTTCATTTCCTTCTCTCACTTATGGAATCAATTCCCCATTTTTGATTGCAGAGTTGCCTTTAGTTACATTCATTGCTTTGAGCTTCCCTCTTCATAGTGTTCCCATTTATACATGCTTTGGCAATCCTACTAACTCTCTACCATTACTTCTTTCTTGGGTAGCTGTTTCAATAGAGTGGTAACCCCATTGGTCTTATTCTCACAGTGGTGTTTTTTCACCTTCCTGGTACACACCAACATTTTTATTTGACTTTAATTTTTCACATTTCTCTATACAGACATTTTCTAGCATTTTGCTACCTTAAGGTTAGAGAATTATTTCCTACTCTATTTTTTTGTGCAGGACTCCAAAGCTTCTCTGTATAGTTCTAATTTATTTTACCATTTTTGGCCAATTTCTGGGTGTGACCTCGCCAGTGTTTTTGACTTTCCAGTCCTAATGAGAACCCCATTCAAATTATTTGTCCACTAAGGAAGTGAAACGTTAACTTACTCTCAGTCTTACTGTCCTAAATTTAACTTAATAAATATGTGTTTTTGAATGCCCTCAAAAGATTTGAAGCCTCATTCAGCAATCAGGTGATGCAGGCACCCTATGCATGCTACAGACCAACCTCCCATAAAACCGGTAATATTCTAGTCTCTTTTTATCACTGAGTTAGTCTGGCCAAATTAGGGAAAAGAAAACCCGGACAGACTGTTCAATAAGCATTGCAATGCAATCGGTCTCGCATTTGCGAGAGTTTAAGCTATTGGCATTGTAAATGACAATGTGTTTTATTTATCTATTTTGATATTTAACACATAAATAAAAGGCATTGTCATTTACAATGCCAATAGCTCAAACTCTTGTAAATGTGAGACCTATTTCATTTTTAAAAAATGGCAGCCATTGTCCCGGGCTTCTTGGAAAGTGAAAGCGCGCATGGCAAGCTGAATGTTGCAGGAAAGCATGTCATGCCTGCATTAGGAGAAACTCATTAAAGAAAATAGTGCTTACAGACTAAATAAGACATACCGTGTAACAACAGAAGTAAAAGGGCCAGTCCTCATGGGAGGTTACAAATGAAGACAATGTGGTACTAAGGAGGGAGTAACAAGCCTGTTAACGAATCAGAAGCCAGCATTTACAAAGGACAATGACACAAGCCAATGAAAAATACGGGCAGAGAGTGGGCGGAGCTTCACATCCTTACTCCAATACAGTATGCCTCGCAGAGCAGTAAATTGTACCCACTATCATATTGTATTTTAATTTTGATGAACGCAAACTTCTCACCTGGGTCATTCCATGTTTGCAGTATGGTGAATGACAGCATTTTACAGAATAGAATAGCCACTCCACCTTTCCTGAATGCAAAGGTGCCTTCCTCACCTTGAAAGGAGCCTCTTGTGTTGCAAGCATAATCACTTTTCCTACCCAATCTTTTCTCAGCTGTTAGATTCAAAATGGGACAGATGAATTTCTTGGATGAGGACAATATCCAGATGTTTTGAAGCCATGTACGTAAATGCCATTTTACCCTAGATGTAATGAGTGAGCCCGTTGCTACTAAAACACAAGATCAGAAAACCTTTGGGTGTACTGTTAAATACCATGGTCACCCAGTTCCAGATGAAGCGAGAAGAACCTAATATGGAACATTTCACAACTGTGTAAGGAAGTAATGAGCTATTCCATATAACTGAAAGGAAAATAAAGGGCCGAGGGTTGAAAGAAACCTATGAGCTTGTGGAGTTGTACCGTCCCAAAAGGGAAAACTAAGTAAAACATGATTTGAGAAGGATCGAATGTCCCTCCCTTCTCTCCAAAAAACTCTACAAACAATACTATAAATAGGCATGCTACTCTCTTCAACCCAAGACCACACTATAGGATTACCAGGAGCACAGGGTTCACGGTTCGATCCCCGGCTCCGGCGGCAGCTCAGCTCGGCACCATGTGACTCTGGGCAATAGCTCACTTAATTTCCACTCCGGCCCCCAGCGCCTTGAGACCCGTAAGGGTGAGTAGCTGCGCTATATATAAAAACGGACTTACCACAACTCAATAGAGCACTGACTAGGTAATTTTTTACTAAACATATGTTGAGCATGTATGAACAAATGTTGCAAGTTAGAAGTAATCTCTGTAACCTTAAGACAAATGATGATAAATAGTGAAGACCAGAGCTCACATGTCTGGGAAAGCATCAACCAAAGAGATCAGAGACCCTCCAACCACAGTAGTCCATCATGTGTACTGGATTAAGAAATGTGTCTCCCCAACATACAAGCCAGGACAAACTAAAATATCACCCCTCTTGCCTTACGGTCCTAAGAGGAAGCCTATTCTTTTAAGGGAGATCGCAACTTATCTCTCTTCTTCTCGCTTCTCACATCTCCTTATCTCTCCTCGTCTAATTCCCTTCTTGTAACACACTCTAACCTAACTCTCTCACCAGTTGAAGGTCTACCAACAGTTACATCGTCCTTCTCACCCAGTCCATATTCCACTTCCCTCCTTTTTTTAAATATATGTTTTTATTAATTTTGCTTTGAACAGTTTACCCCTTAGTATGCAGTGCTAAAGATTACATAATGATTGAAGGCTGACACATTGGCTTTGGGCTGTTTCCAGCTAAATAGCTGCATGTTCTTGACATGATTCTACAATTCAAACAGCACGTGATTCTTTCTTGCAGGTTGAAATATCCGCATACTTATGAAGACAACTAATAAACAATGTACTTTGAAACTTTGGGACTCTTGTGTCTGATATTTGAAGAGAGAGACCATCAGTCGTATCATATGTTGAGCATATACACCGGTCATTACGTGTCACCATTATGTAAATGGTAATTTCAGTTGGCAGCAGGTAGTGGCAGCATGAAGATTTCTTTGGTGTAGGCCGCATAAGCATATTGAAAGATAGTGCACAGGGATGACAATTAATACATATACCAGTGCTAAGTAGAGTGTGTTCTGTGATGTTGTGTTTCGACTTACGTCTGAGTACCTATCTCTGGCATTTGGGAGTCATACTGTAATGCGGCTTGGAATTCAGTCATGAGTGAGTCCCTCCCCTGAGACATAATTTGGGTACGAAGCCCACAAGCTTCTTTGCATCTGAGCACCTTGCTCTCCGCTGCACCCACATCACTCGCACCTACCTCCATTCAGAAACATGTGGGGGAGCATAAACTACCTGCATTGCATTATAGCCCGCTTCCCCAGTAGGGGGGATCGGTCCAGGGATCTGGGATACAGTTTATTTTCCCTTGTGCGTTGGAACATTCCCAGAGCACGTGCCGCACACATGCGTGATTCTTCCGTTGTTATGTTTTAGTGAGTGTGAAAGGAGTGCATTAATGCCTTATACACTAAAACGTATCCCCTATGAATTTAATTTTGTTCCATTAATCCATTAAATTTCATATATTGTCCCTCATAAAACAAATCGGCCAGCGTCTGGAGAGCAGCATCGCTCCACTGTCCCAAGTCCAGGGGCACCTGAAAGTTTTTATTTCTTGTGAGGCCCAGTGGAGGGATAGCCAGTGTGTATGCTATGGCTCGTGCAGTCATGCACAGACTCCTTTGAAAACAGCCAATGTGCCATGTGTAGCAGTTGTGGGCGCTGGAGGGCAACACAGTTGTATATGTCCTTCTGACTGTCGTCAAGGAGCTAGGGTCATTGCTGTGTCTTGCAGCTGACTCTGCCATCCAATACCGTCTCCTCCGAAATTGGGCTGCAAGGTCATAAAATCAAAATTCGGAGTTCCCAGGCCCCCTTTGTCTGTCGCAAGTCATATTCCACGTCCTTCCTGTGCCAAACGTCTGGTTGCAATGTGTCCATAGCCAACTTCTTCAGGACATCAAGGATTTTTTCGAAATCTTCAGGTTTGCCAAATTTCCTATTCTTGTAATCCAGCTTATTTGACATTGTGGCCGGTTAAAACAATCCATACTTAATGGCCCACTTTCAAAGGTGGGAACGTAATTCTTGGATGTGTTTTACAGAGGCCTCCTGCGAAAAGTCTGCTAAAATGGAGATTTTGTGATTCTGATGCAGCAATGGGCCATTCTGTTTCTTTGCCATCATATTGAAGTCTCACGCCTGCCGGTGGTGTAAAAAACATGCAACAATAGACCTCAGAGACTCATGTTTCTGGGAGCCTCCAATGCGACTCTGTGGGCCTTCTAGAATTTCAAAGTTGGAGAGAACTCACAATGCAAAAGATCTTGGGAGACCTGTGTTAGACCTGGCATGCTTAGCATGGTTTCCCTGACATTTTTTTGCCTTCAGACCTGTTTTTACTGTTTTTGCTGGCTTTAGGATTCTGGGAACCTTACCATTACTAATCAGTGCTAAAGTGTGTGTGCTCTATACTTAAAACATGGTAACATTGGCTTACCCACAATCTGCACTTTTAATTTACTTATAAGTCCCTAGTAAAGTGCACTACATGTTCCCAGGCCTATAAATTAAATGCTACTAGTGGGCCTGCCACACTGATAGTGCCACCCACTTAAATAGCTCTGTAAACAAGTCTCAGGTCTACCACTGGAAGGCCACTGGAAGGCCTGTGTGTACAGTTTTAAACTGCCATGTTGACTCACTTGCCAGGCCCAACCCTTCCTTTTTACTACATATAAGTCACCCCTAAGGTAGACCCTGGACAACCCTTGGGCAGGGTGAAGTGTATTTAAAAAGTAGGACATGTACTTTTTAAGTTTTACATGTTCTAGTAGTGAAATACTCTTAAATTCGTTTTTCACTACTGCAAGGCCTATCTCTCCCATAGGATAACATTGGGATTGCCTTATTACATTTTATAAGCGTAATTTCCAATTGGGAAGAGATGTGACCCCCAAATTTGGTGTCCCTGGAATCACAATTTAAAAACACAACTGATGGTGAAGTTGGATTTTAAATTGCAATTCTGAAAATGGCACTTTTAAAAAGTTGGCATTTTCTTAATGTAAACATTTGGTGCCTTCTGCTTGTCTCTGAATACACATCTGGGGTGGGTGACAGCTGTCTTTATGCATTCCCACTTGACAGCGACACACAAAGCGAGCTTATGTGTGACTGATGGACCATTCACATTCTGATGGGCCATCCTGGGCAGGATGGAAGAGAGGAGCTGACACTTACACTTGAAAGGGCTGTGTCCTGTCCCCACACAAAGGGCTGTATACCACCCTGTAGTGAGTCTGGAACCAGGGCAGGAAAGACAGGGACTTGTACACTTTAAAGGCATCATTTTGAAGTCTCCCCCACTTCAAAAGCCAAACTGGGTATAAGTTCTGGACCTCTGACACTATACCCAATGCAGAACACTTCTGGAACTAAGGATATTCTACCAGGAAGAAGGATTGCTGTGCTGCTGGAGGGACTGCCACTTGCTGGACTGCATTGTTGTGTGGGCCTGTTGCCTGCTGCCCTCTTGCCTGGGAGTGAGAAGGACTGGACCTTCATCTCTACATTCCAGAACCTAAGTATCTCCAAGGGCTTGTTGGCGTGCCTTCCGTTGTGAAGTCTCAGGGATATCAAAGACTTCTCTCCAACCTACAAACAGCACCTGGACTTTGCTTGCTGCAAGTCTTGCTCTGACAAGTAGTGCCAACCCAGTTCTGGGCCATTGGAAGTGAGTATAAAGTGTTGCAGCTGCCAAAACACACACGTCAACACTGTTGCACTGATTGGAACCGCAGCAGCGCTGCCAGTGCGGGAATCAGATTAAAGCATCGCACTTGGAACTGCTGCATCGCCTCCGGAACTGCCACTTCAGAACCGATGCATCGCCACCAGTGTGTGGAGAAGATCGACACATCAGAGCAAAGGGACCAGTTTCAGGGTAACACCCCTCATCAGCGAGGCTAGCTTGAATCCAGTGGCAAAGTGAGCAAGGGACCCAGTTCTGGGCATACCCTGCCAACTTAGGGCAAACAAAGCAAACATAAGGAGATGATGGACAGAGCACTGAAACTTTTCAGACACTCACCCCCAGTCACAGATCTGGGTTGAATCTAGCATCGTTCTTTAGCTCACTTCGCCACCCCAGTTCAGACCCAGCTATATACAAATCAGTCTTGACCCTGTGCCTCATGGGAACAGTCCAGCCCGAACTGCCACCTACACCCAGGAGACATGTTATTTTTTCTACTGCTGTCTTCCAGTTCCACTAACTTCGTCTGGACATTCCATAGTTTCTAACCCCACTCAAGGTGTCAAATTCACTGTCAGCCACCTCTTAACTTTGGCCTGTTTATGCAGGCTTGACTGGAATGATCCTAGCTCCACCTTCATAGATTTATTCTCTGCAACTATTTTCGAAGTACTGTCTCGCACTGAACCAGTGGTGGACTTCATCATGGAGAAATTGCTCATTAGGTTGTCCAACATAATTTCCACCATGTCAAAAACTTATTTTGGTGGTGGGCCAGATTTCCTAAAGACCCCTGTGACTGCTTCTGAAAACAATAACTGCCTCTTTGAATTGTTGCTTTCTAGACATCAGATTTGAAACAGAGTGGAAGAGCCAGACTTTGGAAAGCAGACACTGATCTCAGGTGTCTCGAAGTGAGGAGCCAGAGATATGCACAGTCAGTCGAGTAGTTTATTTTCCACTGCCACCACCATTGAGGAATTGGCAAATCCTTGTCAAACTGCATGAGCAACATTCGATGCATGGGGACTTGCTTGCAGACAGTGATGTACTTGTGTCATCCCATGAGTAGGTGATGCTTGATCAATCTCTACCTAGGGATCTTTATTTCTAGGAATTTTCAACAAGCAAGCCAGGGCCCATAACACTCTACTCCTCAAATACTATAATCATCACCCCTTTTCACTGGTTATTCAAAGGGGCTGCAGAGGTCTCACTTCAGTAACCCACTCACTATGTCCTCAAACTGCCTGTCACAGATGTAGAAGGAATTTGGTAGAAAGAGCAGTACAAAATGCGTAGCCAGTACCACAGGCGGAAGGGGAAGCCAATCCCACAGGGTTCTGGTAAAGCCGACAGGAAGGCACCACTATAGTTACTGACCTTGACTACTGCACCGATGACAATGGGAAAGCAGCTGCGGTGGCCTCCTTCTCATGCTTAGGTTTCCTATTTTCCAGTCATGTCGGGGCTCGCTTCTTCATCACAAAAGTGTCTGGTGTCAAGGCGAAAACTATGTCCATTGTAAAGCTGCGAGCATCTTTGCCTGCCTCTGTCTCCCATCTTGTCCACATACCACCGATCAGGCCTCATGCCTCACCAAGGCAATGGTGCACAGATGCGGCCTTCCCTCATGGGAGTTCTTGGCTGCTGTAGGCATCCTGTCCCTGACCATACTCCTCCCATATCAGTGGTCACTTTGTTTATACAGTGGCCATTATGTGTGAGACCAAGCCCCGTCTTGACATAGTCTTATTTCTTTTGTCAGTGCCACTAAGACAATCCCAATGAATACTATAATATACTAAACTACTTTAGGTCCAAAAGCTGAAGCTATTGGGTAACTTTTACCATAAATTGTTAAAATTAAAGGCATTTCTACACATTCTTTTCTTTCTATCCATAAGAACAGGCCACTGCTGCTTTTGTATATCACTACTTCATCTTCTGTATCAAACATTTGCTCATTAGGAATTTGATTACCAACAGCGTAATCAGGTGGATGCTGGGTTTTGTGGCACCAACGTGAAAGACTTCTGGATTTCTGGCAAACCCGTGGCATTTATTGAACATGCGTTTTCATCTTAGATAATTTCAAAACAATGCTCAGTACAGCAGAACAAAAGGAGAGTACAGAGGGTCTCTGAGTATTTAATGTTAAATGAACATGCTAGGCGATTTTGCTGACTGCCCAACAGGTCTCTCGATAGCAGCATCCTTAAAGAGTGCCCATGAGATAAAAGCCCTTAGCAGAGTGGTTATCGTCTGACTATGAAATTTGAACCTCTGCTAGCTCATAAGCTAGGATGATAGTTAGCCAAATTTGTCTATTTAGTTTATTGGAAGAGGGTGTCCTACCCTAATGGCCAGACTCACAATTTCTGAACAGGGAATCTGTTTTCCGTAAAGCTGTAAGTTAGATAGATGCTCACTGTGGTTCCCAAATCAAGGGAAAGGATGAGACATTTTCAAGGCAGACAGGAAACAGAGAGAGTAGAAAATAACATTATCATGGCATTGTCATTGCATGAAAATCATAAAATCATAACAAACCTTGGGTCCTACCAAGGAGAGTGACCTGAGCATCAACTATTTTAGGAGGAACCTTAAGTATAGAGTAAGGAGTGGACGATGTAAAGGACTTTGGCTGACACCATCTTCATGGGAATGTCTTCAAGGGGCATGATGGGAGAGTACCTGAAGACCCATAGATGTACCGTTTAGAGAACTCAACCTAGAATATGGTTTAAATGCTCAAAGCAAATGAGCAGACTAGGCTTCTTTTTCAATGATCCTAGTCAATGCTCCCATAACACTCCCACAGCGGTCATTTGACAACTTAAGCTAGACGCAGAAAAGCCGAGAGAAAAAAACTTCTCCAAGAAAGAAGGTTCTTTAAGAGATCTAGAGAGGGGAAATGTACATATCGGTACTCTACGAATCCCTAAAAAGCCAACGTCCTGAAGGGGAATTCAGAGTTGCAGATGTCATGGAAAGTTGAAGAGCCAGGGCTACTTCTTCCAGTGTTTCATCCTTTTAAAGGCTCAGCCTTTCGGAAACCAAGCAAAAAGGCGCAATCTCATCATAGCTCGGAGGGAAAGTATCAGTCACTTTAGTGGAGATGGATACATGGGCAAATCCCAGTTTCATAAGATTGACATTTGATGTAGGAAGGTGAAAACAGTCTGTGGTTGGGAGAAATCAATATAACAAAAAAACTGCCTTAATTAGATACAGAAGGGCACCTGCTAAAAGGGGGCAATGCAAAAATAGTAGTTATTGGTATTCTGAACAAAAAGTAATTGACTTTCCAGTGCCCAAATCACTGAAACAATAAATTTGTAGAAGGACATTATCCTTGCAACTAATTTCAGACAAGAAGTGAGCAGTCAGCTGTGCTGATATGCCGTGACAGTCTCTAATCCCAGAATGTGAGCGGCTTGATGAGACAGAATGTGGTCTTCCGCCGATAGCTAAAAGAGGGAGCAACCGGAGTCAACCCTTCCTTAGTCAGCCACGATCAATCTCACCTGTGGCAGGACTATGAGTAATAATATTACTCAAATAACCACCACCTCTTACCCTTTCTTGAAAACGTACCTTTAAATAAAGATTGCCTGCGGGAAACCAACGTAGCAAATAAGTTGTTTCATTTGTTGAAACTAGACGGGCAGATGCGTGCCCTCTTCTGCTGATTTCATATGCTCATTTTTCTTTTCTCTACAGGAAAACAATTTTTTTCAATAGAAAATACTCTTCTACACCACAGCAAATCTAGGGATGATCCGTTCTTTTTTCCTGTCTTGGAAAGAAGGTTTCTCCAACTGGTCTGGAGTAAATCTCTGACCTTTTGGGAATTCCCAAACTTTCAAGGTATACCACGCCAGATTTCTCCACACTTGTGGCAGAGAAATCCGCAGTAGCAAATGCATTAAGGCCTGCCTGGAATCCCTACCAGGTGTAAAATATTCCTGGCAGGTGGAAACGAGGTATTTTCTGTCATAAACCTGCATTTCCAGTTGAAAATACCTTTGTGGATGGGGCCCATTACATTTTTGTTTCCTCCCTCACTTGGGGCATATTTACAAGCCCCTATCGCCACCGGAGCGTCACTTTTTTTGTCGCTCTGGTGGCGTAGGGCCATTTTCAATATTTTCAAAGTGGCGCTAAGCCACTTAGTGTGGCTTAACGTCACCTTGTAAATATGCCCCTCTCCGCTGCAGTCCTCTGTGGCAAAGGGGCGTGCAATGGGTGTTGCTGTGGGCATTCCACCACAACACCCATTGCTTTTTGACGCTGCCCCAGATTTAAAGGGATGTGTAAATCTGTGGCAGCGTCAAAAACGAACGCCATGCAAGAGCAGGCGTCAGAATGGCGCACAAGTAGAAATGCTTTTATTTCTCTTCCTTTTTGCTTTTTCTATGTGTGCTGCATTAATGATTGTTTATGTGCCGGAAGGGACACATTCCTGCACATAAACAATCATTAAATAATGACGATTTGCTACTTCTTTAGGTGCTGCAGAATATATCACACATAGAAGTAACAAATAGCCATTATGGTGCAAGGGTGCCTGCGTTGGCACTAGGCAGCTAATTTTAGCGTCAGCGCTAGGGAAAATACAGCGTTGCGCCGTATTGTAGTAAATACGGCACATCCCTGTGTTTTGAAAATGTCGGAGCGCGGCGCTTCCAAATTTGGCTTTGGTCCACGCTCCGACATTTTCTAGCAAATATGCCCCACAGTCTGTTGTTTCGCTCCGGCTTTGTAAGGAAGAACACTTTTAATACACATGGGCCATATTCTATAGGCTGCTCATAAAAAGCAAATCCTGCATCCCCTAACATATCCCATCTTTGAGTTTAAAGAACAGCACAGAATCTTTAAAGCACTACTTCAAGGGCAGCAACAGCTCTGTTAAAAATATACTGTCTTGCTGAATCCTCGTTGATTTGAGCTGGCATGACATAAGATCATGTTAATTATCAACTAAGCGAGGTAAAATTAAAAGCATAAATTTGAAAGACACAAACATGCATTAAATGCTGCTTTTTTAATAAGTTACTGCTTCCTCTTTCACAATGTTTGTCTGCAGTGAGCGGCAGAGCTTACAGGATCACAGGAGGAGGACGGCGAAGGCATGGGGTCAGGTTGTTTTCCTGCCCCGAGATGTGCAACACATTTAATACAAGTCAGTAAGGCCAAAGCAATCTCTGCGTGGAAATACAGGCCGCGGCGTTTTATCCATGAATTGTGGGCTCTGTGACAATGTCAAGATTGAAAATCCGCAATCAGAAAAATGTTCTGTTGCTGCTGGAAATGCAGGGCTATAGAAATATTTGTCGATGGAAAGTTGAAGAAGGAGTTGTCAGAGTTCTGTAAGTCATGAGCTTTTTATCTGCGCAGCTCTGGGCCTTCCCTATTCCCGCTGTCACTGGCGCGTGGAGAAGGCGATATATGCGCGCGGCATTAAAGGGACACCGAGATTCATTGAAACAAGATGCCAGCCTTCGTGGACGTCTCCCTGGCAGGAGAGGACAGCATTTGTATTTATAAGGATACACCAATGCACAGACTCCTTCCGCCTTGCAGTGTTTATCTTTCTGTTCCAGCACCGACAAGAGTAATTGTTAGGCATAAAACACTGGCTTCGCCGAATTAGCTGCCACGCGCTATGTCCCTTTTCAACAAGATTGTGTCTCTGCTCTTGTAAGTAGAAATGTTTATGTCGGCACATTGAGAGCGGCGCAGAGAAAAATGCCTTCATTCGTTCTGAATTCTGCGCCAAGTCAAACTTTCCCTGTATCCTCACGTAGGCCTTTGGTGTCATAGATATTGTGGAATTAATTGTGGGTAGCAGGTCTTGTCAGCAGTGGGGCATTCTGCACGGAGCTCCTTGCCAGAGATAATTCAAAAGTTACAAGAAGAACACCGAAGAAATGTGAAAAAGGAGGTCCAAAAACACATGCAGTTTAAAGCAATTCGCAGGGCTATTACTACACTGCAACAGCGTAATTTGAGATTATTACCAAAGTACAGTGTAATGTACACGAGAAAAGCACATATTACTGCTTCACGGAATGCATGCAAAAGTTACTTTACACAGGGAATCGGCTCACCTCATAGCTATAGGGTCTCTTCAATGGGATTTTATCATACTGCACAAATTAAACTTTTTGCATCCTGGTTTTGGTTAAATAACTTTTCTTTAAACAAGTACTCATGGAAAAATATTATGGTATAAACTATACGTGCAGATGTGCAGAGTATTATATGCTATTTATTACTATTGCTGAGGTGGAGAGAGGCACCACACCCTACTAGGGCAATAAATAGAATATTACACTCTTCTCATCAGCATAAATACTATTGTCCTTACAGTTCTATGCTTATACCTCACTCTCAGAGTATAACGATCAGTAATACAACTACAAGTTTGTCTAAGTAATCTTAAAATGACTCACTTTCACTGGTTTTGGTTTGTGCGCCTTCTACAGGGCTAGATTAGCTCTTATTAATAAAAAAAAGATTTATACCACCTCCCTAAAGTGGACCCTCATGAAGCAACCCAGCCATTCTGCACATGTTGGCCTGTACTGCATCCGGCCCCTCTGATACTCATGGTGCATGCGTGCTTTGCTGCATATGCCTGCATAATGCCACAGAGAAAAGAAAATACAGTTGCCTGCTATGTAAGCCAGGCATGGTGATACTACCCACAACAATTTCATCCTCAACAACCAGCACTGTTGTAGGTTTTAATAAGCAACACGCGACTCAACTTACTAACTTCATTACACAATGCATAGCAGAGAAATATATTTGAACAAACAGTGAAAGAAATGCATAAGTTCAAATGCTTTCAAACAGAAGGGGTAGCCAGCAGCTAAGCAAGCTTTCACCAGAAGAAGTAAAGTGATATAAAGAAAAAGAGCGCATGCAGAAGTAGAAGTCCACGACATTAGATTTATTCTCTATGCGTCTCACCTGCTTCCCACCAGCTCTGAAAGATATGTTCTGCATCTAACGGATGCCGAGCTGGAATTTCTACATCAACACATCTCATTCCATATTGTACATAATTATTATACAATGCAACAGAACATACCATGACATAACTAACACATAAAGCTCATTCATCCTTCGTTAAGAAGCTTTCTCATTAAGAATCTAAATGTTACAGTGCATTGCTATGGAAACTGATTTCTATGCCAAAGGAAGGTCGTGGTATGAGCATAGAGTTCAGTCTACTATTGCTTGTCAATGCAGCAATCTTGGCTGATTATCATATTTCTGAAGATTTTGATGAGGATGTTTACAAGAGAAAAGAGGTCTAAGTCGCAGCTTGGATCCAGGCATAGGCACAGTTGGGATAATAGTCGGGTGGATGTCAGACACCATGAACTGTCACATATGATGAACAGACCGGTGTGTTCCAGCTACAGTGGAAATTGATTGAAATCAGAAGATTTTGACTGACCTCTGGAACAAGAGGAGAGATGGTTTGCCCTAATTTCTCAAGGGAGGTTTGGTTGCGGGATGAGAAATATTTTGCCTCAATATACATTTAGATTTTTGGAACTTTTAGCAGCCTGAGGTTGACTGATAATAGATGACAGGCACAATAGTATGCATAATCCTGTCCTTCACATACAGATGCAAAGCCTACCAGGAGTGAATAAGTGAAGCAGAGGACTTTAAAGGTGATTGTTGATAGCACTGTTGGTCAGTGCAGAATTTCAAGTCAGGGCCAATATGGTCTTTTTTTTTCAGTTCTACGGCAAGCCTATGAAAAGGCTTCTAAAAGTTTTAGTGTCTGATAGTTTATCCACTGTAGATGGCTTTGGCCCACTCCAGTCTGGAGTGCATGATAGTCATTTTAGAGGAATGCTGTTTTTAGAACTATGCGTTGGTGAAAGGTATATTTGGTAATTGCTCCTGTTTGGGTGGACTTCCTGAAGTCGTTGTCCAGCTGTATTGCTGGGACTTTTGCCATGGCTGGCCAGGGAAATGGGATAATTGAGGAATGCAGGGGATGAGTGGTTGAGGAATTTCTGCAAGTAGCTATGATCCAAGATGAAGATCTCCATCATGAAAGCAGTCAGTTGAAGGCTGCTTTATTTTATCTAGTCTGCTAGCAAGATAGCAATGTGGTTGAAAGCCATTGGGACACTTTGGGTAGATTTTGAGTGGCATTGGTGTAGGAGTGTAAGATGAGCCGAACGTTCCTAGGGACACATGACAAATCATGATCACTTTCAAGAACATGGGGAATAGAGGTGACCCTTGTGCCATCTTTTACACCTTCTTTCTGTGTCCTAAGACAGTAGTGTGTACTTTGCATTGATATGGTGGGCATTGTTCTTTGATACTGATGTCAAAAAGCCCTCACTTTGTACACTTGAGTTTCCAAGGGAAGCTAGGCAGAGTGGTCAATACTTAATGTACAGAGTAATAAAAGTTATACAACTTAAATACAGTTGACAAACTAATCACATTTAATAAATTCAATGTCCTATCAGAACTATTGCTTCTGCAAATAATATGAAAGAGGTGACGTTTGGGCCATTTATGTTAATGAAAAAGACAAAACACCAGAAAGTCCTATCATCTTCTGGGACTGACTTAAATTCTCTAACTGTTCTATGACACTTGCGGTCTAAGAGGTAGTAAAGAAAATACCTGTTTATTTATTTGGTGATTTTCTGTAGCATGGACAAGACCCAGATATAGGGTTTCAGAGCACTTTACATTAAAATTAGTATGAAAATATAGAACATCTGTGAGACAAAAATATAATAGTAAATACAATAAACCTGAAGTGCAGATCAAATAGATACATATTCATTATGAAGGATACAATAACTAGATGTTAATTACATAACCAAGTTCGTTTTGGGGATACAAAGACAAGCATGGGAGTCCCTAGAAAAGTAGATTCAGGGAACTAAAGATCAAGGGCCCGATTTATAATTTGGTGGAAAAGGTACTCCGTCACACTGGAGTACCCTGCCTGCCATTCCCTCAGTTAACCCCCCTCATTTAGAGATGGGCAGACCTTAAATAATCTGTCTACGAAGCCCCCGTTGGGTCCGTCAACAGAATACTTCCTCTGATGGGCCAGCACAGTATGGGCCATCAGAGGAAGGACTTTATACTGCCTTTCCTGTAGAGGGTGGAGGGTTAATGTCATTTTTAAGTCGAGCATTCAAGACCTCTTGTATATACTTTAGTATATACTTATATGTGTATGTACTTTGTGGGCTCTGGAGATCAGCCCTAGGACTTGTCTGCTTCCGCTTAGGGACTTTTTTTTCTGTTCAACTGCCTCTATTTAACTGTCTTGATAGAAAGCGACCAGTAGAGGTCAGTAAAATACCAGAATTGCTTTCTGCTTGTTCAACTGCCTCTATTTAACTGTCTTGATAGAAAACGATCAGTAGACGTCAGTAAAATACCAGAATTGCTTTCTGCTGAGCGACTTTCTTTTTTAAATTTTTCTGGCAACTGCCTCTATTTAACTTTCTTGATAGAAAACGACCAGCAGAGGTCAGTAAAATACCAGAATCACCTTAGCATTCTCTGGATTCCAGTCCATAGAAATTGTCTTCCACAAGCACCCGTAGACCATAATATTTTTTTCAAATCTTGAATTTTCAGTGATATGACCACCAAAGGCCCTGATTTTATATTAAAAACAGAGTTTTGGACTATACCATTTCCCGCTGAAAGGCAATATTTTCTCCATGTGTTCCCATACCTGGCATGTCACGCAGTTTGGTTAAAGAACAGTAGATGTTTCAGCACACAGGCTAATGTGCTGCTTAGCTAAATACATATAAGGTCCCAAAGGCGAGACCGATTGCATTGCAAATGCTTGTTTACCTAGTCCTTCATCATCAGGAAAAACATGACAGTGAGGCATAGTAAAACAACAAAAAATCAATAAATAATGACCACCCATACCCTGCAAAATAACTTTTAGTGTGTGAGGGTCATTATTTATTTGTTTTTAAGAAACCGTTTTTGAAAAACAAAAAAAAATGAAAAGGTTTGTTAAAGTCATTCAAACTGATGGCAGACACCCACCAAACGTTGTGCATAGAAAGGAACTGCTGTGATGGCTGTTCCATTCAATGTACAGAGATGGTTCTGGGCCGGCGGTCATCTCTAAATTTGGTAGTCCGTCAGAGGGGCTGAGGTAATGTCTTCCACCACCCTGACTTACGGACTGTACTCTGGCTGCCAAACCTCAAATAAGTACCCAAGTTAACTGTTGACCAGCGGATTGTGATCAGGATCACTCATTTTGGGGTAGCTGTTAGATTTTGGGAAATCTGTGATTTTTCATAGTGAGGTTTTCAGTTTTATCATATATAAATTGTATGAGGTTATTGTTCTGATCTCCGGGGGGATGGAGTTCCAAAGTCAAAATAACATGAGAGTTTATGGGTTAATGTTATCTATGAGGTGGAGAATGTGAGTCCTCAGTAATATCTGAAAAGGCTTCTGGTCTCAGCGTGTACTACGGGCAATACATCTCAATGATTAATGGTGCCGTATGGAATGCTACAGTTTTTTTTACTGTACTATGTTTTGCCTACCCTTTCTTCTAACTTCTCAGTGCAACTCAGTGCAAGTAATGACAACTCATGTGACCTGGACTCAGTGGCCTGAGAATCAGCAAAAAAATATTAAAATTCTGGCACCTAAAATGAATTGGGATGAAATGGTCTCTGGTTATCAAAATGAAACTGGTACAAAACGTCAAAGTTGCAGGGCCACTGGGGATCAAACTGTTAGTGAGAAGTAAGTGTAAGAACAGTTCAAAATGACAGAATCACAACTCCAACTGTTCCAGAGTTGAAGTTCCAACTAGTGGAGAACTAGTGAAAGGTATTGGAACCCAAAGTTGGTCCCCTGTGGTGCCAAACTTAATGGAGCCTTCTAAGCCCATATCGTTTAAATGGCTTGTTCCAGGTCAGACGTTTCAGGTGGCATGGTGCCCAGTAGTGCCTGGGACATGCACGGGAGCTAGTGTTTCCCTAGTAGCCTTCCGTGGAACAGTGATTTATGGTCAGGATCCTATTGCACATTTGAAGAAGCAGTTTCCCTGAAAGTCTAGGAAGTAGTTCCAGAATGAAGGAGAACAGCTTCTGCTAACTGAAAACTTCCATACAACCTAAGATAAAGGGAAACATGCCAGTGGGCGATACAGGGACTTATAAAGTCTGGAAAGGACAAGAAAAATAATAGTCTCACCACTGGTAAACTTAACATATATGTCTCTAGTAGACCATCAATCGTCATTCATGTTTCGTTCACTAAACTAACATATTGGATTTGATTTTTGTGCTGGATTAATTCCTTTTAATTAATGAATATATATATGATGATATAGCAGAGTTAGCTGAACACATTAAAAGCCTATTAGAAAACTGAAATTGTAAGAAATAAGCTATTTTAAATCATATTTCACGTATTCACCTTGCACCACCAATTGCTCATATTAGTTCAATGTTTCATCATGTATGTAAATGTAAACATTCAAAGAAAGAAATAATAATGTTTGGTCCTAAGTATCACCATAGGGAACCTGCAGCCTTTAGAGTGAGTCCACCATTTTAGGAAAGGAAGTCACTGAGTCCTGCTCAGAGTACAGGATTCCATATTCGTTTGAACACTCATTATTGTCCTTAACAATATTCTTTGGGATAATGCTGTTCAATTAAACACTCCTCAGCTGTTAAAAATCTTGAGATGTTGTGTTTCGACCTCACTGCACAGGACTGTATTATAACTGAGGCCTTCATCAGGATGAGGATCCTTAGTTGTTAGTAATACCAGCTTCACTTTTTTTTACTCCCAAAAAATATGCAGGAGGGTTCTGTGTGTGCCTCCCAATTGATGTTTGCATTCATCTTTAAAGGAAACACAAAGTTTTCTCTTTTTTTTGTTTCATCAAGCTGTGAGCAAGGTACCTTCCTTCTGAAATGGAGTGTTGTGCCTCCATGATGCTTATTTGATATCTTGATGGTTAATGAACATTGAATCCATAATGCAGATCTGCTTTCTGCTTTTGAAGCATTAAGCGTCTCACCACTGGTGCCATCCTTAAATGGTCTAAGCTTCTCCTAAAACCCAAATGAAGAGGATACTTTGAGTTCCCAGCTAGTTGCTGACTTTTAGGGCTCTACAACAGGTGTCAATTTCTTTACGCTTCCCCCACGTGCACATAACTGGACCTTGCTCTTGTTCTTGTTCTTCAAGGCCAGCCAACTCCTTTCGAGGCAGAACATCTCCAGTTTCACTACAGGGCACAAAAGAAGGAATTTTCTAGAGGTTTGGGAACGACCACAGCAGGAAAACAACTACTTTCAAAGTCATGGTTCTGGCAAAATACCACTCCCAACTAATGCCATAGAGCTTATCCAGAAGCACAGACAAATACAATAAACAGGCTCTAACGGGCTATTTCCTATTCAGTTCAGGTAGGCATTACCAAGAATCCAAGGACAATCAAAAGGCATGCCATGTTTGAAGTCATAGCTCTAACCAATCTGGGCGCATCTTTCAGGGTATTTACACAAAGGAAGGAAGGAGGCAAGCACCAAGCGGTCAAACGAATGTGTATTACAGTAGGGACTTGTCAGACTTCCCTAGTTTTCAGACAGCTACCTGCGCAGAACAAAAGGGAAGGCCACATAGGGCCATAAGGATATGTTTTAGACAGTGATGGGCTTAAAGTTTAAACTATTTCCTGGCATAAATTAGGCAGAGTTCCTAAAGAAACAGAACCAGTTTTGGCAAGGTCTTTGTTCTCCAGAAGAGCCCAATACTCACAGCTTTTCTATGTGTATTGCGTAATCACTTTCAGATAAGAAATTATAGGAGGAAAGACAACAAGGGCGCTATTGGAAGGGTGGCACAACAACAAAGGCAGCATCCTGTGCACCATTCACCCAAAACTTGGGCATACAAACATGTAACATTCAACCACAATTACAGCACTCAAATGTTATATACCGCACTTAGGGGCATATTTACAAGCCCCTATCACCACCACAATGTCACTTTTCATGACGTTGTGGTGGCGATAGAGGCTTCGCCTTATTTACAAGGCAGCGTTAAGCCACTTAACGTGGCTGCCTTGTAAATAAGGCACCCTTTCCCGCTGTACTTAGCGTGAAAGGGGCGGCAATGGGTGTTGCGGTGGGCGTTCCACCGCAACACCACTGCCCCATATTTACAAGGGCGGTGTAAATATGGGGCAGTGCCAAAATTAAGACCAGGGAAAACCTGGTCTTACCCTGGCGAAACGAGGAGAAATGTTTCATTTCTCCTCGTTTTTGCTGTTTCCATGTGTGCTGCGTTTGCAGCACACATTGAAACAGCAAAACGCCAATGATTGTTTATATGCAGGAATGTGTCCCTTCCTGCACATAAACAATCTTCCCTGCAACGCAGACACCCTTGCACTGTGGTGCATGGGGGCCTGCGTTGACTCTAGGCAGCTAAATTTAGCGCCAGCGCAGGGGCAGACGCAAAGCTGCACCATATTCTTGTAAATATGGTGCAGTGCTGCGTTTCTAAAGTTACGGAGTGTGTTGTTAGCCTTCTTGGCTTAACGACACGCTTTGCCACCTTACTAGTAAACATGGCCCTTAATTTGTGAAAGAAAGCTCTACTCAGAACCTGGGGAGGACCACTGCAAATAAACACCTGCACGCCGAATACTAAGGCATCTCAAATGAAGCACTGGTTGCATATCAGATGGCCAGTGTCATGACTGTCTTTCTGGTTCTGTGCTTGAGCTGGAAACTGGGTTGGTGTCCGGCATGGATGCTGCTGTCATAGACCAACGTCTCACCCTCCTGATAATCGAAGTCCTGAATTCGGGCAGTTACCAACATCTGCAATATCTTGGAGGAACATTTCTTGTTTGGACGTTGCAATTCCAAACTATGAGGCAAGAGAAGAGTTGAAAAGGCTCATGCCATATTTGGCTATAGAGAATGGGATGGGGCTTTTTGTTCACCATTCACCTTTGATGAATTCACCTGAGTGAACTAGGGAACCTCCATTAACACAGTTATTTCAACTGAAACCAATATTGCCAATTAATGAGCCAATTTTTTTATATTAGTCACAAAAATGCGCGGCATCTGCCACCACAATTATCAGCTTAATGAAAGATGTCATGAAAAGATCCCTTGGCGTCAGCATAGTACTGAGAGGATAGTTTTCAGTGTCCCTTTGAGGTTTGTGTTGCGCACTTCCGAGCAAGAGTGAAAACCATCACCTGCGTCAGGGAGGGAGTTTGCACTGAAATCTACAGCACGGGGTTACGTTATCCAGGATAAATAGTAAATAACAACATTGTGATCTGTTGTGTTTGCTCACTGTGTGAGTAGAATTAGTTCCTGAATACATCTAGTACAACCACCGTGAAATCTCCCTAGCAGCTCACTTGCAGTTACAAAACAGTCATCAGTGACAACAGTAAGCAACAACAGAGCATAATAACACCCCAGAGAAAAAGGCTACAGAACACAGTAATATCTCGTTTGCATTGCAAAATAGGTAAATTGTTTACTTGCTACCTGCTGCCATTGTGATTTTTGTAAATAACGACATTTGCGTTGCCAAATTGACAGATACATGTTGTTTTCACTTGCACTGCAAGCTGAAGAGTAAGCCGAGCAAGTGGCAGGTTTATTGGACCTTATTCGCTTTTCTTTTTTGGTTTTCTAAACCTAATGTCCTGTCACGGCCCTTGCTAAGATACTTAAGGCAGGAGCAGAATGCCACCACACGCAATCTGCACTTAAGACGCTGCAGCCGCCTGATATTTGTACTGTGAACTGAGGCTGAGCATGGGGCGTGAGGGGCAGGGGAATACAGAAGGGGACGCATTTGAATAGATCCTGTGAAGGTAAATTTTCCATTGATCCAGGTTCTTTGGGGTATATTTACAAGTATTGCCACTAACCAGATTTTGCGTTAGTTAGCGCAATTTTCTTAATGCTGTCTATAGCCAAAAACTACCGCCCTGTTATCGACGTATGTACAATACGTCGCTACATAGCGATAGTATCAGCTAGCTACAGCGAAAACTGGTGTTACCGAGAGAAAAGTGACGAAAGACAATTGGCAGCAAAAACATTCATGTTAGTCAGCCCAACGTCACTTTTCAGCCTCTAGAGGCAAAAATGGCCTATAAATACACCTCTAATGAAAAAAAGAAAATAAGAACAATGGAATGCAGAATGGAGCATCCAGGGTCAAGTTCATCACCCCTCCAGAACTCTCCGATCTGCTAATAAACATCTTTTAATTCCACTTAAGATCCGAACCGCCAGGAATTGCGGAAGATCCTTCGCCTATCTTGCTCCCACCCTATGGAACTCACTCCCGCTGCATCTACGTACCGAGACCAATCACAGTAAGTTCCGTAAGGCGCTCAAAACCTGGCTGTTTTAAGTCTTTTCTTTTTCTTGTCCTACCTCCCATCCTTTCCTTTTCTGTTTTTCCTGTGATAGGCTAGCGCTCTGAGACCTTAGGGTGAATTATGCGCTCAACAAAACCTCCTAACATAACATAACATCACAGGTTAACAACCCCCCAACAGCCAGGATGACCAGCCAGAGTCCCAGGAGAAAAGGAAATGCAGAATCAGGGCCTCATTTATGAAAAGTGGCGCATCGCTGGGGAAAACCAGTGATGCAGCACTTTTCATAGCGCCATTCTTGCGACACCATGACAGCCGATGCCTGGAAGTGCGGACAGTCTCCGGGGCCCGGAGGCCTCCCTGGGCCTGTGTCTGAAATCCGGAGTGGGAGGCGGCAGGGCAGTGGAGTTGCTGCGGCCTGACGGTTGAGGCGTCAGCGATCACCTTTACCTGGTGGAGAAGTCTGGCAGGTTGCATGGAGACACGTTGTTGACCTAAGTGAGAAGACCGCCTGGTGCCCCTTGGAGCTGTGATCGGTGGAGGCACTCCTGCGCACCGACGTAGGGAGGTCTGCATTGCATAACAATTGCCACCACCACACTGGGGTGCACGGAGGAGATTGCCAATGTTGGGCCTCGCCTCTCGGCATCACAGGCCGGAGGATGAGGCGCTGCCCGGACGCTGTGTAGGGTAGGGCCCCTGAGCTGTGCTGAACTTGTGTGGCGGGAGCGCTGCAACTTCATGCCTAAGGGGACCCTGTTGCATCACCTGCATTGGGAGGTTCCCCAGTGGACTTGACGGTGACAGCTGTACCCAGGCTTGTGAAATTCCGCCTGGCTGAGTCACAGATTCGGAGAGAGCACGACAGATTGAGCCCCGGTGTCGATGTCCAGGTGAGGAGAAGGTGGGACATGGAGCGGCGGAGCACACCATTCCCTGAGCAATGCCTGCGCTGCGGCTGACCAACATCACTGAGGGCACCGCACAAGACTGCTGGGGGACTCCCCTAACTGGCTCTAGTTGCTGATATCGGGCGTTGGTGGCGGCGGGTGCACGGGGCGGTTCAGGCCCAGGCCCTTGGGTGGGCCTCTTGATCTGCCGTCACTCACTGGGGCACTGGGGAACATGGAATCTGATTGCCACTGTTAGACTGGAGGAGGCGACCTGGTGGTGCTGCCTTTCCTCGCCCCTGGTAGTGAGCTGGTAGTGAGCTCTTGGGTGTACGGGGGATTTCCATCTGTGCCGCCCGAACGAAGATTCCTGGCTAGCATACACCTGACTGGAGGAGAGGGGCCGGCTGGCCACACTGCACCGCATGTCATACATAGTGCCTGGGCGTCTGGTGCAGCGATGGCTTGCCTGCAGACTGGGGCAGCATCGACATTTGGTTGCTCCTCCGTGTCGGTTAACCGAGCGACTGGGGATCGCTGGCCGCCGGGGCAGGTGATAGTGGACAGCCTGGACTCCAAACTAGACTCTGTACTCGCACCGGGTACCTCCCTCAAACAAACGGGCACTTCCATTGAGGGCCGCATAGACAAAATCACAGTCGACTTCACCCTGGAGTGCGCAGATCATCACAAGCTGACTTACAAGGTACACAACATTGAGCAATAACTGGCCAAAGTCCCTCCGAGTACCCTGAGCCAGCTTTGGAGGTGTAGCAGCTAACGGCACATGTGAAGTCACTGTAAAGAACAGTGGAAAATGTGGAGGGCTGCTCCTAGCGTAACAACCTGAGGGTGTTGGGTCTATCTGAGGGAGCAGAAGGGGCTGATGCAGTGGCATATACTGAGACATGGTTGCGTGACCTACTTCCAGCAGGTGCACTCTCCTCATTCCTTGTTGTGGAGCAGGCCCATCGAGTGCCGGAAAGTCGCACGCTGACGGGGATAGGTTCTAGACCCTTTCTTTTCTGCCTCCTACAGGGATCGTGACGCTGTCCTAAGGGAGGTACGCAAGCTGGGGGAGGTGAAAGTGGATAACTCCTCACTTATTTTCTTCCCCGACTACGTCACAAGAGTGCAGAGGCAGAGGGGCTCGTCTCTAGTGGTTAGGCGATGCCTCCGAGAGTTGGGCATCAAATACTCCCTCCTCTACCCGTAAAGGCTGCAAGTGATCTCAGATGTTGACACGCAAATCATTGACGCCGCTGAACAGGTCTGAACGTAGCTGCTATCTACTGGTCACCAGGTGCTGCGGACAGGGAGTGAAGGGTCTGCGCAACAAGCTGTCATTCGTGGAGCCAGTTGTAATTGGAGGCGTAGGAGGAGCAGGTGTCCCCGCCACAACTACAAGCCACCCCCAATCTGCAGCATGTTGTACAAGAGAGGTGGAAGGAGCTGCATGCGGCGCCGACGATACGCAATCGCACTCAGAGACAGAATCCCGACACTTCCCCTGAACGCTCTCCCAGGGATGTGGGCTCCACTCCAACTTGGTCATCCGGCGCAGAGTCCATACAGGCCCCGGAGGTGACTACTCAGACGGCAGATAACCTAATTTAATGTTGACTGGTTATGCGTCTCTCCTTCCACGGTTACAGACAGCTCCGGAGAGTCTCTGGCTTTTGGGGGTCCCTGGTCTCCAGCTTCCTGTTGCTGAAGTTCCGGTCTACCGAGGTCAGCACTTAGAGGGGATCAGGTCCAGTCGTCACCCAAAGGGAAGACAGCAGTTGTCCAGGTGAGCGATGCATGTCAGGGGTGGTGGTGGTGGTCTCCTCGTACACCTAGCTGCAATGGCATGAGGTCCATGGCGTCGTTGACCTTGCCATGGATGAATTGTGGGAGTTTTTCGATTATCCAAGGGACTTATTTATGAAGCCCTAGCTGGACTCTTGCAACGCTGTGATGTCATGTGTTTGACATTACGGTTGTACAGTGTCCCACAGCATGTTTACAAGGCCACGCAAAGCCACTTTACGTGGTTTTTCATGGACTTGTAAATATGTGCCCCTTGCACACATTAAACAGTGTGAAAGGGGCATTCCATGCAGTGGCGGCTGGCATGGCTCACGGGTGGTGCACGGGGGTTGGTGGGAGGGTCACCGGGGGTCACGGGGGAGTCGCGATTGCGTAAGGGTGTGCATAATGAAAAATAAATGAAAAAATATATATAACAGCTTGCGGCCAGCTCCTGTGTCTCTGCTCCTGTTCTCCTTGAGGAACAGGAAGCACAGCCAGGCCCCACTGGCCAGTCACAACACTGCAATGCAGCGTTGTGATTGGTTTTGAGTGTCCTGGTTTGATGCTTAACCAGGGAATGGGTTCCTTTGCATGTTCTCCACGCAGGCTGTAATGCAACCTGCATGGAGAATGAAGAAAGTGTGCATGATCTGTTTGGGCGGCCCGAGAGGGCTGATCAAACAGTCATTGAGCACTTAGGTGTGGGCATACCAGTCCTCCCCTGCCCTGCTCCGAGAGCAGAGCAGCCCCGTCTGACAGCAAAGCAGCACAAACATAAAATATTGTTAACTGAAATGTATTATCATTTTATGTTTCAACTTCTCACACTGCTTGAAAGCAGTGGGGCGACGCTCCTCCGCCATAGCGGAGGAGCTGCCACTAGTTCAATGGGTGTTGCTGTGGGCGTTCCCATGCCAAACCAATGGAATCTGAAGCATTCCCAGGTTTACGAGAAACCGTAAACCTTTGGAATGCGTCAGAATCCAATACCACCCCAAGGGGGACTTTTGGGAGGCGCTACGAGGATACATGTTTGCGTTTCTCCTCTTTTTTTCACTTTTTCCATGTGTGCAGCATTCTGCAGCACACAGAGAAAGAGGAAATACCCTTGATTGATAGGTTTTGTGCAGATAGGTGTCTCTTTCTGCACAACATCAATCAACTCTGCAACACAGTCACCCTTACACCATGGTGCAAGGGTGCCTGCATTGGTGCATAGAAGCCATTGTGCGACAACGTAGGGGAAAAATACTGGGGGGCTTATTCATGAGCCCCTTCCGACAGTTTAACGCCGCCAGTGCATCATTTTCTTGACGTACTTGCAGCGTCAATTTTGCACCATGTTGCACCGTATTTACAAAGTGATGTCTTGTGGTTTGTGGCCTCTTGGCCTGCCTGGATACGTTGGCATAGGCCTGGCTGCCATGATGACTTTTGCGCACGTTCCTCTTAGCCGTTGTTCTGTCGCCCTCTGCTCCTGCCAAGTTATTTTACAACTGTCTGCATTTTCTGTTTCTCACCTTTTCTCCTGTTCCTTTTGGGCTCAGTCTGAACAACAGTTACAAGGTCGAAAAACACGTCCCTGGTTCTTGCTGATATGGCCAGTCCCTCGCACCTAGACATAACACTATGTACAGCTGCCATGGACAAATTGGTGGGCTTTTATTATTGCGTTTTTCCCTCTTGAGAGGGACTTGAAGAAAACCTTTCCAGAGAGAAGAGCTGTGATTGTCTGCTGATGTAGTGCTTGCATCTAGAGACTGAGGTATGGGGGTTCGCTTGTCAAAGCCCAGAGGTCTTCTATTGATATAATAAAAAAGCTATTAGCACGGGGAGGGTGGTAAGGTCATTCAGCCCTCTATCCACTGCTTTGTGAAATGCTTTCCCCGCTAGTATTCTATGGAGTTGTAACTATGCTGATTATATTATTCTTATGCATTATGCTGATAGTGCTGTCACGTGTACTGTATCTTAGAGCACATATGTTGAAATAAACATTTTAACCTATACTGTGTCTCTCCTTACTCCGGTTGTGGACAGGTATGAGTGAGTGACGAAAGGGTGTTCTTGCTACTGCGAGTCCTGAGAGAGAGAGAGAGATACCGTGTTCTGGGTTGTCTAATCATTGGTACATTGTTGCTAATGGGACGCTAAGGCTAGTTGGGTTGGGGTTTTAGGTGCTAAGGTTTATGTTTGGCTCACCACTATATTGCGAGGTCCTATTATCCTGTGCATAGCTCTGTGTGTGTGCAGAATCCCTACGACATGGCGCGACCAACGAGTGGGCTGCTTATCTGCGAGACGCTTGAGTAGTGCTTGTGCTTGTCCACAACACCCCTCACGGACGCTTCCGGAAGCGTGTGTGACGGTTATACCTCCTATATTGACGTTTTTATAGGTTCTTTCAAGCTTGAGGTTGTTAAAAGGTTTCTAAGCTAAAACCCTATTTGTGCTGCCTCATTTTAGATTGTCGACTATTTCTAGCCTACAATGGCTGTTCAAATCGCGGCACATAGCCGTGCAGCGCTCCGGACACACTTAACAGTGTATGGAGTGCCTGACGCGGGTGTCGAGCTGATCTTTGTGGTGCAGGCCGATCCGGCTTTCCACTTTGAAGTGTTCTACTCTTGGATCACGTTTCCGGCGGTGGATGGGACGGACAATCTGTTCCATGAATATACAGCCACCGTAGTTCCTAATCACTATAGACCGTATAGGAATCTTGAAGTACCGCTCACGGCTTGGCAGCACCGTGTTTGGTTTGATGGCGCCCTCCCCAAACCGGTTACCACTGTTCGTTTAGGCCCCTTGTCTATTGATGGGGCCACTTGGCCTGTTTTGGCCGGGTACACCCCACATCCGCAATATATGCAAATACCAGTCGCTGACCTGCGCAATATGTATTCGGCTTTGGTGCGAGTGCATCGCGCTTTAGTGCAATATGTTACAGGCAACATTCAGGGGGCCCCACCTGGAGTTGTGGGCCATCCAGCTGCTGCAGGCGGAGTGACCATAAGTCCCGTCATAATGAACTCAGTGATGGGCAAACGTCCACAAAATAAGGGTGATTTACCTTATTGGCTTGCAGAAAAATTTGACCAGTTGGAGGCAGTTTTTCCAAACACGACACCAGTGGATAAACATAGAATTCTTACAATTAGTTTGCCAAAAGACTTAATCCCCGAGTTGACAGCATGCAACAAATGGGGTAGGGTATTCGCAGCAGTTTATTCGAAGTGTTTCGGCACTCCTTCCATGACGGTTCTCCCCTCTGTAATTAAAAAAGTACAGGATGAACATGGCCCTGAAGCGGCTGTGGAATTAGGGATGAGACTGGTGGGAGTGTTCGAAGTAGTAGCTGAGCTGATCCTTGCGAATGTCAAGGGCGATGCAGTGAACTTTCAAGTAGCTAATGCTTTGGCTTTAGTCCCAGAATTGGACAAGCCGCGCGAATTACCGAAAATTATAACCCAGGCTTATAAAACTATTGGCCGAAATAGCCTGGCCAATAAGCCTTTTGCAAAACAACAAACACAAACACAACAACAACCTAAAACTCAATCTGAAAAAGATGAGAAACCAGTTTTTACTAAAAAGAGCTGGAGGTTGAAAAAACAGGGTAAGCAACAGAAGAAGCCGGGGTCGCGAGGCGCATCCCCTGTTTCTGTCTCTTCTGAACGCACATATGATTTGCGTGATAGGGCGAGACTTAAATCTCCGGATAGGTTTCAGATCCCTGATACGCGTTCTCCTCGTTCTTCACAGGCACAGACAACTTCGCAAGCCAGTGGAGGGGATCGCCAGGATAGAGGAAGGGGTCGGGAGGCTCCCCAGGGACGAGATCAACCTCAACAACAAGTCAGAGGAAAAGCAGAAGACTTTCAACATTCTCGTCCCCAATTTCAGAAGAAGAAAGTTGCCGCTGTAACAGCGAAATATGCCACAGACGGTGAGAACGAGACTCCTGAATTGGACGTGGGCAGTAACCCTCCTAGACAGCGCCGCGGAAGTTACCATAGTGCGGGAGGCGCTACGTCCTCATATGGAGGCGACAGCAACTGAAACATTCATTACTGTTGAAACAGCAGACACCAGAGTGGCACCCCCTGACAGACTATTTAATATTGTCATCCAAATTGAAGGTGATATACAGCGTGTAATTAAAGGGATTTTTTGGGAAAATCTGACCTCTTCATACGACATTTTGTTAGCAGAGGCGGATTGGCCACCCCCATTCGTACTTGCTGCGGCAATCCTTCCGAGCTTTTCTCGACATGTCCCAAAGGACAAAGCGGAGGCTCTTGCAGCTGAGTGGGCTGTGTCCCTGGCTCCTGCGTTATACCGCAACCACGTGGGTTGGGATGAAGATTCTCCCCCCCATGAGATACCTTTACGGTCCCTACCGCAGCCACAACCCCAATATCCCATTAAACGTGAAGCCAAAGGCCCCGTTTCTGAAATTCTGACGCAGTTAGAATATCAGGGAGTAATAGAAACATGCGTATCACCCATGAATAATCCCCTTTTCGCGGTTTCTAAACCCGATGGATCGTACCGCCTAGTATTGGATTACCGGCATTTGAACTCTCATTGTCGGACCTTTGCGGTGCAAAATACCCACAGTTCTGCGCTTGTAGACAGTCTTGTTCGTAAAAAATATAAAACGACACTGGACCTATCCAATGGATTTTACACGCACAACTTAGCCACGGAGTGTAGCCAATGGAGCGCTTTTACCTCCGGTGGAAAACAGTTCAAATTAAGGCGACTCCCTATGGGCTACAAAAACAGTCCAGGAGTGTTCGCTGCCCGTGTTGTCTCTTTGTTAGACGGCATAGACCCAGATGCATGTTCGTACGTCGATGATATTTACCTGACAGACGACGAGTTATACCCGCATCTTTCCAGAGTGGACCGCATTATTCTCGAGTTTGCGGTATTAGGTTATAAGTTTAACTTTGCCAAATCACACATTGCTGAATTAACAGTTTTGTTTTTGGGCTACGAGCTCAACAATGAAGGTAAGGTCTTAGCCCCCCACTTCTTGGAAAAATGTGCACTTTTGTGCCCTCCTACTACTCTGAAAAAACTTCAGTCTTTGCTGGGTTTTCTGAACTTTGGGCGTACTTATATTCCCGAATACGCCCAGCGTATCAAGCCATTGTATACCTTGATACAACCAAACTTTTCGAAGTCTTGTTGGCTTCCGGAGCATTCCTCCATTCTGCATTCTTTGCAGACAGACCTTCTTGAGTCTAGGTACCTGTTGACGCGTGATAACCACACAAACCTGGTGATTAGAATAATTCCGGGGGCAGTGGGTTTCACGTATTTAACCTTTAACGAGGGTGACACAGTACCAATCGCATACAAGTCACATCTGTACACGTCCGCTGAACTGCGCTTTTCATCTGTGGAGAAAGTTCTGACTGCAGTGCAAATGGCGATTCTGAAGGAGCGCGCACTGGCACAGGGAAAGCGCATTCTAGTGGTAACACCCTATCCTGCTCTAGAAGCAGTGACAAAGGCAAGTGTACCGAACTCTAAAGCTTTGCATCCCCGTTGGATACAATGGGCAACTTCTTTGACGTCTCCGGATGTCACATTCATTTTCGATGCTTCCCTACAGACTCAGGAGTTTTTACAGTATGAATTCGTTCATCCTCCTCCTCTATCTATACTGCCGCTTGAGGATTACGACTGTGTGATCTACACCGATGGTTCGGCACAACCGGCCACGGGGTCCAAGCATGCTTATTCAGCCGCATGTGCTATTGTTGCAGGTACCTTTGTGAACGGAGAGTTCAAGTCCACTGTAGTGCATACTCAAACACTCGGGGACAGTACTGCGCAATTGGCCGAGCTGCGCGCATTGGTGCTTGCGCTTGAATTCGTAAATCCGGATGTGACCACACTTATTGTATGCGATTCTTATTACTGTGTTCAATCATACAATGACAATCTATTCTTTTGGTCACAAAATGACTATAGAGACGCTAAAGGTAGCACAATCAAGTATAAGATGCTTTGGGTTCGGGTGGCAGAATTGAGACAACGTTTGCCACTCACACAAGTGGTTCACACCCTAGGCCATCAGCGGGTGGGCGCACACGCTGTTGGTAACGGTCTGGCAGACGAAGCAGCCAGATCAGCAGTAGTCACGTGTTCAGTAGCAGCAGTTACCAGATCCATGTCAAGAATTGACACTGATATTTTGGCAGCTATTGCTGCGACAAAGGAAGGTGCTAATTACCCTAGTGGTTTTCCTTCCAAATATTCTTATCAGTTAGGTCCCGAACAGGTTCCTTATGTAACAATATCAAACGTTGGTGATCGGTTGATACCCAACGCGGATCGCAGACTTTCCTTGATAACGGCAGCCCACGAAGGCATGGCTTCGGCTCATGCTGGAGTGTCTGCGACCGTTTCCATCTTGCAGCAGCGGTACTGGTGGCGTGGTTTATATAAAGACACCCGTACTTATGTGCTTTCTTGTGACGTGTGTCAACAGATTAAGCCTTCTACGGTTACACGACCACCACAGACCCCGCTCTACATTTCTAACAGACCCTTTGGGTGTGTTTACTTGGATCACTGAGGTCCATTTTCCTCAGACACTGCCTATAAATATATCTTAGTGGCAGTGGACTCATGCACACGTTTCATCTGGGTCTGGCCACAACGGAGTGCTGACGCTCGAAATGTCATCAGGGATTTGCGTGTCTTTGTGGGAATCTTCGCATGCGGTACCTTCCATTCTGACCAAGGTCCAGCGTTTGCCTCTAAGGCGTACAAGGACGCAATGGGTTCACTGGGGGTACGGGTGAAGTTTTCGTCTCCATACAGACCTGAGGGTAATTCAATTGTGGAGCGAATGAACCGTGATTTAAAGCAATCCTTGACAGCTAGGGTCTTAGGTACTGGCAGGAACTGGCTGACCCACTTGTATACCGTACAACGTGCACTTAATAATCTCCCTAGAAGATCTCTGGGTGGGCGGACCCCATACGAAATGCTCTTTGGCATAAGAATGTTTGTGCCTGACCTTGATGGTCTAGACATGGCGGCGCAACCCGCCAAGTTTGATGTAGATAACCATTCTACTATGTTACAGGACTTACAAGAAGCCCGAGACAAACTTGCAAACGCACATTTACCTTCAGCCACAGATACTGCCCTGCAGATTCCGGTTGCCGGCTGGCTTCCGAAGATTGGAGACCTGGTTCGAGAGAAGGTGGAGAACAAGAAAGAATTCGGCCCCTCTTATCGTGCACCGGTTGCAGTCCTGGGTTTGAGGGGAACACGTACAGTCATCTTACCACCGCTTACTGGTCGCAAGGAGAACAGATACATCTCAGTGGAAAATGTCAAGCTACAACAACTGGCCAATCCTAAATAGTGTTACACCAGCGGTCTCTTGTCCTGCAATTTACCGGACTTGTGTTCGAGGCCCTCCTGCCCGAACGGTCACTGATGTTACAATTGAGATGATTGATTTGCCTGAAAGTATACTCGAACCTCCAGTTACCCCCTGCATGGACGAGAACGAGTATACCTATCCCAAAACAGAATCTGTGGCTCATTTTCCAACAACGCCACTGAGTCCGACACGTTATTCTTTTGACTCGGATTCCACCACGTCGATTGTCCCGTCCAAGTTCAGTATTTTTGTATCCTGGTTTAGAGACAATTTTTTGATTCCCCCTTGGACTTACATTTGGTTGGTACTTTTCTTGATCTTTTTGTTCATGTCCATTGGCTTTGTCACAGTGTTTTTTCTACTGATCAATGGTCACTATTTGCCTGAATGCTCTGCTGTGAACAGTGTTGCTGGAACTTTGGCTCCACATTCCTCATCTCACATCATGAAGCGTGACCACACATTGGTGAACATTTCAGCTTTTCCAGTTGCTGATGGCATCGTATGGGATGCAGTAAATTTTCAAATTCATGGACCAACAGAAGTTATTAATGTACCGAATGTCCTTCGAGTTTCCATGGGTGATGTAATAAAAAGTAATATTCATTCTGATGATTGGGATGTGCATGCAGTTGAAGCATTGTTTGCTGATTTGAAATATTATGCTTCATTTAATGCTGAGGATTTGTATATGAATTCTGCGAATTATGCCGATTTATACTGTTACCAGCATTGGGGCAACCATTTTGTCCATAAACCGAGTGCACTACGTAGCCCTGTGACCTACACTCAATGGGAACATTGCCCAAACCCCTTAACGGGTAGCTCCCGGACTCTTCGAAATAAATTTACTTATTTCACTGATTTTAATAGATCGAACCCTGGGTCCTATTATTTCAAATTACCTGCCCCCTTTACACAGAAATTCATGTTGACCCACACTAAATTGCTTTATTCGAGTTCCTTTTTAAAGGCCTTAGCTGTGGGTGGTTATGAATACTGGACGGAAACCGTGGATTTGAAGTCAATCTGGGGCTCCAAGCCTTGGCAGGTGCAAGGCACTGAGGCCTTGCACCGTGCCTGCCTAATCCCCGCCCAAATGGTGTTTTTGAATGCTTCGATCTATCAGACTACGTGTTGGGGTCTGGCTACTACAAAACAAATGAATGCACCATCAATTCCTTCCATGTCTTCCATTCTAAACCACAGCTCGCACTTCAATATGTCCCTTTCGACTTTACAGGTTTTATTTCAGAACAATTCGTTTAATATGTCTACGCTTGTTCAGTCACCTTGGTTGTCTTGGCCCATATCATCTAACGAGTGCCAGCTGCGTTTTCATGACACAGTTTCTGGCTATACTCAGGACAAGCCCGATCCTAGGTTTTCTAACTCCCGTACTGTCACCACCTATTCTGTTGGTAAATTATGTAAACAATGATTGCAACATTCTTCCCTAGACCCTGTTAAACAACATTTGTCCCTCCTTTCAGGCAATATTGATCTGTCCGACTTTATATTGGGACCTCGTGGTCCACGACCGAAGAGGTTAATTTATGAAGCTTATAATGAACTCTGGAAGCTATCACAAATGGAGGCTGCTTCCCGTTTACGGGAAATAGACCAAGCAAATTTGGAAAAGGTGCTTGCTGTTGTTGACAATAGTATTAATACCCTGTCTTCCCGCATTTACACGTTGGAGAATATTGTGTCCTCTGTTGTTGATATTGTACAAGATGATGTTTCTGTGTTGTACCATGCTCAAAATCAATTACGTTCAGTTATGCAATTTGCGTGGACTTTGCAAACACTTAAGTTGGGTAAGGTTCCTTGGCACTTTTTGAACACCACTGCCTTATTTCTGCCTTTTAATTTAACTGACAAACAGCAGTTCATGTCCATGAAAGATGCAGTTTACACTCTGTTACATATCGAGAAAGTGGAGCCCTTACCATTCTCTGTAGCGGAAATAGATTCTGCTGTGTGGCTAGTTCATGGGGTTATCGCATTGCCTTTTTCCTTATTTGAATTTAGTTCATGCATGAAACATTATCCTGTGGGCCGTTTCCAGCCTTTGGGTAGTGCCTTCCTGCATGAACTTTGGTCCCTCCCTTTCATGTATTAATGCCTTAGAGATGACAAGGAAGTTTTTCTCACGGGGGAGTCATGCGATTCAACAGTGGGTCATTCCCTTGTTTGTAAACATATTAAATTGCACGGAGCTTGTAATGTTTCCGCTCCGAATCTTGCTTGTGTGTTGAAGGACATTCCTGCTCCTACTATTTCTCCTACCTTTACTTTGCTTACAAATGGTAGCTATTTGCTTTTAAATAACGACAACTGCTGTGGCATGCAGGCCGGCATCCCTTATATTGTTACTGTTTCGCACAGGGTTGTCTGCTGCAAGAATGTGCTATTTCCTCCCCCTCACGACATCGTAGATAATTCTATTTGGCCTTCCATTCCTACTATGGAGGCGGATTTCAATAAACTGAGCAGAATAAAGGCGCTATTATTGAACGAGGAGGTTATGCTCACTTCCGCCCGGGAGACATTTGTTCTCCAGGTGGCAAGCACCCACAGTGAAATACAGGCCCTTTTGAACACTAACCTCCCACAACATTTCGGTGAATTAATTCACCGTATTTTTAACGCATCTAACACTGAAGGTCTAGTGCATTTTTTTAAGGTGGTGGGGTCCGGCCTAGTGTCCTCTTTCTAAACTATTTTTGGTGTGATACCGGCGTTTATTCATTCTATTTTTTCCAGCGTCTTTGGTGGCTTTCCATTAATCCTTGCTTTGGCAGCTGGTGTACTGCTGTTGATCTGCTTCCTTCGCAATGGCTGCTCCCCGATGGGCCCTTCTCGACCCCGGACGCCTACTGCTGCTCCGTGAGTGCATTTTATCTGGTTTCGGAGTTCTGCCGTTGGCGACACTGAGTGTGTCCTATACCCTTTCTTTTCGCTTTGCGTGTTTCACTTGCGTGCAACCTGTGATGTCTTGCATTCGCTGCCCTTTCACCTGGGCCATGGATTATTGCCTCTCCAATACGTCGTTGTCTGTTCCGGATTTCGTTCGGTTGATGGGTCCCTTAGAGGCCAATGAACGGGACTGTTCCGTTGCAGGCTGCATGACGCGTGCGGCTGCACTGGGGATTTTGGCACAATGGGATATCTGGGCGGCTGCTCAGAATCTCCTACAACAAAGCTATATTGAATATCACGCAAGCTGTCCCGCATTGCTTTTGGATGCTCCGTCCTCTGAGGAGCATTCCTGCAGCTTTGACCTGTTGTACTGGATGGCGTCTACGTTTTTTGACGATTCCAATGATGTCCTCTTGGACGGTATAGCATATTTCTGCACTTCCACGTTTTTGGATTGATTTGCCGTTCACTATCCGTGGACGCCTCTGTTCTGCTCAGGTGTTTTGAACTCTGTCTTCGTCCTTAGTCTTGGCCGATGGACTGTCCAGGGGAGGGTGTCTTGTGGTTTGTGGCCTCTTGGCCTGCCTGGATACGTTGGCATAGGCCTGGCTGCCATGATGACTTTTGCGCACGTTCCTCTTAGCCGTTGTTCTGTCGCCTCTGCTCCTGCCAAGTTATTTTACAACTGTCTGCATTTTCTGTTTCTCACCTTTTCTCCTGTTCCTTTTGGGCTCAGTCTGAACAACAGTTACAAGGTCGAAAAACACGTCCCTGGTTCTTGCTGATATGGCCAGTCCCTCGCACCTAGACATAACACTATGTACAGCTGCCATGGAGAAATTGGTGGGCTTTTATTATTGTGTTTTTCCCTCTTGAGAGGGACTTGAAGAAAACCTTTCCAGAGAGAAGAGCTGTGATTGTCTGCTGATGTAGTGCTTGCATCTAGAGACTGAGGTATGGGGGTTCGCTTGTCAAAGCCCAGAGGTCTTCTATTGATATAATAAAAAGCTATTAGCACGGGAGGGTGGTAAGGTCATTCAGCCCTCTATCCACTGCTTTGTGAAATGCTTTCCCCGCTAGTATTCTATGGAGTTGTAACTATGCTGATTATATTATTCTTATGCATTATGCTGATAGTGCTGTCACGTGTACTGTATCTTAGAGCACGTATGTTGAAATAAACATTTTAACCTATACTGTGTCTCTCCTTACGCCGGTTATGGACAGGTATGAGTGAGTGACGAAAGGGTGTTCTTGCTACTGCGAGTCCTGAGAGAGAGAGAGAGATACCGTGTTCTGGGTTGTCTAATCATTGGTACATTGTTGCTAATGGGACGCTAAGGCTAGTTGGGTTGGGGTTTTAGGTGCTAAGGTTTATGTTTGGCTCACCACTATATTCCGAGGTCCTATTATCCTGTGCATAGCTCTGTGTGTGTGCAGAATCCCTACGACAGTGATGCATCTATGCATATGCGTGACCTTGTAAAGCCCTATGCCACATTATACCTGCGCCAGGTATGATGTATGCAGGGTGTGCAATCCCATCCCACAAAGCCTCGTAGGAGTGGCTTAGTGCAATATATCAGTTTACACTGCAACAATTCTAGGACGCCACTCCGTCAAAACCTTATGCCTGCCCAATGGTAATATTCCTTGCAGTACTGTCCAGCGTCCAAACATCTTAAATGTGGTCCGAAGTGTTTGCACCAATTTTAAGACCAGGTATTTCTTGGTCTTAAAAAAATGCCTCTAATTGGACTTAGCTGCAGTTATTTTGGTTTGGCAACATACAAGGAATTCTTTGTATATATTGCGTAGTGTGTTTAGCGGCAGTTTCTCATGGGAGCGCCTACCTTGCATCTCATTTTCGGTAAGTCCCGATAACAGAAGTGGCAATCTTGAAAATTCCTGTTTATGCTGGAAATTTGCTGCTAACTGAAGTTAGCGGCAACTTGTGAATAAGGCGATAAAAAAAAGCTCCGTAACGTCAAAAAATTGACACTATGGTGGCGTCAAGTTCTTGCAATTATGCCTTAGAGCATTTTCTAAGCACTTTACTTAATAGTCAAGTAGATCCTACCTGAGTAAGAGTCTGTGTTGATCTGCAGCTGAAGAGGTTGGGACATTAGCTCCCAAGCGTTTTGTGGATAAGGAGAAGTATAAGCTGCAATCGTCTGTTTCAAAATAAGATGAGGTTAGCATAGATACTTAGCCAATAACAACAGGAACTTGTAAGTCACAAGTGTACATATACCTTATGTATGTTATGCCACATGGTAAAGTTCAATATTCCAAGGGAGAAAGTCCCATGGCTGCAAAGAGATGGTAAGTCTTGAATAGGTTCTTTCACTCTTTCACAAATAGGTTTTCTCACTGAATTTTCTCACTCACTTTCGTCGCTGGGTACCCAGACCTGTACTGTTGAAAACCTTGAATGGGCACCATATTTTTTTCATGCAGAAAGTATAAATTCTTTAAAGGAAAACAAACAAAAAACTGTCCCAGGCCTGAATTGCCAGTAGGAGTTTAAACAAACCAAAGCTCTGTATCTCCAAAAATCTGCTTGCACCTGGAAAGGTGGTTGACTTGATCTCACCACATACAGGCCTATAAAAGTATGGGCTGCAATCTGACTCCCAGAATGAGGTCCTAAGCTGTCCCTTAGACCGTTGCTGACTCAGCTCCCATTCTTGATCTAGAGTGGGACAACATCTTTGCATCAGTTCGAGAACAGCTGCTGCATCAACTGCCAAACTCATTGACTAGCAATTGAGGATGGGCGCGGTACTATTTTGTGGAGAAACTCCACCTTGCTGAGCAGTCCTTTGAGACTCCAATAGGTCACCGACACACAGCAAAAGCCAAATCTACCAATAGTCAACAAGGACACATTGGTACCAATCTTCTCCATCTGTGCCCAAAGTGCTTCAGGCCACACCTCCCATCTTTCAGGGGCCTTCTTCTATACATCTTTAAAGTGCCTGCAAGCTGCAGTGATGTTTTTTCCGGTGTCCATGAGGGATCCTGACACTACCAAAGCAGAACTTCATTTTAGAAACACAAAAAAAGTGTATGTATCTATGTATGTATGTCATATTTGTATAATGTGAATATAGCCATAAAGGCAGAGGAGCACTGTATAGAGTCAAATGCAAGCATGCAGTCAACAAGTGATAGGAGAGGTATCTGGTTACTGGATTGTTCTTTATGGATATGGGGATGTTATTCCATATCACGGGTGCAAAGCTAGAAATGGCTTGTTGCCTTGATTTTTTTATTTTATTTTTACTTCAATCTGATTGTGGCCTTGCTGCAGGTGTGCCGAGAGCCACCAGAGATGGCCAGCTTCTGTTCAAGATAAGTAGGGGTGCTTGTCATGATGGCTTTGTAAATGATCTAGCTGGTTTTGAAGATGACCCCGACGTGCAATGAGTTAGCACCTTGCATGTCAGGCCATTGTTTTCTTTCCCTCAAAAGAACCTCCTTGTGGCCCATGAGGGTCCCGGGCAGGGAAATTGAGTGACAGTCGCTCTGCTTTTAACAGGGCAGTGCAGCAATCACTGTGACCTTCGTAAGGGGGCTGCCAGATCAAGGGTTTCAGATGCTGCGCCCAGCTGAAGATAAGCCAGTGGAAATCATGTTGTATCCTTTCCTCTAGGTGAAGCTGGTGTTTGGTAGGCGGGATGTGTGCGGATTTTGGCAAATGCCCTTTATTAACCAACCTCTCCCTTGAGCCAGCACAAACTATACGGGATCACACTGGAGATTTCCTTAATGTTGAAAGATGATTTGTTGGTAGGATTCTGTTTCAAAAGTACCATGACCTTATTGTATTTTTAAACCTACTGAAAGCTTATGAGGCACAAATCATACCAAAATTAATATGAATTCAGGGAATATTCCATTACACAATGTAACATTTTATTGAATACATTTCATGTTTATCAAAAACGTTATCTAGTTAAAATCTCTCAGGCCATGCCTACACCTATTAAAGTAGGTTTTCAATTTTTAATTTTGAACATACCGGAATAGAAAAAAATACACATTCATGTTATGAATGCTTGGTGTGCACTAAAGGTCAGCTAATCAGGACATGTGTGTTTCTCAGGACCTGTACATAATATACGACAGGTTATTAGACTATTACACAAAACTAAGCTTGTGTCTCCACCATGCATCAGCTATGGTATGTAGTGGATACTCAGGGGCCTATTCACAAACTGCCATTTGTTGTACATTAGTAGTACGAAAAAAGTGCAACTACAGTACTACAAAATGCTATTCACAAACCTACAATTGTAAGTCTTCACCTCCACCTCTCATATCTTTTCTATTGGGAGAGCCTCACACACAAATGTTTACTAATTAGTAGTAAGTGTGGAAGAGATGAGGGTGAGTTGATGAAAATAGGGGCATACGTGCTACAAAAAAGGTGAGGTCAAGAAAGGAGTAAGTAGGGGCTACGGGACGGTTGAGGAGGAATTTCAGGAGGGACGGAAAAGAGTAAGCCCATTGCTGTTCATCAGTTACACTTTTAAATCTACTACAGCTAAAAAGGCCGCAAAACAGTACAAAATGTACTCCAGCTCAAACCTGGAGTTAAGACTAGCACCACACATGGCCACCCACAAATATTGCATAACCCTCCCATGGAAAACAATGGAGACAGGGACTTGGATGATTGAATGAAAAATCTTTATTCGATTATTGCAAAGAAACAATACAAATAGTATTTAAATATCCCTCATTTATGACACAATGGGCATACCTAGCTGCATAAGAAAGGTATAATACAATATCGTGCATAAATACTACTTGTACATTTTTTTTAAAAAGATAAAAATTCATAACATTCAGTTCAAATAGTATTTAAATATCCCTTATAAAAGAATGACACATTGGCCTCTTCTGCCCGATGACAGGCAAAGACGACCCAGCTCTAAGCCCGGGCACGCACTCGGGTGTGTACCACGCCGGGTTATCCTGTTGCACTTAAGAGCACTGTGGCAGTGCTAGCCCCTCATCCTGGGCTTGCTGCGGGGTCCTGGGGGATGGAGCCCCCAGCGATGATGGTGACACAAAGCAGGATTGTTTGGCATCCCGAACTTTAGAGCACTCTGACAGTGCTAGCCCTTCCTCCTGGGCTTGAAGCTGGCTCTTGGGAGATGGAGTCCCCCAGTGATGATGGCAGCAAACATCAAGTTTGTTTGGCATCCCGCACCGCGGTATCCTGATGCGCTTAAAAGCACTGTGGCCATGCTAGCCTCTCCTCCTGGGCTTGCAGCGTGCACCTGGGAGATGGCATCCCGCAGCGATGATGGTGGCAAAAAGTGGGTTTGTTTGGCATCCCACACAATGGTATCCTGTTGCACTTAAGAGCGCTGTGGCAGTGTTAACCCCTCCTCCTGGGCTTGCAGCGTGCTCTCTGGAGATGGAGTCCTGCAGCGATGATGGTGACAAAAAGTGAGCTTGTTTGGTGTCCCTATTTCATCACAAGTTTATCACCTCATTATAATAATTTAGGAACGCATCTTCCGAGGCGCCAGAAGAGCCTCCAGCTCCAGGAATTATCATCTTCAGGGACTTAAAATTAAACCTAGTAGGAAATAATGTTAAATACATAAAATTAATTTTGAAAGCAATATTTTAATTATATTAAATGTATTTATGAACTTTTTGCATTTAAAAATATATTTAATTTTTAAATACATGTTAATAATTAAAATATTTATTATTAATACTATACATAACTAGTATTAATGTTTTATACATACTAAATAAATGTAAATATTTTACTGTAGGTAGAATATCTGTTACTGAATAATACTTAAACAAATATATTTAAATTAATGAAATATATTACAATTTATTTTTTATTTAATCTACAATTATCTTAAATATACTATAACATTTTATTTAATTTGTTCCAGGTTTAGAATAAATGTATATATTTATTTGCCATTAATATTTAGCAGGAAAAGTATTTTTAATATTTGTTTTTAAGTTGAATACACTTGTTACTTTTCCTTATACCCCTAGGGTGGATAACTCCCTATGGTAAATTATTTGGAAACTTTAAAAAGTTTATTCAACTTGAAAAATTGTAAACATATTTTTAGTAAATATTAATGTAAAATCCTTTATATAGTTATTTTAAATGTAGAACAAAATGCAAAAATGCTACTGTACTCTGAAATTCACTTTAAAATAAATATTTAATTCCTTTAAATATATTACACTAAATTAACATTATTCATTAAAAAAATTATTTAAGAAAATTCCACTTAAAGTAAAATGTTAATATGTATTTATAGTTATGTATAGAATATTTTTACATTGATTTTCTTTATATAAACTAAAGTTATATATCTATCTATATCTATCTGTATATGTCCCTTAGATCCATGTCTTCTGATAGTAAGGATAAGTGTTGTTTCATCTGGGACAGTGGTGAGGTTTTTAGCCAATTGAGGCATAACTTCCCAACACTGTATGATGTCACCACCCCAGGATGTTCTCTTTGTACATAGCGTTGGTCCGGCCTATGGATACTAAACACTTCGGTTGTACCCCTGAATCTTGTTTGACACCTATTTGTGTCCTTGGGCCAAACTAACCATCCCTTCCAATTGGGGTCTGATGAATTGTAATGTATGTTGTCATCTACTGTATCTCCACCATGTGTTGTAAAGTTTTGCCACCCCTCAAAGTGTGTTGGTGAGGGTGTCCAAGGTGTGTTCAAGTCTTTGTTCTTGGCTACTCCAAAACATGAGGTCTGTTGTACAGTGTCGTTCAGAAATGTGATCTGCTGTGGAATGAGGCACGCTTGAAATAGTGCTTCTGTTCCCTGAACTTGCCATTCCTTCAAACCCCAGACTGATTTTATGTCTATAGTGTCCTTCCATAACTCGAAACCCTGTTCAGACAGTTAGGAAATAAAGGATGCAGAATAAATCTGTTTGGTGTTAGTTAACATATTTTTCTGTGCAGTTGGAGGTGCAATCTTATAGTAATATGAGGTCGGGTCAGAAGAGTTAAACCCTGAAAAATAAGGAAATTTCTGTGCAAACGTTTTCGAACTACCTTTTGGTGGTGTCTGGCAATGTTCCCATTGGTGGTATGTAAAAACATTACGTGCGATACTGGATTTATGTAAAAAGTGATGACCATAATGTTGGTAACAGTACATAGTGTCGAAATCAGATGTGTCCTCTAACATTTCAATGCTTGAAAGTGCAGCGGATTGTTCTAAATCAGACAACATATTATTTACAGTTTCAAAGTCCCAATCGTCAGAAAATGTACTGGAGGTAATGATATCATTTAGAGAAATTTTAAATATATGAGGTATTTTTAAAAGTTCAGTGGGACCAAAAACATCATAATCAACCCTGTCCCACACTATACCATCTGGAATTGGAACAGCTGTAATGTTCACGAAGGACAGGTCTCTTTGTTCACGATGAGATGTCGTATGAGGTTTCAGGACCAAGTTCACGTTTGAAACAGCAGAGCATTCTGGGAGATAGTTTCCATTCATGAGTAAGCAAAAGACAGTCACTAGGCCAATCCAGAATAGAATAAACAATATTCCCGTTATTATCCAGAGCTGTAGCCATGGTGAGACCATGTAAGTCTTTTTCAGGAAAGTGTTGAAATCATGAAGTTGTTGCTTACGGGAAACTGGAGCTGGCGTTGTTTCAGGTTCACTGGGATCCAGAGAGAATGTATCAAAAACGATAAAGTAGCCAGATGCAGTTCAATCTATTTTTGGTAGCTCAGCAGGTTTTGTTGAACTGGCAGACGTCTCTTTTAGAGGCATATTGATGTAGATACCAGTGTTAGGCCGAATTGATATTTGTCTTTCATTTGTGCTTTGATGTTCTGTTTGAACAGGAACAAGTTCTATTTCACTATTGGTAAGCACATTACTTTGTATTGGTGACTCTTGCCGTGACTGATTTAACTTCCCCAGTGGCAGTGCATTTTACTTGCACGTTGCTTTGTAGTGCCCGGAATTCATTGAGATCCTGTAAAACAGCCAAACGTTTATTGATGTCAAATGGTTTTTCATCCCCCACTGTGCTTTCAAAATCGAGATCAGGTACCCACATACTCGTCCCAAATAGGATTTCGTAAGGAGTGACACCTCCTAGGGAATTTCTTGGCATATTATTGAGTGCCCGCTGGACCCCATACAAGTGATTGACCCAACTACCTCCCAAACCTCTTGCTGTTAAAGATTGCTTTGAGTCTTGGTTTTTCCTCTCCACGACCGAATTTCCCTCAGAATGGTATGGAGAGGAGTACCGCAATGCAACACCCAAACTTCCCATTGCTTCCTTGTAAGCCCTAGAGCTAAACGCGGGGCATCGGTCAGAATGTAATGTGCCAACTGCGTATGTCCCTATGAAGACCCGCAAATCTTTTATAACAGTTCGAGCGTCAGCCAAGCTCTGCGGCCATACCCATAGGAATCTAGAGCATGAATCCACTGCCACCAAGATGTACTTGTAAGCCCCATCTGATTGTAGGGGGCCGCAGTGGTTCAAATAGACACAAGCGAGTGGTCTGTCTTATATCAGTAATGGTGTCTGCGCTCGACATGCCACGGTGGAACCCTTCATCGGCTGACAGATGTCACAATTTAGGACAAAATTCTTTGTCTGTTTAGTTAATCCTGGCCACCAATAGTGTTGTTTCAGTAAAGGAACTGTCGCTGTAACTCCTGCATGTGCAGAACCTAGACCCTCGTGTGCAGCTAGTATTAAGCATGATCTGCGATCCATGTTTGGTATTACGCTATCCCCCACTCCTGGAATTTGAGCATACGGAATGTTATTTGCATCTAATTTATAGGAGTACTTGAGTGGAAAGCCTTTCGGTAAGGCTGTGCTGTTTTTGCGTGAAGCAATGACAGCTATCATTATCTGTCCGTCTGTTCTCATTTTAGAACGAGCGATTGCAGCTATGGCAGCAGTTCATACTGTCCCTTTTGTGGCTTCATCGGCCAATGAATTCCCTTCAACGTGAGCGCCATCACGTTGATGACTTAGCGTATGTATCACATGAGCTCTCGGTAGTTCGTTTTTCAACTCAGCTACCTGTTCCCATAGCATTTTATGCTTAATTGTGCCACATTTTGAGTCTTTAAACCCATTCTGACCCCAGTTGTGTAGATATTCATTGTATGACTGGACACAGTAAAAAGAATCGCACACAATCAGTGTGGGGAATTCTCGATCCGTATTTATTAGTGCCAGTAACAAGGCTTTTAATTCTGCCAGCTGTGCCGTGCAGTCTCCTAGAGACTGTGTTTTCGTACTGCTAGGATGGAACTTGCCTTCCTGCATATGACCCTTCACAATCGCACACACGGCGCTGTATTGTTTAATTCCTACGGCCGGCTGAGCAGATCCGTCAGTGTAAATAATATATTCATACTGATCTAGAGGCATTATTTCATTCGGGAGAGGATATTCTTGTTCATATTGCAGGAATGCTTGCGTTTTAAGTGTAGAGTCAAGTTTATAATCTACATCTGTCGCAGTGAGAGAATTAGCCCATTGTATCCATCTTGGATGTAAAGCTTTAGCATTCGGAACGCTTGCTTTTGTAACAGCCTCTAAGGCCCGTACTGGAGTTACGACAATTATTCGTTTCCCCTGAGCCAGTGCTCTTTCTCTCACTACAGCAGTCTGTACTGCTGTCAGAATTTTTTCTGTAGAAGCGAAACGCATTTCAGCGTTTGTGTACAAGTGTGATTTGTATGCTATTGGTACTGTTTTGCCTTCATTGAAGGTTGGGTAAGTATACCCAGATTGACCCGCTATAACATGGATCACCAAATTTGTGGTGTTTACACGTGTGTAGGTGCTTTGAAGCTATCGTGTCTGCTTGTTTAGAACAAAGGATATCTGTGTGTTCCTGTGTCCAATGCCTAACTGAAAAATCTGGTCTTATTAGTTCGTAGAAAGGTTTCACTTTTTCTGCGTAATCTACAATGTAAATTTTGCCAAAATTAAAAAATCTTAATATGGATTGTAAATTCTTCAAAGATTTAGGAGGTTGGAGCAGCGCACACTTTTCTAAAAAGTTAGCTGCGAGGCTTTTCCCTTCAATTGAAAGTTCATATCCCAAAAATAGGACATTGAGGTGGGCTATTTTCGATTTAAAAATAAATAAATTTGTAGCCCTCCGAGGCGAACCCCAAAATGATGTTGCTCACCCTGGTCAAATGAGCCTTTAAATCATCATCCGTCAGATAAATATCATCTACATAGGACAATGCCTCTTCATCCAATTTCTGAAGTAACTCTGTTACCCTAGCAGAGAACAACCCAAGGCTATTCTTATACCCTTGGGGGAGTCAACAAAATCAACGCTGAGAACCGAGCGCTGAGAATGCTGTCAAATATCTGCTCTCAGGTGCTATATTTTGGCAGAAAAATCCATTTGCGATATCTAATGTGGTTTTGTATTTTTTCTGCACAATGTTATTCATTAATGCGGCACTGTGTGCATTCTGTACTGCAAACGTTTTTGTGCATGTGTTCAGATGTCTGTAGTCTAAAACTAGACGGTATTAATTATCGGGTTTCATTACAGGAAACAAAGGATTATTATTAATTGAAGAGGTGCAAGTTTCAATTACACCCTTGTATTCAAGTTGACCTAAGATCTCCCTGACTTGTTTTTTCGCTTCTTGTTTTATTGGGTACTGTCTCTGTGGAGTTGGATTAGTTTTTACTGGGATTTCATGGTGAGGTGACTCAGCATCCCACCCAACATGGTTGCGATATAATGCTGGAGCAAGTGCTACCGCCCACTCCTGCGCGTATGTATGTTTTAAGTATATTGGAACGAGGTCGGAAGAAGCCGGTAAGGTTACCGTTTCTCTCTTTTGGCAATCCATAACAATTTCAGGTGGCCAATCTTTTTCAGCCAAAAGGATGGCATATTCATAAGTCAGGTTCTCCCAAAAGAGACCTTTAATTTTTTGGGGTTTGTCCCCCTCCATTTGGACTGTTATTTCATGTAACCTATGTGGGACACTTACCCTTGTATTAGGTGTCTCCACCGTGATATGTTCATTCAACTCTGCTGTCACCAGAAATTCCATCAGGTTCTGGTGAGCTATTGTTACTTCTGCTGCGCTGTCTAGCATCGTCAGAGCCCATTCCCCGTTCAGAAGTTGAGTCCTCAGAATTCTGGGCATGTCTATCTTTAAGACCTGCTACTTTCTTCTTTTTAAATTGAGGTTTTGATTTTGGTTTCTCTTCTGTTTTGGAAGTATAGGCTGAAGGACGTTGCATGTCTCTGGACTTTGTACGCTCTTCTTGTCTGTGTTCTGACCATCCTTCCTTCTCGGAGTTTTATGATGAACCCTGAAAGGAACGAGAGGAATGTGTATCAGTATCCTGATACCTGTCAGGTTTTTTAATGTTATCACGATTCCTAAGGTTTTACCTCCTTTCAGAGGGCTCCTGTTGAGGAGACCCACCCCTGGATTATGATCTATTATCTCTATTCTTTTGTTTTTATTGTTATCCCATTTCTTCTTAGAAGAATCAGGTGCTTGCTTGGTGTTCTCTTTTTCAGGACCACCCATGAGTTGAGGTTTTGTTGCTCTAGCTCTCAAACTATCTCTACCTAATTCAGCATAGGTGTCTTCGATAATTTTAGGTAATTCACATTCCTGTTGTAAAGGAGTGAAATCCCTCAGGCGTTGGCGTATTGCCATAGCTGCTGCCTCCCCTTTTATGTTTGCTAATATAATAGCTGATACCTGGGCAAAGTTTCCTAGCAATTTCATCCCTAAGTTCAGAGCAGGTTCTGCTCCATACTCATTCTGTATTTGTCTTAATACATCTGGTATTACTGCTAATGAAGGGATACCATGAGTTCTGGTATATATGGCAGCGAAAACTGGACCCCAAGAGGTACAATCCTCTATCTGGGGAGCTATCCCCATTGGCAAGCAGATTGTTAGCATTCTGTGTTTTTCTTGAGGGCTTCTGTTTGGAAATACTGCCTCTAACTGTGTTATTTTTTGAGCTATCCAGAATGGCATTTGCTCACGTCTAGTGGGCATTTTACCCATAACTGCGTGTAGCGTTTGTGGTGTTATTTTAGTGTAGATCCCTGAATTTGTCCTGCTGGTGTAGCCCTTGCTGGCTGAAGTGTGAGTGTTCTTATCACGAACTGTGTCAGGTTTCTGTAAAGTTTTATTATTTCTTTATGAAGTGGATGTAAGTCTGCTACTGGCAGTGTGCCAATGTCTGGATGTGGTGTGTATGCTGCTAGGACTGGCCAAGTTGCTCTATCTCTTCCGAGCTGACCGAGTCTCACTTTTTCTTTTGTGTGTGGGAGGGTGCCTTTAAACCAGTTTATGTGCTCCTGGTAGGTGAGTGGAATTTCAATGTCCTCATACGGACAGTATTCATCTGGTGTTTCATCTTTAGTATAAGAATAAAATGTATGTGTTTGTGCATCTGCTTTTGGGAATTTAACCCATGAATAGAATACTTCTGTTCCATATGATTTGTGTGCCTCAATCACAAATGTTACTGTCCCACCCCTAGCTGTGACTCCATAGTCTGCTAGTTTTAAAGTAAGGGCAGTTCTGACATTTTCTGAAATGTTTATTTCATCATCTTGTTCTTCCTCCCTTGCTGCATCACGTTGTGCTGGCGCATTGGCGTCTTCGTCAGCCATTATTTTGAAGAAGGAAAAAGTTTCAAGGAAACTGGGATAAGGTTTTATGCACAGTAGGAACTATTTGTCCTTCAAGCTTGATAAACCTACAGCCAATACATAGGATATGCCTACTCAGCTGGGTCGGATAGCTCACTTCCCACTCCAGACTTCTCTGGGAAAATGTGAGTAGGGGTCTCTGAGAATAGCACGACTGAACTACTCAGATTTGACCATTAAATAAGTACCGAACCAACGTTGGCGGGGACATGTCGTGTAGTTCCTATAAACCTATATAGGATCTGTGCATTTAGACAACATAGACTGTAGGATCGGTGTTCAGACTGATTTTAGATACCTCCACCGGGTATGTTTGCCTGCATACCAGCTAGCTCACAGTGCCACTAGAAACCCCTCTTACCAAGGAGAGAATAGTTCTTGGCAACTATCGAACATGACAACTCTGTCCCATCAGGGATCGTGGAAACAGTGCAATACTTTTCGCTCAGTCACTCGTGCTCACTTTGTCTCAGAGAGATACACAGAATAAACTGTGGGGACGTTTTAAATTAGCATTTATTGAACCAGCGTCATTCTAGTGTAAAATAAGTGTGCTGAAACAACCATAAGACAGAAACAGATATAAATGATTATAAGCACCTACAGAGTAAAAGGATGGTAGATTTCTACCATAGTGCTAAAACAATGAATACAGGCAGGTATATAAATACATGACAATAAAATGCGTACTCCTACGATGCGACCCTAACTAGATATACCTAAGTGTACCTAGCATGTATGTAGGTGTAAAGCCAAGACTCCCTCTAGGATAAAGTCAACCCCATTACCTGAAGTGAGAGACTGTGGGACCTTGTCTTGGTCTCGAGATGGACACCCCGCGAGGGATGTCAGACCACTGCGAGCTGGAGTGTCTGCGTGCAAGAACCTCAGCGTCTCAAGTCAGTGTGTCAGCATGGAAGTCCTTTTTCTCCTCTACTTGCCTCAGCAAAGATATGCTGTTTATATACCCAAAGTGGCACCCTCAGGGGATCTACCTTGCTGTGTCATGTCTGACTTAGGATGATGGAAGGAATGACCCTTATACATAGTTATTATGCAGGTGATGGTAGTCCTGCTGAGTTTCCAAGAATCCTCATGTATAACGAATGAGGCTAGTTTTCAGGGAAAACCCCACGTCCTGTTAGCAGCACCGTAACTAGGTAAAAGGTCAGTCCCAAGAACCGTTATGTAGTGTAATGGCAGGGGAAATATAGGTGAAAGGTTTGGTTGCTACCTGAGCCTTTATTGGGGTACTTATATGGAACATAACAGGTGTCACGGTAGATTCGGCACACCCAGAAAAATCATTAAAAAAAAAGTAAACAATATATAAGCGCAACAGCCACTCATTTATTATTCACTGCTCCTTCAAGAAGCTTCTAATAATGTCCAGCAAAGGGCTATTTATATATTTTTTGTTTTAGGTGATGTTCCTAGAAGGGGCACCACCAATGATTTTTAATGTTGTAGGGAGTTCTGCAGACTCCAGAAACATTAAAAAAAAACAGTAAGTCTCCTGGGTCCCTAAAACCATAACCCCTGAAGAACTTACCATATGTTTTTTTAAGCACTTTCCAGGCTGGAGCTATTGCTCGACTGTTGGGAGTTCAGCACCCTCTAGAAGCTGGTTTTATAGATATGTTTTATTTGGCCTGAAGATGTATTAAAATAAAATATAAGGCCCTTTTATGGTTGCATTTTTTTGGGCTGAAAAATGTTAGAAAAAGGCTTAGAGACATTTGATTGTGTTTTTAAAAAAAAAATGAAAAAAACAATGTCTCATACTATTTATTTTAACATTTGTTACCCGCAAAATGAAATAAGAAAAGCTATATAAAAAGAAAGAGTCTCAGACATGTATTTTAATAAAACTTTATTAAACATGTTTTTAAGTAATCAATATTAATAAATATTGCATTGAGTGTATTATCAAAATACACATTTGATTAAAATTATTGGTGATTTTTTTTAGAAAGATGATATATCTGCTTTGTATATAGAGGGCTGGGAGGGGGAGGGTTTAGATGCAGGGCAGGCCCTGCAGCCAAACCGTTGCACTGCAGTGGGCTGCTGGGGGTTGGCTTTACGTATGGTAATAAAATATTACTTTACATTAAAAAACCCTAGAAATTCACTGAAAAAAACAAAGGTTAAAGGGATGTTATAGTTAGGTGAATGCTGTTTTAAATGTATAAGACCACTGAAATTCAAGTAACTATGACTCACAACCTAGGGTAACTGTAAGTCAGGCAGTCGCCATGCACTGCTAATTACCCTCCATATTAAATCACTCATGACATCTTCAATGACATTATTGATAATATCACTACAAAATTTGTAATGAAATTATTGAAAAGAAAACTGTGCATGGCAGGGAAGTGAGTTATAGTTACCTTAGGGCACTTAGAACTTTAACCTCTACATTTTTTAACACTAGGAGATCTCGTTCAGATAGCCGTTTCTTGATACTCTCTTTATCAGGATTCATATCTCCTTTATATAACAGGCTCATATATTTCAGAACCTCTCCTTCAATCTCCTTATTGGTGTCGAAAGCCTTCCCTGTATCAGAGTCTACTAATGTGCGTATAGAATTCCCAGTTCTAGTCTTCCATGCTAAAAGGGAGATACAGTGTTCTCCATATGCAAAATGCTGCATCTTGCTGGCTCTTCACCTATCTTGAATTTTCCCTGCCAGCCTGCCTTCGTATTCAGCTTGCATTTCCTCTAAGTCTAGATGAAGAGCAGCTTGCTTGGAGGGTCATTTATTGGGGTGCCTTGTAGCTCTATCTCTTTCCTTGTAATTCTAGCCTGAAGCATCTCATCTTTCTTTCGTATTTCCATCATCCGCCTTGTCATTAGATTACGTATGGCCCTCCTTCAAAAAAGCCTTATATGCATCCCAAATTATGGGTGGACCAACTGTTCCCTGGAATAGCATAAAGAACCGGTCAGTCTTATCTGACATTTCTAATCCTAAACTCTCCTCCAAGAGCAAGACCCAGACCCTGTTTAATGTCCATTTCCTCAAGTGCGACCTTCCACGGAGGTGCAGCTTTAGGCATATGAGGAGTTGTCCGATAATAAAGCTGGAAGACGGACAACTGACTCAACAAAGCCATGCAACGCTTGGTCTAAGAGGAAGTAACCAATCCTAGAGTGATGTTTATATTTTTACTACAGAAGGTAAGTCTTTTAGAGGTCCCTGACTTCCTGCGTCAGATATCCACCAATTTCAAGCCCATTATTATATCCCTTGACTTGTAAGATATTTGGGGGGAATTTATATATTTAGTCTTTGATGTTCTGTCCAGCTCCTTATTTAAAACAATGTTAAAGACCCCTCCAACTACTATAGGTGTGGAAACTTCCAACAAATGTTGTTGTAAAATCTCCCGATATGCTGGATGATCATATACTGCACATGACAGGTGCATACCACCGATCAGCAAGATTGATGCTAGCCATCTCCCAGTATCATCCGTGTCAAACTTTACTAGCTTAATCCCAGAATATTTCCTGACAACAATGGCCACCCCTCTTGTACTTCCCCACTGCTCGGAGCACACCACATCCTGCACCCAGCTAAGCCTACTAAAACTAGTTCTACACTCGAGTCTCTCTAAATGGGTTTCTTTCAGCATTATAATATGAGCCCCACTATCCTTTAGTTGCTCTGCAACAAGGCCTTGTTTCCTCTCAGACCTCATCCCATTTATGTTTCAGGTTACTATTTTAATCTCAAGGTTCTTGGTATCAGATTTTAGCCTACTCCCCCGCCCTAATTTCCCCTAAATAAGTCCTTACTTCGAACTCCGTCCAAAATTACAGCCTCTCCTACTATTCCTGATGTGTGATCCAAGGACTTATTTTTTTGTTTTTTTCCTTAATGCTCCCCACGCAATGCTCCCTTTACACCCACCCTGAGGAACTCCTCCATCAACCTTTGACATCTTGTCTGCCATTTGAGAATTCCCCCCAGGGATGGCTGCCTTTACCTATAAGTACAATATCAACTCCCTCCCCAATCCAACCCGCACCTTAAGGAGCCGCTTTCATTTCTTCTATTAAGGCATCTACTTCAGCAGGGTCTCTGAGATTGTGCATCTTATTTTTCCATAAAATCCGCAACATTGTGGGGAACATCAACTAAACTTTGGCCCCAAGCTTCTGTAATTCAACCATTTTAGCGCCAAGCTCTCACCGATGTTGCACTGTCCTTTTACCTAGGTCTGCCCTCACTTGAGAAGCATATTTTCCGTGGATCAAAACTTTCTCCTTCAATGCACAAGTTAAAATCAGCTCCTTTATAGCATAGGCATGAAAGTTCACAAGAATCTTCCTGTGGGTTTTCATGTATAAGATTGGCTTAAAGGGATCCCTGTGGACTCTTTGAATTTCCTTGTCTAGGTCAATGTCTATCCTGTCTGGTATATCCTGCACGATCCCCCCTATTAGGAGTTTGATCACATATGCCTTTAGACCTCCTGCCTCTATCCCTTCCAGAAGTCTAAACAAACTCAGGTTGTTATCCCTAGATTGGTTCTCCAATCTTTCTAGATCATACATTAGCACTTTATTCTTCAGCTTTAGATCATCTGTCACATGGGTGTTAGAATGCAAAGCGAGACTTATCTTCTCCATATTCTCTTCCAGAGTGGAGGTTCGTTCTGCAAGATGGTCACATTTTTTCTCAAACACACAGCATTTTCCCCTGGATCTCTTTCTGATTTTTCTCAGAAATCGCAAATCTTTTCATTATGTCAGTTCTAAAACTCAGACGAACACCTTCAAAGGAATCATGGGTACCACCCTTATCATCCAACTGAGCCTGCTGGCCCTCCTCCACACCATTCTCCAACCTCTCAGAGGTGTTCATACCCTCCTATACTTCTGTGTTACTTGATAAAGAGCTCAGGCAGCTGGCAAGAGCGGGCACAAAAGGAGGCAACAGGGATGCCAGGCTGGGTCAGCAAAATCTGCTCGAGCAAAGGACATGTGCTACTCTGGCGAATTCAGCTAGAAATTCAGATAATAATCCTCTGACTCCAGTGGGTAAAACTATTAACCGGACCCGAGGAACAGGCAGAAATAGATACACACTACACTCTGGTTTGGAAAGCAGGGAGGGTAGTCCCCCAGCTAAAGAACATCATTTAGATATAGGACTCACCAGAGTTAGGCCAGTGAAGAAATTAACATCTAATTCAAGAAAGGCAATCCACAGTTTTGTCGGTAAGAAAGCTGGTGCGGTAGCTATAAAGCCGACTCCATCACTCAATTTATTTTTAGAATAATGGAGCAGTCTAAGGGACACATTCAGCTAATAGAGGTGGCCATAAGTCATCCAGAACTAGAAGATCAATCTCGAAGCAGCACTGTGAGAGATGAGGTGGCATCCATAACCCTAGCTAATTGATTTGAGCCTCTTTTGGCAGGGGGCGCAGGGGGGACCCTCCTGCTAGCTGCCTGAGTTTGATCTTGTTTCTGACCTTGCTTAGTGTCTACAAGTGTGAAGGAATTTACACTGTCAGGGTGCTCGGCGGGGATAATAAAGTCAACCAATATGGAGAAATTTGCAAACTTAAGAATATAGGGAGCTAGAACTTCCAATAAAGTGATGATGAAGTTATCAGGATGATCTGGAGGGCGATAAACCAGGGCTCCTGAGAACAAGTGTGTGGGATTCATTTTAATGAAAAGATCAGTCCCTCAGTATTGGGTACCTTTTTATCATTAATTACTAAATGCAAGCGATAGATATTTACTAAGCCTCCATCCATATGGAGTGGGCGGTCTTTATGTAGAGAGTAGGCAAGCAACACCACAGTTGCTATGCCCAGCTTAGAAGGGCTGGATGTCCAGGCTTCAGTAAGAAATTGCGCAAATGGGTCATAAGCACTCATGAAATCGAATATGTGAACACTATGTTTCGGCACAAGCAGGTAGCATATTAGGCTGAGGCTTTTCGCTAAGAGTGCAGTTCCTGGAGCCATTGGCCAGACAAAAGGGGAAGATCAAAAGATTGATGCCAGCAATAGAAGAAGCTGGACCATCATTTAAAATCATGTATGTGTCAGGTCTGTCAGGACTTTCGGGTTGAGAACTTCTGGCTGATGGTTTAGGGCAACGTGAAGATCTTTGAGCCCAAGTCTTGACTGTCTTGGTCTGCCAGAGGCAAGGGCGACCCCTTCCGGTAGCCATGATGCTGCCAATACTTTTAGTGCCTTCCAGAAGGAGCCCCTAGGGGCAAACATCTTGAAGGGAGAAAACCTCAGATGACAATGGTAGGCTCCCAGAAGGCGAGGGCAGAAAATAAGGGACCCAGCAAACTGGAACTGGACACAGGGGCACCACCGGAGGCACTAGCCAGAAGAGGGTTCTCCCACAGGAGTGAAAGTGCCAACAGAAGTGAGGACGAACTCAGCAGGAAAACAGAGGCAGCCAAACTGGAAACGTCACAGGCAAGAGTTACAACAGGAGCATGCAAACACACCTACAGTAGGGAGGAAGTGTTGCAACGCAATGAGGAAGGAACTCCCATTCCTTATATACCCTCAGGAGAGGAAACTACATCAGAAAATGAGGCTGCCATATTGGAATGGGACAGCAATTCATTAATGAATAAGTAAGCCGCCATGATGGATTGGGGATTAGAAACTCCCTTCCCAAGAATTCTGTGAAGGAGAACTATGGTGGCTTCCAACATGGTCCCCAGGGAAAGGAACGCCCAGGAGGTCGCGCCGGTGGGCCAACTGCCTTGAAGATGTATCCCTGAATGCCTGCAGCAGCCCACCAGCACACCGAATCCCGCTAAATAGAGTGGGACGCGAGGGAAGCTGTTGGGTGGGCAGCCCTTGGTGTAAAAGTATGCTAGTGTGGAAAAATTACCTTGAGGACGCCAAGAGAGGAGCTCTTCCTGGGAGCACATGATGCTGGATAATTGATCTGGAACAAAGGTACTGGCAGTAGGCATGGTCTGGATGTGGACGGGCGAAGAGAATCTCGTGTTTTGTGGGCATGCAGCAGTGTCTATTTTGCATGCCTCGGTGCTGGGGGAGCATGGCCTATCAACCATCTAGAGCTCATCACACAAGAACAGAAATGGTGCAGTGAAAAAATAAAAAAAGGGAGTTGGGGCAAAATAAAAGGCAACTAGAGTACAGCAGCTCCTTTGTCCAGCAGTCAAGCTCGCTTGCCTGGGGCACTACAAGGAAAAGAAAAAATGTAAGTTAAATGTGAGTAAGAAGATGGTGGACGTCTTTTAGTGAGCACCTGGTGCCTCAGCCATCTCATCTTCGTTAAAACTATAGCTGGCTAATCCTCCAGATGCTCTCGGTGGCCCCCACAGACAGCCTCCACGAGGACTATAACGAGGGGGCCAGAACAGGGCGCAGATCAAGCCATGGCACCTTCAGGGGTACCGAGGAGACATCAGCACACCGAATCCCGCTGCATAGAGTGGGACGCGAGGGAAGCTGTTGGGTGGCAAGCCCTTGGTGTAAAAGTATGCTAGTGTGGAAAAATTACCTTGAAGGGGAAACGACCTTAACAACGCGGTCAAAACACCGCAGTACATTTAGCTCGCTGCTTTTACAACGCAAGTCGTTACCACGACTTGCACTGGAGGGCGCTCTAGACTAAGGAATAGTGTGATTTACTATTCCAACACCTTCCCTACTGTACGTAGGCTGGAGTTGGAATAGTAAATCATACTATTCCTAAGTCCAGCGCCCTACAGCGCAAGTCGTGGTAACGACTTGCGTTGTAAAAACAGCGATGTAATGTACCGCGATCTAAATGATCGCGTTGTTACATCATACAACCCCTTGAAGACGCCAAGAGAGGAGCTCTTCCTGGGAGCACATGATTCTGGATAATTGATCTGGAACAAAGGTACTGGCAGTAGGCATGGTCTGGATGTGGACGGGAGAAGAGAATCTCGTGTTTTGTGGGCATGCAGCAGTGTCTATTTTGCATGCCTCGGTGCTGGGGGAGCATGGCCTATCAACCATCTAGAGCTCATCACACAAGAACAGAAATGGGCAGTGAAAAAACAAAAAAAAGGGAGTTGGGGCAAAATAAAAGGCAACTAGAGTACAGCAGCTCCTTTGTCCAGCAGGCGAGCTCGCTTGCCTGGGGCACTACAAGGAAAAGAAAAAATGTAAGTTAAATGTGAGTAAGAAGATGGTGGACGTCTTTTAGTGAGCACCTGGTGCCTCAGCCATCTCATCTTCGTTAAACCTATAGCTGGCTAATCCTCCAGATGCTCTTGGTGGCCCCCACAGACAGCCTCCACCGAGGACTATAACGAGGGGGCCAGAACAGGGCGCAGATCAAGTCATGGCACCTTCAGGGGTACCGAGGAGACATCAGCGGCCTGGGTGGCTGATAGGCATGAACCGTCATGGAGGCCTGCACCATGACGCCCTACTCCAAGTGTGCTAAGGAAGCTCTGCAGCACGTTGGGCCACATGCCAACCCTCGCCAACACGTGTGGGCCACGGTCGGCCATAGAATAGTGACGGCAGAAGGCGGTGCAGCCCTAGGAAGGGAAGCGCGGAGGCCGGAGCCACCTGTCGGTCCTCTAGATGAAGTTGAGGGAGAGCACCAGGCCCGTCTGGAGAAGACAAGCAGAAGGAAGCAGCCTGCCCAATAGTAAGGTTAGCGGCGGATGTGTGGGAAGAGCTCTTGGGCCATGAAGGGGTGTTGAATGGCCTTGTGACTGGTGGGCGGCTGGGGTGACCTGATTTCGAGCCCTCAGTGGTAGCGGCACCTGGGTGGAGAGGGGGAGCCCCGGAGTGAAGGCCCAGACAGTAAGGAGCACAGTGAAGGACATTAGGCAGCCAGCCCCCTGTCCATGGAGAGAGGGTGCCTGCACCGGAAGCTGTGGGGTGCTGCACAAAGTGGCCTGCAGGCTTATGGGTCAGTGCCTGCACATCTCCCACCATCTTTGACTTTGTTACCCCTCTAGTTCTTGTGCATCAGGCCGGCAGCCAGGCTTCCTGTGGTGCGTGAGGGAGGCACACTCTACACCCCTGGTAGAGATTGGTGAAGAGGTCGAACCTCGATCTGCATCACCAAGAGTTATTTCATCTGTGAATGGGCCATAAACATGGTAAGAGGAGGGCCGCAACAGACACAAACGAAGGTAGACAAATTTACAGCCCAAGGCACCGCAGGGCCAAACCGGAGTGGATGGCGAAAACCCTCAGCAGCAGATCACCTCCTCAGGTGGTTGCCGAAATACTACAGGTGATTCTTGCCTCACGGACAGCTCTGGAGACCAAAATAGGGGTGGTTGGTGCGGATGTGATGCTGCTGAGGCAGGATCTCTGGAACACCGTAGACGGAGTGACTGGTGCAGAAAGGGGAATATTTGACTTAGAGGGCACAGTAGCGATCCTAAAAGCCACTGTAACCATCCTCATGTTAGCATCCCACATACTGGAAGACCAAGCTGAAGAAGCGGAAAACTGGTCCGACAGAAACAACCTGTGGTTTGTCCAGTTCCTGGAGGGGGCAGAAGGCACTTCCACTGAGGTGTTTTTGGAAGACTGAATCCTGACCTGGACCCTCAAAGAAAAAGCTTCTGCTTGTTTTGTTGTAGAGCACGCCCATTGAACCCTTGCGGTGAAGCCCCCCCCCCAGGGGCGCCATCATGCCCCCAATGTTACTAAAAGTGCTTAATTGTCGAGCGAAAGATGTGATTCTTAGGGCAATGCAAGGCTCTACAGCGGTACATTAGCAGTCCTTACGGATTCTGGTGTTTCCCGACTACACTCGGAGAGTGCAGCAGTAGCGGAAAGTGTTCAAGGCGGTTTAACAGTGTGACTCTCATCTCCAGCCGCTGAGCGGCTGTGGGGCAACGCACAACAGCATCTTTTTGTTCTAAAGAACGGATTGGGAGGGCGCCAGGTGATGTGAAGCCCTAGTAGGTTTGCAAATTTGGAAGATGTTTTGTTTCGAACAACAGATGCTTCTTAGGGAGTGGAAGTATGGGGTGGGGGTAGATATGGGACTTGGGGGCAGTTTGGGCCAGTTGGCCACTGTTTATTGTGCACCACACACACAAATTAGATGCAGCCTAGGCAGGCCCAGGCAACAGGTAGAGGCACCACGGATGTCACATACTAGGCATACACGCATACAATGCAGGGTCTCAAGGTCATGATGTGGAATGTAAATGGCCTATTAGACACTATTAAGCATGGACCAGGTCTGGGCTTTGTTAAGAGGCATGGGACAGAGATTCTTCTATTGCAGGAGACCCACTTACTCAGCACTAAATGTTCCTTACTCACAAGATATGGATATGACAGGGCGTTCCTCACTGGGTACACCCGGGCAGCAGGCATTCTTCTACACAAGAAAGTCCCTTTGGTGGTCTCCCGAATGGAATTGGATCAAAAGGTAGGTTTGTATTGGTGTAGGTGGCTATTGCAGGGCGGGCCTACAACCTTATGAGTGTCTGCCTACCTCCAACACTACTCAAGAGCACACTTAAGATGCTTGGGGCCAAACTGCTACAACTCCCATATGGGGTTATGATTATAGGAGGGTATTTCAACATGGTTATGAACCCCTGGTTGGATAGTTCAAGAGCCCCCCAAGGAGCACCTGGGAAGGGGTCCCTGCTGGCAACCTGGGCAGTGGGTCTGGGGTTATCTGACTTATGGGGAGTCTGGTATTCATATGAGGTGGACTACACACACACTCAGCGGCCCACAATACACGATCCCGCATTGACTACCTATTCATGCTGGCCACTGACATCTTAGATACAATGGCCACATACTCCTTGCCTAGGGGGATCTCCAATTATTCACCCTTAATGGTACATTTGGTTGTCTCCAACCCAGGCCATAAACTGATGTGGTGCATTGGGGCCCGGCCAACAGAGAAGTGGCACAACACCTAACAAGAGCTCAACACTTTCCTGGAGCTGAATAAAGGCATGGTAGCGTCTCCTGCCACTTTGAGGGGGGCGTCCAAGGTGTATACGCAAGAGTGGCCTTGTTGCACTTTAGGGCTCAAGATTGGCACGCAGCACTACAAGTGACTGACCTTAAAAAGTGCATTCTACGACTGGAGAGGCAGGAGAGTCAGGATGAGACGGAGGGATGGCAATTAGCAATTGATAGGGCTGCCCTATGACAATTGTGCCTCCACGAGCCCCGGCAATGCTAGATTGCTGCTCAACACAGGATATACGAATAGGAGAAGAAATCCAGTAAGGTACTGTCTTGGTTGCTACCCACAGGGTAGAGGTGAGAGTTATCCCAGTGGTGATCACCTCTACTGGTCTGAGAGCAGTTGGGGCACGTGATATTGTTAACACTTTTGCTGATTATGATAAGCTCCTACATGCGAGAAAGGAGTGGCCCACAAGGGAATCCGCTCATCCCCTGATTGAAGCCTTGCCAGTGTCGCTCCTCTCTGTGTCTGACAAGCGGGACCTCGATCGGGCCCTTTGGGCAGAGGAGCTTGATGAGGTGCTCTCAGACATGCAGGCCGGCAAGACCCTGGGCTGTGATGGCATACCCATAGAATTTTACCAGAGGCTAAGGACTCCTCTGTTGCCGCATCTGCTTGATATGTATAATGAGGCCCTCACTAAGGGGCGGTGCCCAGAGGGGCTTTACCTGGCAGCCATAGTGGTGCTGCATAAGGGAAGGAGACCATGGGATGAGTGAGCATCATTTCGCCTGATCTCCTTTATTAATGCTGGGCTTAAGATTTATGCTAAACTGTTGGCAAACAGACTCCTCGCGGTTGTTAAGAAGTTGGTGCATGCGGATCAATGCAGTTTTATGCCCCTCCACAGCATTAGGCATTGTGTCCGTAGGGTACAAATTGCAGTGGCACCGCAGGACCATATACGGGGAGATACCACGCTCCTTCTTCTAGACTTTGAAAAGGCTTTTGATACCTTGGATCAGGAATTTCTGTGGGATGCTCTGATGTGCATGGGTTTCAGACCCAGATTTTTCTTGATGGTGCAGCTCTTGTATTCAAACCCTGGAGTACAGGTTCTGGCGAATGGAGCCTGATCGTATTCCTTTCCCATTGAACAAGGCACCAGGCAGGGGTCTCCCCTCCTGTTCGCTCTCACCATCGAACCCTTGGCAATATGGGTAAGTTGTGATACACAGATCGAGGGGTTCCGGGGCGGAAGTCGGGAGGACCGCGTAGCTCTGTACACGGATGACATTTTGCTGTTCGTCTCGTGCCCTGAGACTTCCGGCCAGCATATTCTACAAATGCTCAACCTCTATGGGTGGACCTTGGGACTTTGGGTGAACTGGTCGAAGTCGTTGGTGGTACCAATCACTGGTGGGGTGGAAATAAAAAGTTGGCAATAACCAATCCCTTTACGCAGGCTGAGCTTTCAGTACCTGGATGTACACGTCACATTGCTGCCAAAATTGGCCTTGTCCCTCAACTTGCACCCACTTGTGAACAGGATGCAATTGGGCTTTAAGAACTGGGCTAGGCTCCCACTGAATATACTTGGTAGGGCGATGGTTTACAAAATGCTAGTCCTTCTTTGCTCCCTCTACCCCCTACAGAACTTTCTATACGTTCACCATGCAGTCGTGGTTCACTACCTCCAGGCAAAGATAAGCACATTTCTCTGGGCCAATCAGGTCCCATGATTTGCGTTTGGGAAATACATCCAATCCACATTTGATGGGTATGGTGGCTGCTGACCTATGGCTTTATTACTGGGCCTCTCACCTAGTGGTGCTTAATGATTGGCTTTATGGGGGATGAGGGGATCCGTCATGTAGGACAGAACTGGAACATGTTGAAATTGATAGGGTTGTAGGTATGCTGTATGAGGCGCCGGTGTTGGCCTCCCTGCTTGAGCTTTTCACAGTGCTGATCCAAATATGGAGGTCCACTATGCGCTGGACGGGGTGGGATAAAGAGATTACACTTCAGACCCCGCTATGGATGGAGATATGGCTTAAGCAGGTTGCACAGCTGGATGGGTTCAAGACATGGTACCTGATTGGCATCTCCTGAATCGGAGACCACATGAAGTCCTTTCTGGACATTTAGGCTGATTACCCATTGAATCAGTTTCAATTCTATAAATATCTTCAGCTCCGGCACACATTGATGACATATGGGGATCTTATTGAGAAAGCTCCGGATTTTAGTCTTATGGAGGCAAGGCTCCTGATAGGTCTGCTAAAACTAGGTGGGATATCGTGGGTGTATAAATCTCTCGTTATTAACTGCCCTAATCTATTCTTGGCATTGAGAGCTAACTGGTAGACATGGGTGGAGAAGCTGGACAATAGTGAGTGGTGAGAGGCTCTGATGGTCCAGAGAGAGCTAGCGATTTTGGCCAAGCTTCACTTGATCCAGCTGAATTACCTGCATGCTACTTATTTCACGCTGATGAAGCTTTGGCAGGCAGGTAAGCGAGGGGTGTCAGCTTATGCTTAATGCGGGGAAGGGGGTGCTCATTTCTTTAATATAGTGTGGGCATGTCCTGTAATAAAGACGTAATGGGAAGATGTGTTCCGAATCCTGACATGCTGCTGGGTTTACTAGATGATTTGGGGACAGCAGGGGGGAGCGAACATTGGTTGGTATGAGGACGTTAATTGGAAACAGAGACATCGCATGCAGAGGGAACTCGGCCACTCCCATTTCGATCACTGCTTGGCGCTAAGGAATGGAGGGTTGGTACAGTTTTTTTCTGCACCAACTCCCATGGGCCCTTCTGGATGGCCTCAGTATGGGTTATCCAGCCACAAAGAGAAAGCCGAGTAGGGATTGAACCACTGCCCTATTTTGTTTCTTTGCACTGTCTGTGAAGCATGTGCTACCTTGCATGATGATGTATGTGCTACAGACAACACTATATTTTTGTAATTGAGCTTACAGCACAGGCTGGCATACCTACTGTAATCAAGACCCTAGAGTGTAAATGCTTATCCCACCCTCTTAATGCCGCAATCACACATTAAGGCAGAGAGTATGGTACCTGTGCCCCAAAACAGTTCTGATTCCACCAGCTGGACATGACCCTCTTGCACTCCAAGTACTGAATTCGACTCATTCAGTAGGATCTGGCCAAGAGAAGTCAGCCAGACAGCAAATTCCAAATGGGCCTGACTGTCCTCCTAAGGGCAGAACCTTCCATCAAAAGGACAGGCCTCAACTCCTTACAGCCCAGAAAAAGCCAAGAGTTGCCCATCGTTGAGGATTAGTTCATTGTTGTACCTACAAGGACATTCACCTCAAGGGAATCAGACCAATACTTCAGCATAATCCTCCCAAAATCGTAAGGGTAGTTCAAATCCACACATTCCAAGTGCAGGCCAAGAAAATTCAACGATGAAGAACCAACCCACATCCTCCCTGAGCAAAGGCCCCTCAAGGAAATATTTCCAAAGGCTAGGAACAAAAAAAGCAGCACACACCCTCCCTCAAAGACAAATCCATTAAAACACACGGGTTCACTACTCCATGAACAATGCTCACCCATTCTAAGAACAGTCCAAGAGAATCCCACAAACAAAGCCTGACACCAACGTAAGGCCAGCTTTCTCAAAGGAGAAGACCTAACACATCCAGAAACAAATATTAAAACCACAGACAGGTGCCCCTGGATTGGGTCCTTTTCCTTCTTCATAGAGCGAGCATAGCCCATCAAAACTATGAACATCTCATCCTGCCACAACACCACTAGTTCTCACATTAGCTCTAGGCATCCTTCCTATATCTTTCCAGCCCATGACATTACCTGCCTGAAGTCAGCTCTCGGAGGCCACAAATCCACCTTTGATTAAAGGCATATGAACGAAGTTTGTACCTAAGCAAGTGAACAGCCATCTCAGCTGTTTATTTGCTTTATTTTTGTTTTTTCATCTTTGGTATTTATATAGCATAGTTTATGGTAGGATATGGGAGATTTGTACATTCTAACAACGTATTGTCCTGACATGACCATAGCAACTATGGGTCATAATTCTTATAGATAGTTGAGTTCTGTAAGGTGAAGAAGGTGCAGCGGGAAAGCAAGTTAAAGATAAGGGCCAGATCTCTCTCACTCAATAAATGGGTCAGGAATGATTTGAACAAATGATTTTTTGAGGCCATACTGAAGTGTAATACGACTGATGGCATTCTAATGTTGTCCTATAAAAGGTTCCAGACTTTGGGAGCTAGATTTAGGAATGCTTGGTCCATTGTCTTTGCTTTCAAGACCCAGGATGCTTCAAGAATTAAACAAGATTTGCTTTTTGTTTTCTGTGAGTCTCCATTAACATTAGATTTATGTTTTTGTAGACAGCTGCAGTATTTAAGACTGTTTTCTAGTGGGAGTCAAAGTATTTTTTATCAGAATTGGTTTATGGCTAGTGGGTTTTTCACTCTTTGCACTATTCTTAGTGCTGTGTGTGACATATCTCCGAGAATAATGATGACTCTCCTCTGACCTGATGTCATCGGACGTGTTACCACAAATGATATTATATAAACTATCAAAGTCTTGGGAATGAATTGGCCTTCGGTGACCCTACAAGAAGAGACTATGAAGTGCAACAATTTAACTAAAGAGTTTCCTGTGAGGCTCTCCAGGAGCAGCCTGTCAATACAAAGCATCAATGGACATTTTACTGCGTGTGGTGTCAATGAGAAATGAAAACATGGCTATTTCCAAATCCAAGATAGAGTTTAGGTCTAATTGAGGCCTAGTTCGGCTGAGATTAAGAAAACACAGCTCTGTACATCACAGGACTGTCATTCAATTGGGAAATGCTCATATTATAAAGCAAATATTATTTAAACCAAAAATAACACTAACACCACCATCATATCCTCTCGATAAATGGAATCAACAGCTGTACATGAATGGAAAATCAACAAAGCCAATCTGTAAACCGCTCAGTCACTGAGAGGAGAGTCACAGTGACAAAAGGAGTTTAATTAGTATATTCCTGCCTCTCTTCAAAACAAGCGTTGGCAAAGCCAGTAGATCTTGCCTTTACTGGCTTTGTCAATGCTCATCTGCTTTGGCAACTTTTTTTACCCTTCCAATACGGCCAATGCATATAGAAGCAATGTGTCCACCAGGTTGGAATGGTAAAGCAAAATAAAGTATGGCAAAAACATTTCAAGGTGGCTGCCCCTGCATGTGATAGAAGACCAGCCACCTTAGGATGTTTTTTTGTCAAAGTATAAGAAATATCTTTCATAGATGTCCACCTGTGTGCCGCATACCTGCGAACGCATACATTTTTTGTTATAAAATATAACAAAAACCCCCTCCATCCTCAAGAGCCTTCATTCATGCACGCACATGCATCATCATATAAGGAGGCCATCCTTAAATGTTTTTTAAATAGTTATTCAATAATAAATAATGAAAAGTCTAGTCACGATGACTGACACTTGCAGTGACCCTGCAGGATGCGGCTCACTTCAAGGGACAGCATCATCTGGGAGCTGCTGGGGCTTTCGGAAGTTAAAAAGTAAATGAAAAAAAAAGGTTTAAAAGCAAAATCAAGCATTTAAAAAAATAGGTTCATTTTGTCCCAGCAGCCCTGTCACTAAAAGGAGCCATATCTATGGCAGATGAGCAGATTGTGCAGAGGAAAATGCCATCACTTACACATAGAGGAGCCATTGGCTGAAGTGGGCTGACCCACTGCCCCATGCTAAAAGCTGCTGTGGGCAGAAGCAAAGCGTGAATAACAGTTTAACAGAGCAACTGATGAAAACCGCTGACCAAAAGCCCCCATAAGTACCCATGTTGCATATTATATATTTTTTTCAAGAACGATAGTCTGGTGAAGCAACTAAAATCATTGCTACAGACTGTAAGAAGGACCACGGATACATGAATTTGGAGATCCTACGCTTACCCTTGCACACAGCTTACATGCTCAGAATTTCACCCAGGAACACAGAGAACCATCTACTCTTCCATGAAGCTCTTCAAAAAGGCTATCAGGGTTCCACCCATTCTGAACTTTTATGGGCACTCACAAAGTGTGGCCGCGTGTGCAGGTAGCATAGGTGATATCACCTTGCTTTCTATTTATGCAGATGTTGGGCACAACACATCGCATATCCCTTAACAGCACAGTAGAGGCTGCTGAAGCCTGGTAGAATGTGCTGAGTAGTGTGACCCTGACATATTGCTTAAAAGCTCATTTATGGAAGTCTAAGTGGAACCAATCAGAACGTGTAAAGTGGTTGAGAGAAGACTAAAAAAACACACACTTTCTGTATACATCTTTCAAACGCTGTAAGTTGTAATGAATTGACAAAAATTGCTCGTCAAGCAACCAGCTACAAACTCCTTTTCACTCAGATCTTCGTTTAAAACTATTTATGGCACTTGGGTCACAAGTGGGTTTGCAAGTCAATAATTAGTGCAGTAAATAGGTGCGAATTAGGACTCCATGCCGTCAGGTTAACATGTGAAGAGTCCTGAGTTCCTATGGACAGCTCAGTGAATTGTGGTACCAGCAGTCTTAGATTGCCCAACTTGACCCAGTCGACTAACACTTCGATAACAAAAGCAAAGGCTGTAAATATGATATCCTTCTAAGATGGAACAACTTGACACCTCTAATTGCAGACTAATTGTGATCACTAAGCAAAACATCTCCTTTGCCCCTGGACACTGTGTGCACTGTGCAGCTACCAACTACAAGTATTTTAAAACGTACATTTTTAGCAGAAATATAAGAACTAGCTAATGTATATGTTGAGACATCTTCAGAAATACATCCCATAATTTCAAGGAATACCATGGTCACCTAAGACTAAGAGGAGCAGAGCAGTGCTAAGTCGACAGCTGAGGGCTGGCATGCGCCACTAGGAATAGAGGCTAGTGTTCAGGATGGTGAAACGTGATGCCATGCTCAGTGCAACTGCTGCCTAGCCGCACACTGCTGATGTGAGACTGGTATTTTATTGTATCCAGAGGCTGGCAGCAACATCAGGGAACAAAGAGAGGATGTGGTCTGACGGCTAGATTGCCGACTTTGGAGCTGGAAACCAAGGTTCGAGCCGCGGGGTCGCGTCCACATCCTGTGATTCTGGGCAAATCACTTAATCTCCCCGTGCCCACCAAAAACACCAATGTGTCCTTGTGTAACGTAACCGGTGCTCATGTAAAGCGCTCCAATACCTTCGGGTCGAGTTCGCGCTATATAAATCTGCAAAAAAAATAAAAACTAACGCGCATCAGTGGTATAGATAGCGGGCTGTTTTCTGTGTTGGAAAACATCGCACGAGGAGTCCAAACCCCATGACTGTACTGTATGCAATGTTTAACTTCTGGATACTTTTACTTGGATCTATATTAGCAATATTACTACGGCAATATCGTAGTACTGCCAGTTTGTGTTTTAATGGATGTGTTTTACTTTAGATAGATATAGGCACTGCCGCTAGTTAGAGGGTTGTCAGTCTGAGGGCTGTCTAAGGGAATAATATGGGGTAGGAAATACATCATCATATATTTCAATCTTTCTCCCAAATTCAGTTTATTAAAGAAAGTGATCATAACTTGACTAACTTGGGTGTGGCACATTGCAGTGGGCAAGTGAAGAAAACTGGCATTTCAGTAATTAGAAGGGCCTTTCCAAGCAGCACATTTTAATTGTGTGCTTGCTGCAGAAATGAAAGATGGGGGGTTAAAGGGAATGAGGGGGAAGTAGCATGCAACACGTTTATCGCTTTCTCTTTGTCAGCTCCGTCTATCGGGAATATGCGAGTATCACCCAGTGTGCGTCAGCCTCCTGGAGGGAGCTTTTCGTGTGCCAGATATAGTTAAACCTTTGGCTCTCTTCATTGGTGTTTCCTCCCTTGTGAGATGATTCATCCCTACTCATGCGCCAAGTCACACACACACACACACACATCCACACACATATGCTACAAATATACTTGCGGCCGTTCATAAAATTGTACGTCTTTGTGTAGTGTGTGTTACCCAAAGGTGATGCTGTTCCGGATTACCAAATAGGCAAAGTAGGCACCAGCCAATGGGCCCCTCTCATTTTAGGGACCCCGTGACAATGGATCAAAATAATACTGATTTGATCTTGAAAGAAAATTACAATCAAGCTTTTTTAGCTATTGTTTCCAAAAGATAGAAAAAAAATGAATCAACTCAAAGAAACGAAAACTTTACGTTAAAGACTCTGTAGAGAAACTACTGTATTTATTAAATGTACCCACTAACAACAAAAGTACATACACCAGAGGCATCAGATTCACATAACAGTTTGTCTCTTAAGAACTCATCGCCTGGCAGCTGACAGTTTGTAAAAAAAAAAAAAAACAGGTGCATTGGGTATTAATAGATCATTTTCGAGGGGTGAAGTGCGAAATTTCGACTGCATAGGGACCTCCACAGGGTTAAATTCGGCACTGAGGTGACCAATTTGTCTTTGTGCCCATACACAGAAATCCTCCTCCACGACCTGCTGGGTGCACCCTGGACTCGAGCGGCTAGAATCTGCCACCCCACCACTCTCTGGGCACATAGCACCAGAATAGGTGCAAACACCACCAACAGCACCTGGGGAGGTGGGCACCAGTCAAGAGATTCGCCAGAAGACTCACAGCTTTCATTTTCAGGCCAGGAGTGTGGTGTAGACACCACTTTCTTCAGCACTTACAGAAGTGTGTCTCTGCAGGTGTCATACATACATTTCTTTGCTGTACTGCATTTTAACCATCTGGAGGATTCACTTAGAACAAAAAGGTCGAATGGCAGCGACAAGACATGTACAAAACAAAATGAGCGCTTGATGTATATTTATAGAGAAAGTACAGCTGTGGATAAGCAGATAACGAGGGGAGGCCAGGAGATTAAAGCAGAAGTGTAAGATGCGGCATGCCAAGGGAGAGTCAGTGAGAGGAGGATTCCCTGGCATCCACAGACTGGAGGAGGGATGTGCAGATGGCAGAAACCTGACCCCTCGTCATCGAGTCGATGAAACTGGCTGCCTTCCTCCTCCTCCTCCATCTTTTCATACTCAAAGCTGTGGAAGCTTCAAAGACTCGCCGACTACAAACAACATTCTATGAAAACTCAGATAATGTGTTAACACAAAGGAACAGTCTTTGTAGACCATGCTGTTCAAGAATCAAAGCAAGATTGTGATGCAGTCCTGTACCCCAGAAGTTCTGTAAAATCTGTATATCCACACAGGGTGCACATGGGATTCTTTTGCACCTTTAATGCAGGGCCTCATTTATAAGCCCATTGCGGCGCCGGTGCGTCACTTTTTTAGATGCACCGGCGGCGCAGTGTGCCTGCTCATCTTTGTAAGCCTACGTAAAGTCACCCTGCGTGACTTTTCATGGCCTTGTAAATATGGGCCTTTTCACGCATTACTCTGCACGAAAGGGGGGTTCCATAGGTATTGCTGTGGGTGTTCCCTTCCAGCATCCATGGAACCTGACACAGTCCCAGATTTACTAAGTGTTGTAAAGCTGAGAACGGGTCAGAATCATACGCCTCTCCAGGAGAGGCGTAGGAGTGGGCAACGAGGATAAATACTTTTTTCTCCGCGTCTTTTCTTTCCTCTTTCTGTGTCTGCTGCATTCTGCAGCATGCATAGAAAGAGGAAAATTAACGCTATCATGGGGGACCCCCTCTAAAAAAGGTAATTTGAGGTCAGGGAGAAGAGGGGAAAACAATAACACAATATAAAGAGGCTCCCTCGTGACCTATCTTGTTATATCCAATCTATTGGTTGCTCTTCAGCATGGGCTTGCACAGGTGTGCATGAACAACAACAAAGTGTCAAGAAAAAACATGAAAATTCTATTATGATGTATTTAACTTTTTTAAATTCTTTTCAATATCAAAAATGTCCTTACTTTTTTTGTTTTTTTAGAAATATAAAAATATTATTTCAAGCATTTACATACAGTTGAACAAGATAATTTCATGAAATGTTAAATGCAAGACATATTTGAATTAATGCCCCTGAATGCAGAATCGTGAAAAAGAAAAAGAAAATCTTTCATTCATACTGTACTATACACATACAACCACATACATACTCATACACCTTCCAAAGTTTTTTTTACGTGTATCTGGGAAGTGAGAGACAACAGATAACATGATCTCTATGACCAATAACATTAACTGCGAACAGCAAGATCTAAACAGCATTGGTCGACGCGCGTTTCGGTGGCTGAGAGAATGATGACACCACCTTCATCAGGACCTTAGCCAGATAACGAGGAGACACACAAACAAACACCAGGGGGTACTAATTTTTGCACAGAGAAACAATGTATAAGGCAACCCGGAGGGCCACTGGAGCTGCTTTTGGAATACTAATGGAGGGGGCCTGACCCGCTGGAACGACGACACCAGCCAGTGGATTTCCAAGGCTATTTGATGTACAGTCGTGAAGAAAGGGAGATGAGAGAGGTGATCCCTCTCTTTGGCAACACCGCATGCCAAGCAAGTACCAAGCGTGAGCAGCATCTATACGCACTTTGCACTTTACTTCAGCAGCATGCACCTCATTATTTCGTGACATTTGCTTTTAAAAACGCTATTCAGCAAAATATTGAACTTTGCATTTTGCCACGTTTGGGACAAACACACAAGTGCATTCTGGGGCCTGTAGTTTGAGAGACAGGTCATGTGACCACTTGGAGCACATAATACCACTCACCCGTGATCAAGACAGTACATGTTGAAACGCGTAAGGATATGGGTGGTTTTTGCTGCAACGCGGATGAATAAATATCCAAGCTTGAGTAGAAGTCGGTGTTGGGCTCAGTTCTTTTCTCTGGTAAAAGCCTCACAACAGGATTCTCCATTCCTGCCTGAGCCCGCCCTGCAGGGTCCGGGGCCCCCAGTAAAATGGAGCTGCTTTTGGAATACTAATGGAGGGGGCCTGACCCGCTGGAACGTCGACACCAGCCAGTGGATTTCCAAGGCTATTTGATGTACAGTCGTGAAGAAAGGGAGATGAGAGAGTTGATCCCTCTCTTTGGCAACACCGCATCCCAAGCAAGTACCAAGCGTGAGCAGCATCTATACGCACTTTGCACTTTACTTCAGCAGCATGCACCTCATTATTTCGTGACATTTGCTTTTAAAAACGCTATTCAGCAAAATATTGAACTTTGCATTTTGCCACGTTTGGGACAAACACACAAGTGCATTCTGGGGCCTGTAGTTTGAGAGACAGGTCATGTGACCACTTGGAGCACATAATACCACTCACCTGTGATCAAGACAGCACATGTTGAAACGCGTAAGGATATGGGTGGTTTTTGCTGCAACGCGGATGAATAAATATCCAAGCTTGAGTAGAAGTCGGTGTTGGGCTCAGTTCTTTTCTCTGGTAAAAGCCTCACAACAGGATTCTCCATTCCTGCCTGAGCCCGCCCTGCAGGGTCCGGGGCCCCCAGTAAAATGGAGCTGCTTTTGGAATACTAATGGAGGGGGCCTGACCCGCTGGAATGACGACACCAGCCAGTGGATTTCCAAGGCTATTTGATGTATAGTCGTGAAGAAAGGGAGATTAGAGAGGTGATCCCTCTCTTTGGCAACACCGCATCCCAAGCAAGTACCAAGCGTGAGCAGCATCTATACGCACTTTGCACTTTACTTCAGCAGCATGCACCTCATTATTTCGTGACATTTGCTTTTAAAAACGGTATTCAGCAAAATATTGAACTTTGCATTTTGCCACGTTTGGGACAAACACACAAGTGCATTCTGGGGCCTGTAGTTTGAGAGACAGGTCATGTGACCACTTGGAGCACATAATACCACTCACCTGTGATCAAGACAGCACATGTTGAAACACGTAAGGATATGGGTGGTTTTTGCTGCAACGCGGATGAATAAGTATCCAAGCTTGAGTAGAAGTCGGTGTTGGGCTCAGTTCTTTTCTCTGGTAAAAGCCTCACAACAGGATTCTCCATTCCTGCCTGAGCCCGCCCTGCAGGGTCCGGGGCCCCCAGTAAAATGGAGCTGCTTTTGGAATACTAATGGAGGGGGCCTGACCCGCTGGAACGACGACACCAGCCAGTGGATTTCCAAGGCTATTTGATGTACAGTCGTGAAGAAAGGGAGATGAGAGAGGTGATCCCTCTCTTTGGCAACACCGCATCCCAAGCAAGTACCAAGCGTGAGCAGCATCTATACGCACTTTGCACTTTACTTCAGCAGCATGCACCTCATTATTTACGTGACATTTGCTTTTAAAAACGCTATTCAGCAAAATATTGAACTTTGCATTTTGCCACGTTTGGGACAAACACACAAGTGCATTCTGGGGCCTGTAGTTTGAGAGACAGGTCATGTGACCACTTGGAGCACATAATACCACTCACCTGTGATCAAGACAGCACATGTTGAAACGCGTAAGGATATGGGTGGTTTTTGCTGCAACGCGGATGAATAAATATCCAAGCTTGAGTAGAAGTCGGTGTTGGGCTCAGTTCTTTTCTCTGGTAAAAGCCTCACAACAGGATTCTCCATTCCTACCTGAGCTCGCCCTGCAGGGTCCGGGGCCCCCAGTAAAATGGAGCTGCTTTTGGAATATATATATATATATATATATATAAACATATATATCTATATATATATATATATACACATATATACATATATGGGTGTGTGAGTGGCTCTATAGAGGAGTGAGTGGGTGTGTGAGTACTTGAGTGGGTGTGTGAGTACTTGTATGGGTGTGTGAATGGGTATGCGAGTGGCTGTGTGGGAGAGTGAGTGGGCATACGAGAGGTTGTATGGGGGTGTGAGCAGGTGTGTGAGTGGTTCTGTGGATGATGTCATCAGTGATGTCACTGACCATGTCATGAGTGATGCAATATTTGAGGTCATAAGCAGTGCATTGAGGGGGTGTAAGGTATACTTAGCTCAGGTTTGCCGAATTTCACTGGTTTTGTACGAGTGAAATCTGAGCCTAACTATAACGTCACTGTAACCTTTGTTTTTTTCAGTGAATTTCTATGTTTTTTTTAACTAGTAGTCTTGTTTGCAGAGTGGTGGAGAAAGGGGCGGTGCCTCCGACCATCTCTCAGGAATCCTGCTCTGTGGAATGTACTGGAAGTAACAGGAGGGCTTCTTGGCCCCCAAGAACCCTCAACATCCAAGAGGACTTAATTCCCCAACCAGTAGTGCACCACATTTGCAGAGTGGTGGAGAAAGGGGGCGGGGCCTCCAACCAGCTCTCAGCAATCCTGCTGTGTGGAACTTACTGGAGGTAACAGGAGGGCTTGTTGGCCCCCAAGGACAGATCACCCTGAAACCGCCACTGGGTAATATATATATAATTTACTATTTCCATTTCTTACTGTCTTGTGACCTTTCTTCTCCCTTTGTAGGCTTGTTAGTCAGAACGCATTATAGTCTTTCTTTTTATTCCAATTTTATCTGTTTCTGTTTGGCAAATTCTTCCCAACAGTTTATCAACCAAGTGGTCTTTTTCTAGTTATAACTTTTTAATTGCACATGTTATTGTAACCTTTTATAGATTCCAGTTACCTGTCCCTTAAAGTATGGTGTTTGTCTGTTAGAAATGAGGTTTCTGGTTGGCTAGGGTACACACCTAAGGCAGTCAGAACCCACCACTCTAGTCAGGGCAAGTAAGTTACACATCAAAGATAACCTGTGCTCACCCTCTGGTAGCTTGGCGCCGAGCAGTAAGGCTTATCATCAGAGGCAATGTGTATAACGTTTGCGGAACACACTCACACAGAAACACAATAAACACACCACAAAAAAGAATCCACACAAGATTATATAAAAATATATAGTATATTATACATAAACTCAGACCAAAACGACATGAATCACAAAGACTGTGCATACTATGCAAATCCTGAGATAATACTCGTTATCCTGACAATGCAAGAATCAGAACGACATACATTATAAGATCAGGGAAATGAAATGCAACAGTTTGGTTAGGAACAAACACCTAAATCACCATAAGTACATGGACCACTAAATAATGCCATAAACATATAGGGTGCAGCGCACCTGCACTCCTATTAAACTTAATATGGTTATTAGATATCCCCCATAGGACACAGGAGCATCTGTGCGCCTACCAGGGGTATTACAGTAATGTTAGGGATATCCAAATACCACAAGTTCCTGGGCAGGGAGGCCTCCGTCGAGGACTCACCCCACCAGGCTATGAAAGATCCAGTGATCCCGAGGTATGTCCCAGGCTGTGGGAGAGGAACAGACGTGGTGGATGATGGTGGGGAGGCCTTGCTGGGTCCCCCACATTTAGAAATGGTAAAAGGGCAGCTGCCCACGAACACGCAGTGCAGCTGCTGGAAGAATTTGGGCCGCGGCCAAATGCAGGCAATGTAAGCGGGCCTCGCTCATGGGACCCATTTTACTACACACTGCAGATCTCAGCAAGGAGTCCGGAGTGATAAAAAAAAAATACTGCTGCTCGCGAGTGCGCTGTGCAGCTGCCACCACTCCATGAAGCTCAGCCCCCTTTTCCAGAGCAGGACTGCCCGTGAAGGTGCACGGGCGGAGGTATCTTCTCATGTCAGCGCCGCACCAATAGCCTGTCATGGAGTTTCCTTCTCTCCTACAGCGTGAAGCACTGCTTTCCCTGGGGTAAACCATTCCACGTGCGCTTCTCTACCAAGATGCACTCAATGCGTGCTGAGGGAAAAAGCTTATGGTGGCTGGACTCACGAGTCCCATGGCTGATTTCCAGGCAGTTCAAAGGAATCCTGCTGAACCCCTGAAAACCCCCACATGATCAGGGGAATGGGGGCAAGCCCAGAAGCCCCTGGAGAGCCCTGGGGAGCACAAAGAGAAGGAAGGCAGGCAGGCCAGCACAATGAGGCTGGATGCAAAGTGGCAGTCCCTCCTGCAGCCCAGCAATCAGCAGGCCAACACAGCAAAGCAAGTAGTCTCAGTGGCGGTTTTTCCTGGCAGCATAGCAGTCCTCTGGCAATGTGCAGCATGTAGAGCCAGCAGCATCTGGTTACAAGTCTCACACAGTGTCTAATATCATAGGGTCAGAGCCCCGGTACTTTAACTCAAAATTGTCTTTGTTCAAGGGGGGGGACTTCAAAGAAACCCTTTAAAGTGCACAACAATCCCCTTTCAACCCAGCCCTTGCTCCAGATGTCAGTAGGGTGTAAATCAGCCATTTGTGTGCCAGCTGTACACAACCTATACAAATGTAAAGTGTGAACGCCTCTCGCTCTCCCAGCCCAGGAAGGCCATCAGTATGAAGATGAATGCAGATGCAACTCCTGTCACACCCAGCCCTTCCTGTATTGTGGCTGTCTGGAAAATAAGCACCAAGTGTAGCCGTCACCCAGGCCTAGACGTGTATTGGAGTCAGGCTGCAAAGCACAAGAGTCATAAGCACAGAGAAATGCCCACTTTCTAAAAGTCTCAGTCATTTGAAGCTCAGAATCAGGTTGCCTCCGTTTTGAAATGGATTGAAAAACTTTGAATAAATATGGACTACCTGGATGAATACTGGATTTAAGTCTCTTGTCCTTTTTGAGACTGGAATGAAATGGCAGTGCAACATGAAGCTGGTGCGTGACGACGCACCAGATAGTTGTGATATATTGATGTGCTATTGGGCTTCTGGCTTGCATGCAAAAATGTATCATTGAAGATTTTTCTTTACTAAGCTTATGTATTTAGTTCAGTTTGGCACGTATTAAGTCTAGGTCTGCACGTATTACAAGACACCTTACCTTGATGCCTCTTTTCGTTTTGTTCACTTGTAGGAATTTTCATCCATAGAGCACAGCATGTTGGTGTGGTTAGACATATTGCACGATGAGTTTGAGGATGTGCACATGGTTTACTTCAGTATGGGACACGCAATTTTTTGTTTCTTTGGTATCTCATTTCACTCACATACAGCGCACAACTTTTTTTTGCAAGCATGTTTTTTCTCTTATCAAGCACGTTCCTTATTGGTGTTATCTGGTACAGTGCATGATGGATTTTGTAGGCTTATCCTTTTACGATGTATTAGATTCCCCACGATTCTTATGGGCTTTCTTTATGTTACAGTTACCCCATGAGGAAGGGCCCTTGGCCCGAAATGCATTGGGTTTTATGACAGCATGGTCACCCAGGATGTAAAGTGAATTCTGTCGTGCTGTGGGATAAAGGCCTGGATGGGCATGTCTCAGGCATCTGAAGCTCAGAATCACGTTGCCTCTGTTTTGAAATGGATTGAAAAGTTTTGAATAAATATGGACTACCTGGCTGAATACTGGATTTAAGTCTCTTGTCCTTTTTGAGACTGGAATGAAATGGCAGTGCAACATGAAGCTGGTGCGTGACGACGCACCAGATAGTTGTGATATATTGAAGTACTATTGGGACATAGCGCACTTCTGTCTTGCACACAAAAATGTATCATTGAAGATTTTTCTTTATTGTTTACGTTGAGTATCAATTAGGAGTGCATTCCACCACTTCCTTTTCACTTTCTAAAAGTGGCATTTCTAAAATAGTAATGTAAAATCCAACTACCTTTCTAAACATACCAAACATGGCTACTCCACTCCTTTCAGATCAGGAATTACCACTTAAGTATATACAAGGGAATTCCCAATGCCAGCCTATGAGAGAAATAGGCCACACAGCAGTGAGAAACAAAATAGGCTGTTTGTCACTACCAAGACATGCCACACATAAAAGGCACATGCCCTACCTTTTACTTACACAACACCCTGCCCAGAGGGCTACCAGTGCCTACCTTAGGGGTGACCTATGTGTAATAAAAGGGGAGTCAAAGACTTGGCAAGTAGTTTTAAATGCCAAGTAAAAGTGGCAGTAAACCGCGCACACCGGCCCTGCAGTGGTAGGCCTGAGGAAGGTTTGAAAGGCTACTTCTGTGGGTGGTACAAGCAGTGTTGCAGGCCAACTAGGAGCATTTAATTTACAGGCTCTGGGTATATGGGATACCACTTCACAAGGGACTTACAAGTAAATCAAATATGCCAAACAAGTGTAATCTAATCATACCATGTTTAGAGGAGAGAGCACATGCACTTTAGCACTGATTAGCGGTGGTAGAGTCCTAAAGCCAACAAAAAGGTCAGAAAAATAGGTGGAGGAATGCAAAATGTTTGGGGATAATCCTGCAAAAAGGGCCAGGTTCAACACTGTCTCCTTATAAATTTCCCTGATGCCATATTATGTCATTGCTGAATCTTTTCACAAAGCTTGCCTTTCCCATTGATCATTGCATCTTCTTTACTCTTTTATCTGTTTGCTATACTGCCAGTCTTTATTTGTCGGGAGAGAGTAAGCTGTGGTGGGTAGGTGACTTAAAGCAAGATGAGTATAGGGAGGCATCTGAAGAAATTTTTGCATTCAATAAAACAATTTAGAAGGAGGATTTGTAAAGACAGAGTTGAATAAATTCCCATTTCATCCAGAGACAGAGGTGGTCAGTCTGTTCCATCACACTGCGCGAGTTCCATTCCATGTCCATATGCTATTGAACTGGATGGTGAGTGGCCCTTCAGTATTTTACTGTACTCAAGAAGAATGACTATATCTGGCTCTAAAGAATTTGACCACATTTCACCACATCTGAAGGCCTTGAACGGGCTTCCTTTTGAAGCCAGAATCCAGCTCAAGCTGGCCTGTATCACACACAAGGCCTTGTACACGAACTCCCCGGCATATCTCGCCCAGAAAATCGTGGTATCTGGGAGATTCAGAAACTCCCGGTCCGCCAGAGACCGTGTGCTCCAGCGACCCCGCTTCTGCAAGGAAAAAACATATAACCGAGCGTTCTCCGGGGCTGCACCAAGAATCTGGAACTCGCTACCATCCTCCATCAGAAGAATACCTTCTCTGTCAATCTTCAAAAAGGAAGCTAAAACCTTCCTAATGAGCAAATTCCTCCAATAACTCTCCTTTGTCGCGCAAACCGCCTTTTGTCATGGCTTTTGTTTCTGTGCATAATCTCCTGTACTGCTTGGCCTTTTTCCGTGTACCAATTCTCACTCCTTCAAATGTTTTGCTGGTTCTCTCTGCCTTTTGCTATCATACCTCCCCTCTTATACAATTGCTGGTTTTCTCTTTTTATCGCTGACATGTCGCTCTGCTGATTATGGTACAGTACTGATTATTGTATATAACTCTGGCTTTTGTCCTAATGTAGTCAATTCCCTAATCCCCATCCTTGTGTTTTGCCTGTGCCTAACCTGTACGTAACGTGTTATCCCTGTAAAGCGCTCTGATACCCTAACGGGTCACGTTCGCGCTCTATAAAACCTCAAATAAATAAATAAATAAATAAAAAATAAATAAGAAGTATACAAAACTCAACTCTCTCTCCCAACAACACATGATTAACTCTATAACTGGCAATTTAGCTTACTTATTACCTTATAATACACGGGATTCTGAAATCCCTGTATAAACACCAATGTTTAATTTCTCTATAATTGGCGACTTGTGACACACTCAGTCGCGGATTATAAAGAAAAGACTTCAGAACTTGACTGTAATAAGTTATTACAGTCAAGTTTTGACATCACAATGCGTGCTGCCAGTGCCAGCAGCTGAAGCGAAAGGCAGGTCAGGTCATGGAGCATGACTGAAGCAGTTGTTGAAAGCAAGAAAACAAAGCGTTGCTTTTATTTCTTCTGCTCGTTTTTTTTGCTTTCAGTGAAAAGCAAAAATATCATTTTTTTTGCCCTCATTAGATAATTATAGAAAAATTAGTATCTTTCTGCATGTTTCTACATATTCCGAGCTACAGTAGCTTTTTTCTTTTAAACTGACTTGTATTTAACTTTTTCTAATATCTTTTTGCAACAAATATTTAACTGGTTTCATTTTGCACTAGAGGTTCTATTTTATTCTCTGTGTTTGTAAACATGCTCTCTCTTCCATATGAAAGAGGTATGCACCAAGGTTTTAAGTGGTTTGTGGGAATGGTGAGGGTGTGACTATGTATTATATGGCATAAAGTACCCTATGTCGTACATGACAAGGATATTACAAGTCGCCTCGGAGTTCCATATCCGTATAAAGGAACTCAGCCTTCAGCCTTGTTCCTCTATATGGTTCTGGAACTCCTCGGTGTCTTGCAATAAATAGCCTTATAATATATGCCAGGGGGGTACTTTATCCCATATATAATACATTGGATTCTGCAATCTCTGTATAAAATCCCGTCTCTAATTTCTTTATAATCGGCGACTTGTGAGGCACCCAGTCACCGATTATAAAGAAAAAATGTCAGAACTCAACTGTAATAAGCTATTCCAGTTGAGTTCTGATGTCACAATGCCTGCTGCCAGCAGCCAAGGTGAAAGGCAGGTCAGGTCAAAGAGCAACTGTTTAAAGGAATGAAAATGAAACATTGCTTTTCTTTCTTCTGCTCTGTTTTTCTAGCTTACAGTGACAAGTAGAAAGAACCTGTTTATTTTTTACACTCCTTAAATAATTATAGAAAAGTCAGAATCTTTCTGCATGTTTCTACACCTTCCAAGCTACTTTTATTGAACTGTTTCTAATATCGTTTTGCAACACATATCTAACAGGTTTTTGATGTGTTTGATTTTGCACTAGAGGTTCTATTTTTATTTTTCAAGCTTGCATACATGCTCTCTCTTTTATATGAAAGAGCTATGCACCAAGGTTATAAGTGATTTATGGGAAAAGTGATGTGACCATGTATTATATGGGATAAAGTAACTCCTGCCGTACTTGATAAGGATATTGCTAGTCAGCCTCGTTCCTCTATAAAGTTATGGAACTCCTCATGTGATTTGCAATATCCTTTTAATGTAAGGCAGGGGGTACTTTATCCCTTATATACTGACATGGTGAGTGTTATCATCACTTTGAGCTCTAGATGTTAATCCCAAATGCCTAGACTCACTGTTTGTCCTGATGATGACCCTTGGATACCTGCCATTAGGGTTGGAACATCAACATCCTGGGAAGCGGACAAATGAGTGATATGAGCCATCTTGAGCCAATCCAAATAGTATTGGGTTCTCACTACATTCATATATATGTATCTGTATATAGACATATTCACTATGATCCATATTTATCAAAGTTTGGCATCGTCCTTGCATCACGCAAGTGGCGCAAGGGCTACGCAAATCTAAATGATATTTATCAAGCCACATACGGCCACCTTGTGTGGCCCTGCTGTCACGTGGTTAGAATAGACCCGGTTAGAAACACCGCCATTTTGCATGCTCATGTTTCTAAGTTGCCTTCTTTTCTTTAATATGATGACATTTGACATACATTTGCTTGCGTGTCTGTGCAGGATAATATTCTCTGAAACTGCATTGCTTGCATTTCCACTTTGTAGACACACTATCACCATACCTTGAACATTCAGTTCTACTGCGCAAATGCTTTTGTTTTGTTATTGTCCATTAAGCCACAGAGCTATAACAATAGAATAAACAATCACAATCTGACTGGGGCTTTGGCATAACAGAATGGAGGATGTTTACTTATATAAGCAGCATCACTGACTTGTTTTGTTAGAGGAGCATTTCGCTCACACTGCGAGGTAGCTGCATGTTGGAATTCCAGCCGAGCTGATTCCTGTTTTCGTCTATGAGGGATACCCAACTCTCCACCAAGACAGGCAGCCTGATGACACATACCCACAGATATTAGGGAGTTATATCACCCTGCAGGGATTTGGGGATTCACCCACCCTAGACAAACTAGGTTAGGTAGCGCTAGGTAGGTGTGCAATATAATACACTACTTATATGCCAGCATATATTCACTGCTATTGCACAATGGTTGAACTGTTTATCTTTTTCACCATTCTCATATTGCTAATTATGGTATTCTGGTTCTTCTATTGATTATTGCAGGGCATGTCTTTTATGCAAGAATGACAATGCTTCAATAAATATTGAAACGCCTTGCTGAGTATTTCTTGTGTATCTTTTTAGGTATGTATAAGTAACCAAATAAAAAGGTTCAAGATCTGTTACCACGATTTACTTGGGAAGTCAGGGTTGTCATGTTCTGAGGTTACACAATCCATTTGTTACCTTAGGTTACCTTAGGTTAGGGGTACAGATGGTGCACTGTGAGCTAGCAGGACTAAGGCCAACATATTCTGAGGGTGTGCTCAGCATCAGTCGTGCACAATCCTGGCGTTTATGTTGTCTGAGAAACGCACAGTTTACTTGGGAAAGTATAAGCCATTCGACACTGCATGGCTTGATAAATCAAGAGTAACGCAAGGCTGCTCAAATTGCTGCCTTGCGCTATTCTGTGGCAGGAAAGCGTTTTATAGGTGGAGCATGGGTGTTCCCAGGCATCCACCCATGGATTTTGGCGCATTCCCAGATTTACCATTAGTTGTAGACCTGGGAATGCGTCAAAATGCTACTCCTCCCCAGGTGAGGCATAACGAGGAGAAATATCATTTTTTCTCCTCGTTTTTTCTTCTTTCTATGTGTGAATGCAACGCAAATAGAAAGAGGAAAATGACTCTCAGGATTGTTTGTGTGCAGGAAGGTGTCCCTTCCTGCACAAATCCAATCCTGACGCAAGGGCGCCTGTGTTGGCGCTAGGCAGCCAAAAGTGTGCCAGCGCTCTGAAAAGACAGGAATGCACTGTATAATGGTAAATACAGCCCATTCCTGTCCTTTCCCTGTCACATAGCACACCGCAACAAGGTGGCTAGCTGACCTGCTTGGAAGATTGATAAATTCTGTATTTTAATTCTATTAAATGTAACAAGCACATGAGCAAGTCATATTTACCTTTTAAAATTTGTCTTTTTAAATGCAAATAATCAAACAGATCTAGGACTGATAGCACTAAGTGCGCTTAAGGCAGAATTGTAGATGCTTCACAAGTGTTTTACTAATCTAAGTGAAATCATTGTTCTTTAAATATTTGCTTATAGCCAAGCCCTACTATCGTACAAATGGTTAATGGTAATTTTTGTAAACAATCCTCTAAATTAAGCCCAAGTGCGGAGACAACTTTAAGACTGAGTTGTGTCTAGATGGGAATTACATGGTGTGCTGAAGAGCTTGTCCTCACTGGTTGAAGTTGCTTTCATACTTAGCCTTTCTCTTGAAGCAATGTTCTCTTAAGCCGGAGTTGGTCGTTGACTTAGTTCACAGAAGACTCAACATCCTCAGTTGGTCCAGGCAATTGTTCTCTGTTGCAGTTCTTGAGCACAGACAAAATTAAAGTAGGTACTAACAAATAGCAAATCAAAATGTAAGTAGACGATTGTTCCCAGCTGGTCCTCTTCAGGGTGCAGGAAGCCTGTGAAGTGTTCAACATGAATTGCTCTTGGTAAGCTCTCACAGTTCTTGTGGAGATTTTTGTCACACTTTGAGGTTTTCAGATAGCTGAAGAAAATCGCATGTTCTGTCTACTATCCCTAGTGGGTTACAAGACTTACCCTTCCATATACAAAAGTGATCTTGGTGAGAACGGATTTACAAATATTGCCTATTTGTGCTTGTTTAGCAGATTCTAAAGTGGTATTTTAAGTATTTGATTTTCATTAATTTAAAGGTGATTACTCATCTGAATTTTTGGATAAAATCAGGTGGTTTTGTGTGGTTGGGCAGGGACATAGTGGAAACAGTTGTGGGGAAAATGCTATCCAATTCTGTGTAATATTGAATGTAAATGATCAATATATACCAAACAATTATATTATAGTAAATATAGTAGAAATTGTTCAAATAACCTCTTATTCAGTCAATGTGGGAAGCTATTTCTTGAGGTATCTCCCGATCCCTTGTTTCTTGGGGCAACAAGAATTGTATATTCACAGGATACAAGCATTTAGCCACTGTAATTAGTTAGGGTTTGCTTAAAACAGAGCATGGTCATGGGCTCATCGACCCCGGGAAATAAACTAAATGATTCTTAATAACGCTCCCCGTCCTTTTTGTGGTTTTATCTTCCTAACTTCATTAGGGAGATTTAGAAGTCCTGCAAAGACTTTTGGGAATTATGATGCTCTTCTCTTCCCCGGTACCGACAAAATAACATCTCACCAAACTGATGTGAAATGCATCAGGAAGTAAATGAAGCTTGTTCTAAGACATTTCTATGAAGTAAATGTATTTTTAAGGCTTCTGTAGACATTGGGTGCCTTTCTCCTTAGCTTTAAGAAGAAAGGGCCATCACAGCAAAATGAGATTGGGAGTTCCTTCCCTTTTATTGTACAAGTATCAGAAAAGGCAGGATACAAAAGCCACTAGCTAGAGGAAGCTGAAGATTCTCCAACCACAAAAGTATATGTCTTAGATTTAATTCATATATAAAATCCATATTCAACCGCAAGTTCATCTCAAACGTTACTATGTAGTGGTAGGGCTTATCCTACCAATAAATTACTCCTTAGAATTAACACTATTAATGTCAGACATACGTACAAGTCTGATTTGACTGCAAAATGTTTATGTTTCAGTTTGCTTTGAGGTCAATAGGATAGAGTTCTTGCGGGCTACGATTTACAGTCCCAGAGTCTCTTAGCATCACAAAAACAAAAATTCAGGGGCTTATTTACAAACCCATTGCGCCGCCGGTGCTTCACTTTTTTTGACTCAGCAGCGGCACACTGTGCCTGCCCATATTTACAAGGCGACATAAAGCTACCCTGCGTGGCTTTTCATGGCAGTGTAAATTATGCCCCCTTTCATGCCTTACTCTGCATGAAAGAGGCGTTCCATGGGTGTTGCTGTAGGTGTTCCCACACAACATCCATGGAACCTGACGTGTTCCCAGATTTACAAGTCTTTGTAAACCTGGGAGTGCGTCAGATTCCTATGCCTCCCCAGAGCATGGCAGCCCATTGTGCGCCAGCACAGGGGAAGAGGACAGGAATACACCATATCTTGTAGATATAGCGCATTCCTGCCCTTTTATTTTGACGCATGGCAGGGCAGCAGGAAAGCTTGCTGCGCTGCAGTGCCTCAAAATATTGTAAATGAGGCCCTCTGTGTGCACTGTGGAAATGTATTCTGATCCTTACAATGCCAAACTATTCTTCTGTACGCTTTTTTTGGTGTTCAGCACTCTAAAGGCCACAGATCAAAATGAGCTAGACCTCAATTTTGATCCGTGAGGATATCAAATAATTTATTATCACTATAATTGTGCACGGGCAGCAGACATATGTCAAGGTCCACTGGTTGTTCACTCTGCAGAGATTGCAAGCTGAACCACCCATATCCAGTTTCTCCATCTCTATCTTTGAACAGGCCCTCTTTGCTACATCAACCAAGCCATCACTTTTGCCGTCCACTATGAAGGTCTGACATTTGTCTCGATGCCTTATCAACTAAAGCAAGTCACTGCCTCCCTTTCTTGAACGCACACAACTGACACACTTCATCACACCTAGCTGAATTTCACCTTACCATCCACACCAATATTCACCACATCACACTGCACATCTCACTGCACAACAGCACTCCACATCACAAAACCAAAATACAGCACGCCTCATCACACCACAGCACCATTGACCAGACCATGCCATAATATATCACATCACTCAGTAGCACATCACACATCAACTCTTGGCCTAGTATTGAAACTTGGATTGGCTTGACAAAAGAAGGATAGACCACTGCCCCCCACCTGCTGGTTTGTTGATGTATTGCAATTTGTCCTTGCCTATATTGTGTCTCAGCCACTGCAGGCTCTACACCATTGGTCACAAATGTAAGCATATAAATCAACATGCATAAAAGAACTAAAGATAGAATTAAATATGGAAAGGGAGCTCTGACACTGGGCAGTTTTACTGTAGAAAGTCTGAACGGACAGGTAGCCAGAGAAAAAGTGAGTGCTGGGACAGGTAACCTCAGAGACCAGGAGTCTTTGGCACAGGGAAACATGGAACAGGGAGATTTAAAGACAAAAGGACACAGGGGAATTCTGACACAGAATGACACTTGGTCAGTAGAACACTGGTCACCCAGATAGTGGGACAAGGGACACACGAACAATAGAGGGTGACAGGGCAAGCAGACAAGCAGTATAAAGTACTAGAAGACCCCAAAAACTCTGATACATACTCCCATCATTCGTATGGAAGAGCACAAGACAGTCTACACATTCAGCAGCCTTTTGTGACTACAAAAATGCTCAATAATACTGCCATAGCATACACATGGATAAGGTGATTGGCACAATACGACCCAATGTTACACCATATCACACACATATCTATTGGTGCTTCATCTCTCGACAATAAGTCTCCGCAAACTAAATAACATCACACTTACTCGAGTTGGGGGACCTTTTCCACACTTCCATTCCTTTGTGAAAATGCACAAACCATAGAGTTCAGTCTGTCCCAGGAGCCTAACCTGCCAAAAGATCAAGGAGTTGACATTGGCTGTGATTTACAAAAAACTTGAAACTTTGCAACGCTTAACAAGCTAAATTCACCAGTTTCTGCCCCTTTTAAACTTCAAAACTGTAGACTATGCTTTTATTGGTAAATATCTGGAGTACTCTAACCTTTTGGAAGGACCAATGAAGCACCTGCAATTCACCACAAGCAATGCAGCAGGAAATGTGTGGTATGATGGTTTGGTTGATGTCAGTAGTGGAATGTGGCCTATGTCATGCACTTGTCTGTAATGGAATAGTGTCCATGTCATTTAGGATGTCACATAGAATGTATTTGGAGAAGCATTGGTATCGGCTGATGGCTGGATGAGTTTTCTTCCTCCGCACCAGTGGGCCCTGTTAAAGGCACTAAAATAAGCCCTGATAATTTTATTCAGCTGACTCCTTTGCTTCATTTCAAATAGCGACGAGTTACAGGTGCCGGCCCACTGTGCAGGAATTCCTACTTGAATATTTTGCTGATGTCGCGCAATGCTAATGGATGACGGCGATCGAGTGATGCAGGTGGAGGATACGAAATTATTGGGTATCTGTTTGCACTGATTGAGCGGAGACTGTCATTGTCTTCTACAAGGTATTTGGTGTTTAGTGGACTTCGGCGTTGCGCTTCCTGTTGCGGCCGCCAACGACTGCACACACAGCTCGCTTTGAGTTCTTCCCCTCCATTGTTGTGTGATGCCTAGCATTCAACATCACCACCTTATCAAGTGGGGAAACAAACTCCACCAGCTGTATAGGGGGCACGTACACGACACTCCTTGGCGGCCATCTTGAATCTCCTGTCTTCAAAATCGTTTGTGTTGCTTGCAGCATTGGCAGCAGTTTGATCATCGCGTGTCAGTGATACGAACACTTTTGGCTTCACCTGGAAAACGTTTGTGTTGCTTGCAGCATTGATTATTTTGCGTGTCAGTGATACGCACACTCCTGACTTTTGGTTGGTGAACTATTAGTTTCAAACAGCGTCAGCAGCATTGTTGCACATTTTAATGTCCTTCTCAGTGATGTGCACACTTTTTCTATCGCATTTCAGGAATGCTATTTCCACAGTGATGTGCACACTTTGACTGTTCATGTTTGTAGGGTGAATCTTTTATGCGCAAGTAAACATTACCTGTTTTGTATCCATATTTATTATTTTTTTCTCTCTCTCTTCTCTCTTCTCTTTCCTCATTACAAGGAATTATGGCAGGTTTTCAGTTATGCAATCAGCCTGCCATATTTTTACAAGGACCAGGCAAACCGCCATTAATTTGGAAGAAGTGGTTTAATACCTTTGAGAACTACTTGCATGGAGGGTAATGGTTTTTCTGCAGACAAGAAAAAAGCTATTTTGTTTAGTTTTTTGGGCACAGCGGCTTTAGAAATTTTTGAAAATTTACCACCAGTGTATGCACAAAGGGGTCAAGGTGATGGTTGGACTATATATAAAGAAGCTGTGGCAAGACTAGGAAAGCAATTTATAGATGAACCAAATGTGATGATTGAACTGCATAGTTTTCACAAAATGAAGCAATATCCTGAGAAGTCAGTAGAAAAATATGTGGTAGCACTCAGAGTCCAGGCATCTAATTGTGAATTTGGGGCTAATGTGGACAATTGTATTAGAAATTAATTTGTCTTCAATTTTGAATCTAAGAAGGTTCAAGAGAGACTTTTAGCTTGTTGCAATCCTACATTAACAGAGTTGCTGGATCTTGCAAAAGGCATAGAAAGATCTATCCAGTCAGCTAAAGTGTTAACATCGGAAGATAGTGGTTCTTCTTCTCCTGTGTGTTTAGTTCAACCAGTTAAGAAACCTGTAAGGTCTAGGGGGCCTAAAGGAGGGAAACCTGCATGTTATAGGTGTGGGTCTAAAATGCATCTTGCAAATTGTGTTGATTGTCCTGCAATAAGAAGGAAGTGTAATAAGTGTAATAAGTAGGGTCACTTCCAAAGTGTATGCAAAGGATTACGGTCTGTGTCAAACGTATCTGTTAATTCTGTTGCTGATGTGGGGAACAGTTTAGAGAACTTGGTACTCACTTTGTAAGACCCCTTGGCACCGTTTGATGCAAATAATATTGGGATTGCATTTAAAGCAACTTTGGGAGAAGTACACATTGGAAATGTGGGTTTGGACGTAATGGCGGACTCTGGATCTCTTATCACCATTATCTCAGAATTTCTTTTGAGAGATAATTGGAGACAGGTTAAATTAAAGAAACAGATGTCAATCCCAAAGCATTTGGCGATTTTGACATAGATAAGCTGGGATATTTTGAAGAGAATCTAGAGTTTAAGTGACATAATATATTCACTAGGATTTATGTTGCAGTGAATGGAAAGAATATTGTGGGGTGGTATGATCTGGGGAAACTGGGCATCATTCTGTGTTCAGGAACAGACTGTCCGATCAGGTTAAGAGAGATGTCTGTTAGTTGCATAAATGTACAAAAGACCGATGTGGAGAGCATTGTTGCGAAATATAGCGTGTTATTTCAAGACAAAGTTGGGCAAGCTCAAGAAGGTTGCCATGCGCATGGTACCTTTAGGGAGTTCACCAAAAATTGAAATCTCATCTTGATTCTTTATGTGCTGATGGTATTATTGAACCTACTGATAGTTCTGAGTGGGTTTCAGAAATTGTGATTGCTCTTAAAAAGAATAAGGAATTGAGGCTATGTGTGCATTTGAGGTCTTTGAACAAACATATTGTCATTGACACATATCCATTGCCAAGGATACAAGAACTGTTGGCTGCGGTCAATGGTGCTAAATATTTTTCAGTGATTGATCTCAAGTCAGTGTATCATCAAGTTGTACTGGATGAAGCCTCAAGGATCTTACTGCCCTTGTTACTCCATTTTAAGTTTATATGTTCTTGAGGATACCGTTTTGGCTGGCATCAGAGGCCAGTGTATTTCAAAAACTGATGGAGGTTTTGTTTCAAGGTTTTAAAGGTGTATAAGCTTTTCAAGATGACATACTTATATTTTCTGAAACATGTGAGGAGCATGATAAGTTGTTGGATTCTGTGTTGAGTGTTGTGGAAAATAAGGGTAAGACAGTAAGTAAAGAGAAGTTCAAATTGTTGGTAAAGGAGATTGATTATTTAGGACACATTATTACGAGTGAAGGCATTTTTCCTAAAGCTGATTTGGTTAGTGTATTGGACAAAGCAAGCAAACCTTCTGACATGGATTCTCTTTTAGGCCTGGGAGAATATTATGCAAGGTTTGTCAAGGTTTATGCACTTGTGGTGGAACCATTGAGGCAGCTTTTGAAAAAGGGGTGTCTTTTGTGTGGACTACTGAACATGATGAAGCTTTTTTATAAAGTCAAGAAACTCATTGAGCAGGCTCCGGGCCTCACCACTTTTTATCCCAGTGGTGATTCGTTTTTGACGGCTGATGCTAGTGCTGTTGGTTTGAGAGCAGTTTACACTCAAATGGTGGGTGGTAAGGAAAGAGTGATTTTATTTATCTCTAGGGCAATCAGAGGAGCTGAACAGTATTATAGTACCATTGAGAAGGAAGCGCTCGCTTGTGTTTGGGCGGTAGACAAGTTCAAAGATTTCTTGTGGGGAAGACCATTTGTGTTAGTTACTGACCATAAACCCTTAGTGTACATGAAGGATAGAGTAAGGTCGGGTAATGCATCATCTAGACTTATAAGACTTATTGCTAGACTACAGGAGTTTAATTTTGAGATCCGACATATATTGGGTGGTAAGAATTTCACTGCTGACTGTTTAACTAGGTTGCCGGAGGGAGAAGCTGTTACTGATCAGCATGAATGCGTGGTAGCTATGGTGGATGTATTAGACACATGTAATCTTGTCATTTCAGAGAGTGAGTGGCTGGATATGACTACCAAAGATGAGTTGTTGATAAAAGTCAGACAGCATGTTGTGGATTGGTGGCCACCTAGCAGGAATTTTGAGCTGCGTTTACAAAGCTATGCACAAGTTTCTAATGAGCTAACTATTGAAAATAATATTTTGATGAGGCAGGATTTATTTGTTCCACCTGCTGGTATTAGAGGGAAATAGGTTGATTTAGCTCATTCAGGACATCCAGGGGTGTCTGGCACAGGCACAAAAAAGATTTTGAAACAGCACTATTGGTGGCCAGGATTGGATGCAAGTGTTGAGATGCATGTGGATAGGTGCAAAATGTGCATATGTTCTGATAAACACTGGAAGGTTTCAGCTGAGCCTTTACATTTGAGAGATGGTCTACAAAGACCTTGGGAAAGATTTCTATTGATTTTTCGGGACCATATGATTATTTGGGTATACAAAACAGATTTTTAATCGTTGTAATTGACAATTTGTCCAAGAGGCTACATCACACCTTTGTTGAACATCCTAGTACTGAAGAAGAAATCACATTTTTGGGGGATATTTTTCAAGTGGAAGGCTTTCCCAAAGTACTTATGTCAGATAATGGAGTACAGTTTGTTTCTTCTAATATGTTCTTGTTTCTCAAAAAGGGTGGCATTGATTCAGAGAAAGCAACACTATGGGGCCGATTCCGATTCGGGTCGGACAGCTCAAAAAGAGCCGTCCGGACGCTTACCTCCCGACCGACCCGTCCCGGGAGCCGGTCAGTCCTGCCGATCAAGTACGATGCGTGCATGTGCTGAAAACTCGACCGACACGAACTCGCCAAATAAACACTCAATTCACCCTACGACCCGGTCCCGTAAACGCAGAATCGACTCGCACGGGGGCTAGGTCAGAGCTGTTTCCGGCCGGACAAGTACGATGCGCACTTCCTATGCGCCCGAGCGGAGTCGACACGTACGGCACGTCACAGCATCCGGAAAAGCTGCATGAAAGGAGCGATTCGCGCCACAACACGATCCCCGGACACGAGACTTACAAGCCTGCAACTGGGGACGAAGCGAACCAACGACCAGTGCAGACGAGACGGTGTCGACATGAATCCCATCGCACAGGCCATACCGATCCTCTACATCCATGGACTGATCCGGAACAGACGCCAACGACGGAGACGGTAAGAGACACCCCCCCCAAACAAACAGCCGACACGTACCAGTAAACCTGTGACAAACACCCAGGCCCCCCTTGCCCATCACCCCCACCCATAGGGGGCCTCTTGCCTGTCACCACTACCACCCCCACCCATAGGGGGCCTCTTTGCTGGGACTACTCACACCCCCACCCATAGGGGGCCCCTTGCCTGCCACCACTTCCACCCCCACCCATAGGGGGCCTCTTGGCTGGGACTACTCACACCCCCACCCATAGGGGGCCTCTTGCCTGTCACCACTCACACCCCCACCCATAGGGGCCTCTTGGCTGGGACTACTCACACCCCCACCCATAGGGGCCTCTTGCCTGTCACCACTCACACCCCCACCCATAGGGGGCCTCTTGCCTGTCACCACTCACCCCCCCACCCATAGGGGGCCTCTTGGCTGGGACTACTCACACCCCCACCTATAGGGGGCCTCTTGCCTGTCACCACTCCCACCCCCACCCATAGTGGGCCTCTTGGCTGGGACTACTCACACCCCCACCCATAGGGGGCCTCTTTGCTGGGACTACTCACACCCCCACCCATAGGGGGCCTCTTTGCTGGGACTACTCACACCCCCACCCATAGTGGGCCTCTTGGCTGGGACTACTCACACCCCCACCCATAGGGGGCCTCTTGCCTGTCACCACTCCCACCCCCACCCATAGTGGGCCTCTTGGCTGGGACTACTCACACCCCCACCCATAGGGGGCCTCTTGCCTGTCACCACTCACACCCCCACCCATAGGGGGCCTCTTGGCTGGGACTACTCACACCCCCACCCATAGGGGGCCTCTTGCCTGTCACCACTCACACCCCCACCCACAGGGGGCCTCTTTGCTGGGACTACTCACACCCATAGGGGGCCTCTTGCCTGTCACAACTCACACCCCCACCCATAGTGGGCCTCTTGGCTGGGACTACTCACACCCCCACCCATAGGGGGCCTCTTTGCTGGGACTACTCACACCCCCACCCATAGGGGGCCTCTTGCCTGTCACCACTCACACCCCCACCCATAGTGGGCCTCTTGGCTGGGACTACTCACACCCCCACCCATAGGGGGCCTCTTGCCTGTCACCACTCCCACCCCCACCCATAGTGGGCCTCTTGGCTGGGACAACTCACACCCCCACCCATAGGGGGACCCTTGCCTGCCACCACTTCCACCCCCACCCATAGTGGGCCTCTTGGCTGGGACTACTCACACCCCCACCCATAGGGGGCCTCTTGCCTGTCACCACCACCAATAGTGAACTGTGTGAGTACCACTACCAATGCCCACACACATAGGATGGGTGATGTGTAACACATACCCCATACCCCAACATAAGGACTACAAACCAAAGGATATCCACAACAACCTCATGACCACAACATGTAGTCTGTGTACAATACCCACCACAGTGAACATGACCATGTACACACAATGTAACTCACAACACGTGTCTGCAATACCATAGTGTGGCTAACACAAGCCAAGCCTCACATGAGCACTGCAGTAATGTCCTCAACACCCATCACTTGAGTGTACAAAAGGTAACTGTGTGGTACTAAACAGCAGCATATGTAGAGCACTGTGCTAATGGGGTCTCAACCCCCATCAGCACAGTGACATGAAGGTGAGTGTGGGGATCACACATGCAGCATATATAGAGCACTGTGCCAATGGGGTCTCAACCCCCATCAGCACAGTGACATGAAGGTAAGTGTGGGGAGCACACATGCAGCATATATAGAGCACTGTGCCAATGGGGTCTCAACCCCCATCAGCACAGTGACATGAAGGTGAGTGTGGGGATCACACATGCAGCATATGTAGAGCACTGTGCCAATGGGGTCTCAACCCCCATCAGCACAGTGACATGAGGGACTCCACTCCTGTGGAAGGAAAGCTGTGCCATATGTTGTCCATGCAGGCCACCAGCATGTCAGCAGTATACTTTGTCACACAGCTAACATATACCACACATTGGTGGCCCTGGTAACAGCAGCCTGGGCACGGGAGGGTCCCCTGAGTCAACTGCACAGAGTCAACACACATGTAGATGAAGTAGCACTGAGGACACAGATGAGTCCATCCACATAGATGCATACACTTGCATGTCCATTGGAGATGGCCACACAGTCAGTGAAATGGGCCAATTGAACCATGCTAAGGCCAACAGGTGTGCATGTGTGTAAGACACTGATGAGACATTGCTAACAAAAGATAGATAACACATTTCCAAAGACCATAATCATGACCCCGTCGGATTGCTGCAAAGGATGACATGGATACACACCCCAACAGGACATACCCGCCATGGGCCACATGGTCTCCAGCACAGTGACACTACATTTCCCAGCCATGGAATACACCATCACTGGAGCAAGGGCATGTCAAGTATCAACAACATCATGTACATCTGAAGCAAAACCACTAGTGAACAAAAAGGAGCTTTTATTCAGCCGAGTTATTTGTGAAATGGAGAATCAAGAAGAAAAACATGAAGGCCTATGGCCAGTCCATAAACAGACCCAACAGGGTCAAGTGTCCAAATGCCACATTTGGCATGCCTGCACTGCCAACGGAAGGGGACATACCCCTGGGAGGGGCATACATAGAGGCCAGCCAGGCACCGCAGGTACAGGATCATGGGTCTACAGAAACAGGCAGGGAAGGGCTGGTGGGTGCAGGAGCGGCAGCTGCAGCGGAGGAGTCTGACAGGGTGGGTGCCGACATGACTGGGGGGCACAAGTCAGGATCAGTGGGTGCCGGCACAACTGGGGGGCACAAGTCAGGATCAGTGGGTGCCGGCACAACTGGGGGGCACAAGTCAGGAGCAGTGGGTGCCGGCACAACTGCAGTGGGCAGGTCAGAGGGAGTGGACACGGAACCCACTGCAGTGCCCAAGTCAGACCGGGAGGGCAGAGACTCCACTGCAGTGCCCATCCCCAGGGGAGCAGGAAGTGGATCCGGTGATGTGGGCAGGACGGAGGGAGGGCACGACCTCCACAGCAGTGCCACACACAGGCTGAGTGGGGTGTGGGGTGCTGGAAGAGCAAGAGGCTGGTGGGGAAGGCCTGAGCATCTTGGGGATGCGGTAGCGGTGGGTGGGTGAACCTGGGGCAGGGTGTGGTGGTGGGACCTGTGGAGTGGGAGCCTGGGGGATGGCGGGTGGAGACTGTCTGGTGGAGTGTTGGGCCGGTGGTGGGGTCTTGCTCTTCCGTGTGCGGGGGGACCTGCGGCGTGGTCTCAGCCTGCCTGCGCCTGGGGGAGGGTGTCTGGGGGCGAGGGACACCCCCCTCTGTGTGGCCGGACCCCCTCTTCCCCTTGTGTGCTGGTGTGGATGGATCAGTGGGGAAGAGTCCGAGGTCGACCAGGAAGAGCCTCTTTGCAGCTGGGGATGCAGTTGAGGCAGTGGAAGGGGCCGTGGAAGGGGCTGTGGAGGGTGAGGCATCGGAGGACTGCGGAGTGCCTGTGGATGCATGTGTGTGTGTGTCTGACCCATCCCCGGTGAGTGTATTATCAGTCCCCTGAGTATGCGTGCGTGCATGTTTAGACTTTGGCTTGGGGGTGTGTGTAGTGCCTGGGTCTGTTGTGTGCAATGATGGTGCAGGTGTGTGTGTGAGTTGGACAGGTAGGGTGCTGGGAGTAGGGGATGGGGCAGGGGCAGGAGGGGGAGGGACTGCTGGAGGAGGGACACTGCTGCCATCAGTGAGGAGGCCATGCCCTGACTGGTCCTCTGTAGGGCAGACATGGATGATGACATGCCCTCCATGTACGACACCAGCTGGTTCAACAGACCCGCAGCATGGATGACTGCCCCACATGGATCTGCCGCAGCAGGTCGACAGACTCCTCACTCAGGGCTGCAGGGTACACAGGGGTAGGGGGTGCGGTGCCTGACTGGAAGGAGACATGCCCATGAACACGGGCGCCTCCACGGACCTTAGATGTGGGAGCCATGGGGAGGGCAGTGATGGTGGGGGCGGGGACAACCTCAACAGCTGTTGGATGGTGGCTGCTGCCACCCGCCTCCACAAGGAAGTCCCCGTCACTGCTGCTGTGGTCCTCAGCTGCGGTGGTGTTTGCCGAGGAGCCCACAGACTCACTCCCCTCGCCCTCCGTGCCACTGGGTCCCTCCGACTCCTCAAATTCCGACCCAGTCTGGCTCTCTGGCTCTCCCTGGTCCGTGGAGCGGTCTCCCTCTGTGTCCGTGTCTGTATCTGCACAGGGAAAATAGAATGAAAACACATTAGTCATCTGCACTGACCACACACACCACAGAAAGTACAGCACATCAGTGGCCAAGTGCGGGCATCAATCAGTTGAACTTTGCTAGGAGTGCTCACACAGATTTGCATAGGCCAATGGTTAGTCTGAGAGTCGAGCATGGCATTCACATCCCTCCTGCCCTTGCACCCATCTGTCTTGCGCATGTAGGATCCCTACACCCCACTGCAGACACATGCACCACCTACCCATCACTTGACAAGACCTGAAAATACCTAGTGATCTGTCAACATGCACACATCACATCTGCTGACAATGGACCTGTACATTTGCCTGGACGTAGGGATGGCCAGTGTTGTATCTGAGAGGCTGGGGCTGAGTACATGCACCAGACATCCTGATCCCCGCAAGTCCTGCATACCTTGGCACAATGGAGTGCATGTTGCACATGACACACTCCTGCTGGATCACCCCTAGGTAGTGTAGTGCCATGGCTCAGCCATGCCTGTGAGATCATACATCACAGTCTCCAGTCACAGGGGGCAGGGCAGCCCTACAACAACTGCCACCACTGTGTCACATTCCCAAGACATGGGGCCTGCAAACTCTGTAGCTGACAACTACACATTACCATCCACAGTAACAACAGCGTCTGGATTCTGATGTGCCCACCCCAGATCCATTGGACGCATGAGAGACATGGGACAGGCCACTCTGAAGCTGAGCAACTCGCACGCTGCTGTGAATGACACCCAGCTGCTGGAACTACCCGGTTGCAGGCACCATTGTGCACGGTCAAGTCATCACATCCATACATGTCACAGAGGTATTGTCTCACATGGGCACATCTCAGATTGCATGCTGACCCCAAACCCATGTACACACCAGTGGGCCTGACAACGGTGCCACAGCACAATGACACAGGGGCAGACACCTGAGGGAACTGCTCACCTGGCACAAAGTGCCAACCGAGACACGGGAGTGGGAGTACAGACTGTAGCATGCCCTGGACTAGCCATGACTGTCCTGCTCCACGTGGAACAGGTGATAGCCATGGACAGTAGGCAGGTGACTGTGCATATGTGACACACTTGAGGTACATGCTCCAGAGGCCCCAACAGTTTACCCAACCAGCAGCATGGGTGTGTGCCGAATGCCCCAGGCACATGTGGTGAGCCCGAGCTGTCAATTGGCCACATGACAGGAGTACATGCAGATAAATACCAGGACCCTGGCATGTACTGTACAATGGTCCCACCCTTGAAGCACAACACTGAGTCCCCTGAAGCAATGCTGGCCCACATCCCATGCACCTTCACATGTAAGGGCACAGTTCCCACGTGACACTATGCCCAGACAGAAACAGCAACACCTGGCAAACAGATGAGAAGGGGGCAAGTCACCAGAGAGGGACATGGGTCCTGGACTAACTGAACAATGTACTGTTGAGGTGTTACCAGGCCAGAGGGGGCACATAGCATGTCAGACACAGCACACAGTGCAGTCATGTACTCACCCCCTCCTTGCTGCTGTCTGGCCTTCAGCTGCCCATCCAGGTCCGGGAAGACCACCGCCAGGATCCGGAGCATGTGGGGGTCAGGGTCCGGTGTCCGCCCCTCCTGCGTGGAGGCGACAGCTTCAGCTGGACCCGTGCGATCCTCCGGGTCCAGCCCCGAAGGTCCTGCCACCTCTTTTGGCAGTTGCGGATCCTGCGCCTGTAGACCCCCACGGATCTCACCGCCCGGACGATGCTCCTCCAGATATCATGCTTCTTCTGGGCAGCAACCTGTGAGGATGACAAAGTGCAGAGGACATTACTACACTGGCAACATATTAGTGCAACACACAGGCAGTCACACATGTGGGCATCAGCAAGGCTAATGAGGTACACAGGTGGTGCAACTATGGTTGAGGGACCGGTGTCCAGCACTCACAGCTTTGAGACATTGCCTGGGAAGGGGACCTAGTGACAATACACCTTGCACTGCACTGCAACTGTGCAGTACATGTGGGTGCCCCATTTGTGGCAAGAGCAGTAGTCAGTGGGCAACTAAGCCACTGGTGTACACACTAATGCTGCTGCTGGTCAGACCAGTAGCACAATTAGCAGAGCAGTGGACAGCACACTCACCTGCTCCCCTGGTTTCCCATAGAGCTTGGTGTACTGCGGCAGGAGCCCGTCCAGCAGGGCCTGGTTCTCCTCCTCACTGAAGGCTGGGGCCCTCTCCACAGTACGTGCCATCATTGAAGCCAGAGGAAGCAGAGACAGCAGCAGTGATGATCTTGATGTGCTCCAGTAGCATGTGGTGCAGGCAAGTGGGTTCTCTGGGGGCCAGGCAGCCTTATATATGTGCTGTGGAGGCATGTCTGCCCTGGGGTACAAAGGGATAGGTCCAAAAAGCTTGCATCCTATGAATTAGGCCAATCCATGGGATAGCACGACTCGTACACGCCTTCAGGGTACCTTCAGCATCATTTAAAACATCACCTCCATGACACACTGGCAATTGCAACAATGTTGTACGACTCCAACTGAATTTCCTGCACACGCCTCGTTCAAATTTCAGATCCGCGTCCATCACCATGACAGCTCATGGCCAATGAGGGTGCAGGGCCCGGCAAATGACTGTACTACGCGGATTTTGAATGGCAACACACACCCGTCTCCATCAGATTCAATGGGCAAGACGGGCGCGCGGCTCGGTCTTACACGACGGACGCGTCACACGCGTCCGTCGCCATTGTAATGTGTGTCCCTGACATGCGCGCGGCTCGGTCATGCACGACGGACGCGTCACACGCGTCCGTCGCCATTGTAATGTGTGTCCCTGACATGCGCGCGGCTCGGTCATGCACGACGGACATGTCACACGCGTCCGTCGCCATTGTAATGTATGTCCCTGACATGCGCACGGCTCGGTCCGAACAAGTTATTTGGGTTCTGGGGACATTGAACGTGTCGGTCAGCCTTGCTGTCAATTCCTGGCAGATGACATCCTCTGTCACTAGCTAGGGACTATGGGGCACACCAATGGCACCACTGCCTGTGCCACAGTGTGTCCCCAGTCATGTATGGCTGCCTCTTATGTGTGTGTCTGGGGGCACAGGATGTGTTTGGTCGTGTGCCACTTGTTGACAAGCATTCCCAGGCTGGACCCGGATGTGGGTGGACACATACATGTGTGGTGTGCCCATTGCCACAGGGGGTGCAGCAATGCAGTACAGGACATTGGCAATGGACACAGTCCCAGCCAGGATGTGCGTGTGTGTCGTGTCACATGTACCCTGTCTCATCAGTGTTAGTAGCTTCAACGCAGGGTGAACCAGTGTCGACATTGTGATGTCCATACACTATCTGTGTGCATGTGGTGTGATCCAATGTGAGCTGATCCACACATCACATTGGTTTGTACATGCACAGTGTTGTTGTGTGGGGGTGGCACAGACACCTACATATGTCCACTTGTGGCGACAGGGCACATGGACTGTGGCTAACATGCTTGTTGTGTGTAATGTCAACGATACGTCACATCATGCCTGTGTAACTGTCAGTCAGGGAGCTGTGATGTGGAGAAAATATCAGTCCTCACTAGTCACTGTGGGCTTTGTGTGGTAGGTGGCAACAGGGCAGATGTACTGTGCTAGGGCCCATTGCTTTGTCATGGCACAACAGGGGCCCTGTCATGTGCACATCTTGGGCTTCAATGTGCGTTGATGCCATGTATGGGACATTAGTGTCTGTAACCTGTGGCAACCACCTCAGCTCATTGTGTTATGTGTTTGTTTATGATGGGCTGTGTTGCTGTGGCTTTGTGACATTGCTGGAGGGTGTGCCTTCATCCTTTGTTTCTGTCTGTACTGCAGGGCCCCAAATGTACCTAGGCCATTCCCGGACCTGGCAACGATGGTGGAACGTGAGTCCATCAGAAAGTACCGTTTCACCAGGGCAGTGATTGAGGAGTTGGCAGGGCAGTTGGGCCCACACCTGCAACCTGGCCGGCCATACCCGACGGCACTGACCCCCAAGGTGAAGGTGATGGCAGCCCTTCATTTCTTTGCGACGGGTACCTTCCAGTACACTGTGTCTTCTGGTGGAGGGATGTCGCAGACAATGTTCAGTCGGGTGCTTCGGGATGTGTTGGAGGCCATGTTACATTTCCTGGACCTGTACATCTATTTCCCACACCCCAACGACTTGCAGACATAAAGGGTGACTTCTATGCCCTGGGGAGGATGCCAAATGTCATAGGCTCCATTGACGGGACACATGTGGCTTTGGTGCCACCACAGGCACATGAGCTGCCATACAGGAACCGCAAGCATTTCCACTCCATCAATGCTCTGGTGGTTTGTTTGGCGGACATGACAATCTCCCATGTGTGTGCCCGTTTCCCTGGGTCTGCGCATGATGCCTATGTGATGAGGAGTAGTCGTGTCCCTAGACTGATGTCACGGATGCAGAATCTATGTGCCTGGCTTGTTGGTGTGTACTGACTTTTCCTCATTGTGTGTGCCTGCCAATTGTGTGCTACCTGTTTTTCTCCAACTCCTCTAATGTGCATGTGTTTGTATGTAGGTGACTCTGGATATCCCAACATGCCATGGTTGCTGACACCCCTGAGGAACCCTGTGACACCAGCCGAGATGCGCTACAACCAGGCACATGGTCGTACCAGGAGGGTGATAGAGCGGACATTTGGACTCCTGAAGAGCCGCTTCAGGTGTTTAGACAAGACAGGAGGTGCCCTCCCGTATGCCCCTGCTAAGGTGTGCCGGATCATCATCGTAGCATGCATGCTGCACAATCTGGCAGTGCGAAGGGAGTTGCCCCTCATCCAGGATGACAATGACCAACACCCGCCACCTGTGGAGGATCCTGGCCTGGGCCAGGATGCCAGTAGCGATGATGAGGCTGCGGAGGATGTCCGCACACAGCTCATCAACAACTTCTTCTCCTGAATGTGAGTATACAGTGATGTGTTGTAAATGTGTTGTGTGTGCATGTTTTGTGTGTGTGGTGCACCTTGCGTGTGGCTGTGTGCTACTTGTGTGGATGCCTGCAGTGATGTGTCCATCCAGTTTACCTGTACTCCCCACCAGTTGTGTGATGTTTAGTATTTTGGGGTGGTGTAGTCTGTGATTTGTGTTTGCCTTGTGTGTTGCAGTTGTATGGCGTCATGCAGTGTTAACAATTGTGTTTCTGTCTGTCCTTCACAGGGTACTGTGGCTGTTGTTTGGTGTACAGAGACCCCTGATGCCCATGCTCCACTGCCAGGATGGAGTCGTTAGTGTCCCGACGAGTGATGTGCCAGGCACCCCAGGACTTCCGTAGTTATCCACTTGGTGACCGTGTGCCCACTGTCAGGTGTTGCTAGCTTGCATGTGTGTAATAAGGGACATGTGGCAATTGCCTGACAATAAACTGTGCTGCACCTTCTGATGTGTGTTGCTTGTGCCTACACATCAGACTGACATTGACGTACTGCACTTGTGGGCCTGTCACCACTGACTCAGGTTGGCTGTGTAGTTTGTGCATACCACAGGCTTGCTTGTCAACATTGATGTTGGCAATGAATTGGTTGGACGTGGTGGGCATGTGTAAAGTAGACCTGGTGGTGTGTCTCCCACATATGTGGCACATTGGCCTGACTGACATGACAGTGTACTCATCACAGTACAGGTTTGCATGCACAGTGTTCTTCAGCACATCCAGATCTACATGCCACTGGCAACCTCTCAATCACCACAGAGTCACGTCTTGTGTTTAGGTGAATTTATTAGCACATAAGTGGGGATGGTGCTCAGGATTGGGAGTGTTGTCCGTTGGCTTTAGAATCCAAAGTTCACAGATAACAAGTTAGGAGTGTTGGTAGATGAAATGTCTAGAGTACAGTCCACAGTCATTAAGCACATTGTTCCAACTCAGACCCTCCATGTCATGTGGGGGAGTACGATGTCGTACAACAAGGTGAACGGTTTGCACACAAAGGTCACTGTCCAGAACAGGTGTTGGTTTCCTGGGGGATGTGCCTGGGCATCTTCGTCTCACTTGTTCCTCACCGGACGACCCCTCTTCTTCTTCTCAGGGGAGTCTCACCTGCAGGCTGCTGCCTTGCACGGGGGCTTCCACCAGACCCCCCTCACTCCCTGTGGCAGTGGCAGATGTTGTTGCCCGAGATGTAGTCGTCGCTCAGGGAGGTGGGCTCAAGTTGGTGCTGATCTGGCGGAGGCAGGTCAACATTTCCCGGTGCACCACTGCTATATCTTCCATGGTATCCCACTTGGACTCCATATTTGACAGGTGTGTTTCAACACGGGACATGTGGGAGTCCAAGCGGGCATGGTGGGCAGCCTGCTGTTCTTTGATGTCCGTGAGGATCCCCACTACCTGGCTGAACCCTCCGGTGCTCTCCTGGTACGCATCCATGATGCGTTCCAGGTGGGTGTCATCCTGCAGACCCGCACCCTCAGTGGAGCCTCTACTCGGCCTCCCACCCCTCCCACCACCCCTCGCCACACGGCCAGCACCTGTGGTGTTCCGCACAGGTGTCACAGGGGGACCTTGGATGTTGTTGCTGTTGTCAGGTGCCCTGGTGCCCTGTGACTCTGTGCCGTCTGATGGTTCGGTGGGTCTGTCCGTGTTGGCAGGGGTGGCTTGCGGTGTATCAGCAGTTGCAGGGGTGGTTTCAAGGGGGCAGGTGAATGTTGCCGAGGGGCTGCATGAGGGCCGAGACCGGAGGGGCCAGCTTGGGTGTCGTCCGACGAGGTGTGAGACTGTGCGCCACCGGAGCCAGGTGGGTCCACCGGAGCCTGGGACTGGGACTCTTACTCGTCTGTGGTTGAGTCCACATCTGCCCCTGTGTTTGGAAGGAAGACACAATGTTAGTGATGTATTCATGGACATCAATGGTTCATACGCATGACATTGGCCACTGTGGTTGGTGTTGCATGCCTGTCCATTGCATCATCCTACTTTGTCACTGCGGGAGATTTCCATTAGTGTGGTGCATTCACCTGACACCCTGAGGCACTTTGGTTGTCAAGTCTAGCTGTCTGCCTGCCTGGCATCTTAATTGCACACTGGATTGTACTGTGCCATTCCTGCACTGGTGCTGACACATGCCTGACACAGGTGTTTCATCCCTGTCAACATTTGTGCTTTGACGCTGGCATCCTTGCAAAGGCACCTAGTTTGGGATCTCTGTTTGGGGCATGTGTGATGCCAGTTTGTGTCAGTCAATGTGCATCACATTAGTGTGTCTGCACAACCTGGTCACAGTCCAGCATGCCCGGGTTGTCCTGATGTTCTCTTCTGTGTTGTCTGTGTCCCCAGTCCACATCCCATTTCACACAGGTGATGGTGTCACTGTTGCTAATGGAGTTGGGTGTGAGTTTTGTGTTTGCACACATGCTTTGTGATGTGAATGTCCTCCATGGTGGTATGGACTGTTCGCTGCGGCTGTCTTTCTTCACTAGAGTCGTGACCAGAGGTGTGTGTTCGGTTGCTCCAGCTGTGACTTGCATGCCTGCTCCAGTGCAGCCCATGTTAGTCCTTGTGTCCCCAGTGTCCATGTCAGTGAGTGCTGTGTGGTGTGGATGATGCCTACAATACTGGACAATGTCTGCGTTTCATGTGGCTGACAACGGGTGTTTGAGTGTATGTCAGCATGCTACAGTGTGAGGGATGTTGGTAGGTCCATTGTAGTCAGTCAGGTGTCCCCTGTCACTGCTGTGTATGTGAGTTGATGTGTGTTTGGGTCTCTGTGGTAGGTCTGCATTTCTGCACTTGTCAACTAAAATCCGCGCCTACCTGTCCAGGCCAGAGGGGGTCCCTGGGACACTGCATCCCCGGAGGTTGAGTGCAAAGGTACATTTGCAATAGCTGGCAGTGTGACTGTGATTGGGTTGGTCGATGCGTGTGTGTGACTAGCAGCCTACTCATACATTGTATCCATGTGTCAGCCATCTTGCCCTGCTCTTTGGTTTGGCAGTGTGTGTTCCCAGGGCTGCTGTTAGTTTTTGCTGGATAGATGTGATTTGTAGCTGCCTCAATGGTTTTCAGTGTCATTGCAGTACCTCCTCCTCCCCCAGGGGCCAGGCAATTCACACAGAGACATGCTTCAATGTCGGTGAGTGTGGGTTGATGTTGAGGTTGTGAGTCAGTGGTGTAGTGGTGGTTGTACACAAGTGGCAACAGTCCCTGTACGTCACACAGCAGTAGCCAGTATGGTGGGTTTTGGGTGTTGTTTGCATGAAGTGTGGGTAAATGTCTTCTCCCAGGTGAGTTGTGTGGAGTTTGTGTTGAGGGGTGTGTGACAGCACATGGTGGTGGGCATGGTCAGAGCTGGCAGTGCTTCTCCCTCCATGGCCAGATGGGCCACTATTGTGTATGCTTCCCTTGCAGGGAGTGGCAGTTGACTTTCAGGATGTCAGGCATCAGGGTCCTGCATTTGGTATGTGCACATAGCCCATCAGGGCCTTGTGCTCCCCACAGCAGGACCCAGTGTCAGCCATCTTGAGGGTACATTTCCACTGCCTGTGAGGTGCGCATGGTTAGAAGTGGTGTTCTTGGTCCATTTGTGAGGGGGGCTATTGGCTGTGACTACAACTCCCATCATGCTTTTGGCTACACTGACTTCCCCAACATCCCCGAGCTTCCTTCCTATGGGTCAGGTTCCCTGTGAGGTGGTGTGACAGTGGTGGCAGACTGTGTGGCAGTGTCTGTTGGGGTTTTGTGGCACTGAGTTGCTCTGATGTTTGCTAGGTTTGTACACGTGATGACATAGTTCAATGTTGGTATGAGATAGCAGGTGTTGTGTTGCTGTGCCAGGCATATGGCTGTAGGGATGACTTTGTTTGTGTTACTGTGGCTTTGTTGACGGAAGTTGTTTTGCCTGTCCCCTTGACGGTGACATGTGTACATGGCCCCACAATCTTGAGTCTCTTATTTGTGTACTCACCAGGCTCTGGGATGTCAGTCAGACCATGTATGCTCTCCGGTGGTAAGATGGCCTGCACCTTCTCCTCCCAGGACCGGAAGTAAACGGGTTTGGCAGGGGGGCCGCTGCCGGTGTGCTTGCTGAGCTTATGGTCCTTCTCCAGCAGCTTCTTGACCCTCCTGCGCACGTCATACCACCTGTTCTGGCAGTCGTCCTTTGTGCGCAAACAAGGTGCTTGTGCGTTCACCTTGTTGACGATTCTCGCCCACATCTTGGCCTTCTGGGACATGGGGGTCTTCTGTACCAATGTGCCAAACAAATGTGGCTCTACTCTGATGATTTCATCTACCAGCACTGTCAACTCACTATCTGTGAACTTTGGATTCTTCTTGGGGGGCATGGTGGTGGTGGTGGTGGTGTCGAGGGTGGTGGGTTGGTGGTGGTGGTGGTGGTTGTGGTGAGGGGGGGTGGATGTGGGAGTTGGGGTAGTGGTGTTGGGGTGGGGGTGGTGGGGGTGGTGGTAGTAGTGGTGAGTGGGGTGGATGGGGGGTTGGGGTACTGGTGTTGGGGGTGGTGGTGGTGGTGGTGGTAGTGGTGAGGGGGGTGGATGGGGGAGTTGTGGTTGTGGGGGGGTTGGTGATGGTGAGGGGTGAGTGGATGGGGGTTTGGGGTAGTGGGGGGTGGTGTTGGTGGTGAGGGTGGGGTGGATGGGGGGTTTGGGGTGGTGGTGGGGTGGTGGTGGTGGTGATTGGTGTGTGTGTGTGTGAGGGTGCAAGTGAGGTTTGTGGGTGTGTGTGTGTGTGAATGCTGTTGGTGAGATGGCAATGGTGTGTGTCAGCAGAGTTGTGTGTGTGGAGGTTCTCAGGAAATGGCAATGGCTCATGGGAGTGATTGGTGGCCTTTAAATATGTTGAGTTGTGGGTGTGTCTCTCTTAATTGATTTTTTTTTTTTTATATATTTTCGTTGTCAGTGCTTGTTTGGTCCTTTTTTTGTGTTTGGTCAGCTGTTGTTTGTGTGTGTGTACGAGATGTTCTTCTGACCGTGCCGGATGCTGCTGGTGAGTCGTACAGGCTTCTCCGAGCCTTTCACGCTGTTGTTATGCTGTGTTGTGTATGTCGTGTGGGACTCGGTCAATGGGCGTTCGACTCGGTCATGGGCGTTCGTTTCGCTCGCGGGAGTTCGAGTCGGTCGCGGGCGGAGTCCGTTGGTTTGAGTGTTTGTATCGTGTGCGTGTCGGTCGTGCGGCTTGTGCTCCATGCGAGTCGTTCTTGTTTCCCACGTATGGCATCGTACTTTGCAACTCGTACGTCACGGGTACGTGTCGCTCGGCTCCGTTCCGGGAACGTGTCGGACGGTACTGCTCTAGGGCTTTTTCCGGCCGGAGGCTATTTTTCCGTACGGCTCCGTCGTCCGGTTCATATTCGGGTGAGTCGGTTGGGATTCACAGGCTTTCCATCGTACTGCGCGGGTCGTACGGCGGCGAGACGTGTCGGTCGGTACTTTATCCCGGGACGTGTCGGTCGGTTCACTTTACAAACGGAATCGGAATCGACCCCTATATTGTCCAAAAGCTAATGGTCAAGTTGAGAGGGCCAACAGATTCATTAAGGAGGGCATTCAAACTGCTTTGGAAAATAAACTGGATGTTTTCAAATTTTTGAAATAAAAGTAGTAGCGTTATCACATTATTCCACATTCTGTTACTGGAGTGTCTCCCCATTTTCTGATGAGGGGAAGACAATGTATGTCAGGTGTAACACCAAGTTTTGTGAGCGTCACTAAGAAAATTACTCTTGGGGGTGAAATTGTTAAAGCAAGAGATAATTTAAGCAAAGCTCAAGTAAAAGGAAAGGTATATCATGATGCGTGTCATAGAGCCAGATCCAAATTTATTGAAGTTGGTGATTGGGTACGCATTGTCAAACCCACTTTACGTAATAAAGGGGTGTCCAAATTTTCTGCCCCAATTCAGGTGGAAAGAGTAACAGGTTCTGCTGTGTTGTTAAGATACAAAGGTTGGTGGAACAAGAGCTCTGTTGTGACACTTAAACCAGGGCAAGAGAATATGTTTGAGCAAGAGGAAGATGCTTGTGACAACTTGTTGTTTAGTGATGACACACATAATAAAGAAAAGGAACAATGAAGTGAGTCTAATGATGAAGTGAATTCGGATATGGTGAATAGTTCTTCACAGAGAAGGGTAGTAAGGTTACCCAAGAGATTGGAGGATTATGTTTTGGGATAATTTTCCTTTTTTTTTTTTTCCTTCAATCCTTATGTATTCTGTTTTATACTGTTACCTAAGTGATATATATATATATATATATATATATATATATATATATATATATATATATATATATATATATATATATATATATATATATATATATATATATATAATTACCTACTGGCGGTCGCCAGTAGGTAGTTATAGTTAGAACCTAGTTTCCATAGGAAAAGCGTTTTTTTGTTTTGCCAATAACTTTGGCGCCGTTTGACGAATTTTCACGAAAGTTTGAAAACTAATTGTTCATTCAGGTCAGCTCCTGTCTTGAAAGTTTGGGGGTGATTCGTGAAGGGGGGGCCGAGAAAAAAGGGGGGTCCCAAAACACGTTTTCTCCATGTTAATTTCCTTAGGAAACTTTAGACACGGCTACAGCCCGAACTGCTGAACGGAATTACACCAAATTTGGCAAAAAGGTAGCTCTTGGTTCAGAAAGCACGCTTTATTTTAAATGGTGTAAATCCGTTCAGTAGTTTTTGAGATATTTATAGATTTAGAGATATTGATATTTGAGAATTATGAGATCTGATTGGCTGAGGCGTTCCGAGCACGAGCTTGCCTGGGATTGGCTGCCAACACTTCAAACTAGGAAGCCTTGGGAGCCATTTTGTGACTCGGTTAAGTAGAAGAGGGTAGGGTAGGAACAGTGTGACCTTCCTAGGGTGCTCAGGGGTGTCACAGGGAGTCGAAATGTAAAGATTTTTTTTTATATGTTTTGGGTGGGATTCACGTAGGGCCTGGAAATCCCGGCGGGAAAACAAAAAACTGAGCGCGGTGTGGAGTGCTTCATTTAATTAAGCCCCCAGTGGGCTAGTTCCCGGGAGCAATGTTTAGTTATGATGTGGGGTTTACTTCTGTCGCGGGACTGCCATTTCCTTGGAGCAAATATAATGATATGGGGGGGGTTTCGCGTCGTCCCTGCCCCTCCGGTCCGAGGAGCAGCACGTTTTTGGAGGTATACGTAAAATTTAAGTGTGGATGGGTGAAGCTTCCCCACACTGTCCCGAGGGGCACTACTTCTTTCCGCATTCATGAATTAAAATGCGGGGGTCTGTTGCGGATTGGCGGCCTCTGGGAGTACGATGTTCGCGGGCTTTAAATTGGATGGAGGCGCATCGTCCAATTTTTCTTGAGAAGCTTTGCATGGCACTGGGTATGGTTATGTCCGAGGGCCGGTTGCAACAATGAGCAGTGGTGCCTACGCCATGGACATTGTAATTTGCTATGGCAAGACGGGATCTATGCAGAGTTGCGGCTCTGTCATAGCAAACTTTTGCTTCGCTTGATGGAAGCGAGAGGAGGAAATTTGCTCTCACTTTTATGAAGCGAAGCAGATTTGATTTTGGGCAAAGGGAGCTTGCATGGAGCTGCTGGCTTTGTTCAAAAGGAATACTGGGTAACATTAACGGAAGGCTGCAGGTCACAAGTTCACCAAATTTCACCCCAACAGTTTGTGCAACATTGAATGCCACGTGCAGGTCATAAGTTCACCATAGTTCATTCTAACAGTTTCTGGAACATTCAACAGTACGTGCGGGTCAGAAGTTGACTATTTTTTTAAGTTACAACAGTACCTTCCAAATGCAAATAGTAGGTGTGGTTGCGCTCCGCACGTGTGATCTTATCCTATGTAGTGTACGTTTCAAACATTTTTTATTAATCAATCAGAAACATAGTTTTTCACGAAAGTAATATGCACATTATTTTACACTACATATTGTTGTTTATCACCCAATCAGTCATCGATTTCTGAAAAAAAAAGCTTGTTTTCCAACTTTGTGATGTTGCAAGGGTTACATGGTCTTGTGTGTAACGTATAGGGATGAATTGGGGTGTAATATCGGGTGGGGTAATGTACAAGAAATGTCCTTTTGCAGATTGAAGCTTGTGGGAAAATACTGGAGGGGGATGGGGGGGCTTTAACACGGACATGCTTTATTAACTTCAGTGAGATGAAAAAAATTAAATGTTGTTTCCACGCTTCGTGTATTGGTTTGTGCACAGTTGTGAAGCACACATGAATATAAGTTAAGGTATTGTGAAGCTTCCTGCTCGTGCTGTACCTGCGTATATCACAGGGGCGGCAGATCGAGAGACTGAGAATGACACGTCCTTTGACACCCCCCCTCCTTCGTCCCGGTCTGTAACGGTTTTTGTCCCGTGGTTTGTAAAAAGGAAGGTAACAGTGGCCCGTGTGCGTTGACCGTCACTGGGCTGCTGGGGGCATCTGACGGGCAGACAGAAAGTCATCATCGATTTCTGTGCTATATAAAAAAGCCGCACACAGGGGCATATTATGAAGGAAGTGGCGGAGAGAGGCGTTAGCGTTCTTGGCTTAATGTGTCTTTCTGCCACTTCGGAAATGCGAGGCTGCACTATATTAACAAGGATATGGTGGAGCCTTGTGTTTGTCACTGCAATGACGCTAAGTTTCCGAACTTAGCGCCAACGTTAGCACCCTTGCACCAGAGTGTAAGGGTGTCTGCGAGCAGGGAGGTTTGTTTATGTACAGGAAGGTGTCCCTTCCTGCACATAAACAAACCTAAAATGCTAGTTTGTAATTTACGTGTGTGCTGTTTCATGCAGCACAGATGTAAGTTACAAAACGGCATTTTGAAAAATGTTTATTTATGTACAGGAAGGGACACCTTCCTGTACACAATCAAACCATGGCATTTTGCTTTTTGCATGTGTGGTGCACAAGGCAGTACACATGGAAAAAGCAAAAACGAGGAGAAATAAAGCATTTCTCCTCGTTTCGCTAAATTAAGACCAGGGTTTTTCTGGTCTTAACTTTGGCGTTGCCTCCTATTAACGCTGCCCTTATTAATAGGATGCAGCATCAAAATGAATGGGTGTTGAGGTGGAATGCCCCTCACAATACTCACTGGATGCCCCTTTCACACTAAACAGAGTGTGAAAGGGGGCTTTTTTAACAAGGCAGTGTTAAGCTACATTAAGTGGCTTAACGCTGCCTTGTTAATAAGGCGAGGCCCCTATCGCCACCACAACGTCAGTGAAAGTGACGTTGTGGTGGCGATAGGGGCTTGTTAATATGCCTCACAGTTGCAACTTACATATTGCTCCAATTTACATTGCTCGAAGATTGGTGTTAACATTTAATTTTGCTAAGGTATGTCTATGCTTGAACATGTATTTTCACACAAGTTATATATTGGAAGATACGATAGCTCTAAAACACAGGTATACATGTAGTTGTATGTTTCTTTTAAGTATGCTGCCACTACGAAAAGGCACAGGAGATGTATGCATTGTAATAGTAATATGGTGACACTGTCAACTGTAACTTGAAAAGAGTTTCTGGTTTGCATTTGCTTAGGCTCAAGATTGTTAGTAGTTGGTGGGTAGTGAACATGGGGCAGGCAAATGATGTTAAAACATGGTGGGAAAGGAATTAACTGTCAGTAATGTGTTTGTAACATATGACACAGACATGATACATTTAAAAAAAAATATTTTAAAGTACATGTCGTAATGTGCAGTACATGTGCCATAACAAAAAAGAAAGTGTATGATAGAATTATAATCAGTATAGTAGTGAATCGATATCTGATAAAGGGAGATGTTATCAGAAAAAGAGAATAGAGAAATGACCATCTTGAGTTACGTTTCTCTCTCAGCCAAAAAGAACTGTTATTATAAAATAGAACATCTCAGAGGTTTGTCTGCAGACTACATAACTTTTAATATAGATAGTAAAGTCCCCAACTGCCAAGTCGCCTGTATCTTCGACTAGCTCTGTAACAACCAGGCAAACAGAGTGGAAACATCAAAAGAGCGTAACCAAGTCTGTAAAGGGGAATTCGTAAAGAAAGTCAATGTCTGAAAATCCAAAAAGGAAGGAAAAGCGAAAAGAGAAAAAGAAAAAAAAAACAGTGTTCTTGAAGTGTAGAAATAAGAGCTCGTCAAATCCGGTTACCATGTGCACTTATGGAGATTCATTGAAGCTCAAGAACTCAGAAGCACCGTGATATGCAATCAGTTCCAAAAGGTCATCTGCACCTCTCCAAGCAAAGAGGGTGGCCATCCAATTGAGCAAGTCGAAAGAACAGACATGGTCATCATAATCTTCAGCAAGCAGGAGCATATCAGGGCAACTTGCATGTTATTCGATGACAGTCTGCTGCAGCACGCATGGAAAATGCAAAATGCCATGGTTTGTTCATGTACAGGAAGGTGTCCCTTCCTCTACATAAACAAAACTTTTTTTAAAATGCCGTTTTCTAACTTACATGTGTGCTGCACGAAGCAGCACACATGTAAGTTACAAACTGGCATTTTCGGTTTGTTTATGTGCAGGAAGGGAGACCTTCCTGTACATAAAGAAACCTCCCTGCTTGCAGACACCCTGCAGACACCCTTGCACTCTGGTGCAAGGGTGCCTGCGTTGGCGCTAAGTTTTGAAACTTAGCGCCAACTACCATTTTCGAAACCATAGAGACACCAATATCAGTTATTACATACCCACTCACTGATTCCTAGGTCTACACACACATGCACTCATTCACCCATACAGTCACTCATACATGCAGTCACTCATCAATACAGCACTATCATATGCACTCATACACCTACACAGACACTTACAGACTGCCACTCATCCATGGAGTTACTCACACACCTAGTCAGTCATGCAAAGAATCTATCACACTCCCATTTACTCACCTATACAGTTATACACACGCCACCTCAGTTATTTATACAGATACTAACACATACTTACTCTCTTATACAATCACTGATACAAGCACATACTCATCCATACAGCCACTCTCACATATAGTCATTTGTATACTCCAACACTCACATATACTGCCTTTCACATATGGAGTTACTCACACATGTACCACTGAGACATTCATTCACTCACCAACACAGACATACACATACCCACCCACCCATACAGTCCCTCACAGATGCACTCTTGAACCTATACACCCAGTGAATCACACACTCACACATCTATGCACAGAGTCACACACCCCCCACCCACCCACACAGACACTCAGGCACCCATACAGATACTTAGACAAGCAATCAATAACCGATATAGACACTCATGTAGCTACTCACCAAGCCATGCAGCCGCTTACACACCAACTGACAGACTAATACAGACATTCACACAGCTTAGTCACTAACCCATGCATTCAGTAAGACACGATTAATCACTCACTTATACAGTCAGTCACGCACCTACTAAATCATGCATTCAGACAGTTATACACCCACTCATTCTTCAATACAGCTTGGCGTTTATATAAAACATATTTAAACTTTACAGAAACACACAGTCACTGGATGATGTCATCAGTGATGTCATTTGAGATGTCATCAGTGATGTCACTGACCATATCATGAATGATGTAATATGTGACGTCATCAGCAGTGCATTGAGGGGGCGCGAGTTATAGTTAGCTCAACTAACTATAACGTCCGAATTTCTCTGGTTTTGTACGACTGAAAAGTCCAACTAACTATAAGGTCCCTGAAACCTATGGTTTTTTTCAGTGAATATATATATATATATATATATATACATATATATATATATATATAATGGCATGTGGTTCACACCAGGATATTGCAACATCTCAGGGCAATAGCAAACGACGACCAAAGCTACCCGGTAGCTAGACATATCAATTAATGTCACCAAGGTAATGCTAAGGACTTAGTATACTTTGTTATTGACACTGTCCCCAAAAGTCCAAGGGGAGGAAACAGACAGCTCCTTCTAAGGAGGGTGGAATCAAGGTACATACTTATGTTGAACACAAAAATTCCACATGGGTTGAACATCTCTAACTGCAGATCCCCTTTCCCCCTTTCTCTCTCGTAAACTGGGTGGCAAGATGTAGTTAAGTATACATTGTTTCACAATTGTTTCGCTTATTTTTGTGTTTTATTTTAATATATGTTCTTTAGGAATGTATTGTCACGGTGTCTTGATAGTTATACATGATAGTTACATGAATAGATTTTAATACAGTGGCATTGTAATCAACCACATCTATATGGGTGTTACAAATTCCAGTTAGGGGCAAAAAGGCCCACTTGGACCAGATCATTGCCAAGAGTTACTGTGATAGGACAATGAGTGTACATTACATCTGACACGGTTGCTCATTAGAAGCGTAACCTACTTTGTCTTATCTATAATTTTGAATGTTGCCCCTCCACTATGGACTAATAACACTACAATAGCCAATTGCTTTCTGTTGTTGATTTAATATTTGGATATATTGTATCCCGAATGTGCAAGTGATCCCATCTGGCCACTTAGTAGTATGTTTTCACTTTCATCTATTTTTGTCATGTAGGTCATACCGCTGTATAATTAATTTGTATGTCTCCATGACTGAGTTATAGTTTTTGTATTAACGAGGATTCTTTATGTCTATGATGCTCCCCCGGTTGCCATGACAACCACAATGAGTGATGAAACATAAAATGACTTTCCTGAATGGTGCCCGATGTTGTGAGCAAGGTGGTACGTCCGCCGAAACGCGTCAGGGCCTCTTTGTTCAATAAATTTTGTTGTTTAATTATCCACGGTGTCGGCGCCTGCTTCTTCGTCTTGGAGCGGGATTGGTGTCTATATTGAAACTAACTGCCCGGGATCGTTACGCCGACCCACCTCGATCAGGCGCACCACGTATCCGGAATAGTGGCTTTGGATCGACTTCGATAACACGGAGCCCCCCACAGCATATTCAGTGACTGACGACACAGAGACTTGCTGGTATCCAGATAGCCGGAGGGTGATCGGGACATCAGGTAAGCCCCTCTGAGTCGGTACACAGCAGCGCGAGTGAGGTGAGGTGGCTGATGGGAGAGGTAGCTTGCAGAATTGATTGCAAGGTGTGGAGAACACCAGTACTTGAAATTTGTCAAGGATGGCCGAAGAATGGGTACGAGAGAGAGAGCGTGCAGCGGTTGACATCTTCAATGATGATAGCACCACCATTACCGAGGAGACACGAAACGATGCCAGACCACAGTCACCTGGCACTAATTTAAAGGGTTGTGAAAGCAAGAAATATCAAAGTGGTGGGAGTGCAAGTCGCTCCAACGATACCTTGATGTGGGACGGATCCCCAGAGGGCTTAGGATCCTAGTGGCACCCACCTACGAAAATCTAGACTCAAACATGCTGAAAGAATGGGCGGAGAACAGCGCAGAATCATCGCAGCACATGCTGCGCATATTAATAAAATATGCGGTGAGCGACAGAGAGGCAATAATGAGCAAAATAGAGGGCATGCCCAAAGAACTTAACCAGTTTACCAACAAAGATGAAGTAACTAAATTACGGACGGAGATGAGTATCAGATTACAAAAGTATGAACAGTCCATTAAAGAGCGGAAAGCAACAAAATGTCTTCGTGAGAAACTGGATTATCAGAGAGGAAGGATCTACACCTTCTCCAAAAGGTTTGACAACATAAGACGTCAACAACTTTCAGTAGCTGTTGAATCCTCCACAAAAGCAAGCGGATGCAGTAGCTCTGAACAAAGCTCAGAAGTAGTTACTGATCTAGAAGAGAGCAACACAGCTGCTGTGATGAGCAACAGCTGCAGGGAAGCACCTTCAGTTATCGAAGATCTGCGTTTTTTACATTTAGACAGAACTCTGAATCTGCAACCTCGGCCTCAGTGCAAAGAGAAAGTGGGAAGAGGAAGAGGAAAAACAATAGAAAAAGCAGACACTGGGGGGGCAAGCACAAAAGACGCAGCCAAACCAACACGGAGGAAGTAGTAAGTGAACAATACATTGATAATAGTTATAAACCTAACGGATATGGATCTAAACAAAGAAGAAGAAAAGATTTTATCATTGGGACTGACTTTCTGCTCCAAAACGAACTTTGATTATGCACAAACCCGGATTGACTTTTTCCACTTCATCAGGAAACTAAAATTGCAAAAGTATTTCAAGGGCAAATCCAGTATCACACAAAATACGATTGATAACACTCCAGTCACACAGAACTCTGACTGTTGAGGATATGGCATTACTGCAGGACCTGGATGAGCTACAAGGAGGGTCGCAGCAAAGGAACAGACCAGTCGAAGAACTAGCAGCAGAAATGGGACTAGACATATATGGCAGCATCCGTACCCCTTTCAGACCTAAATCGATCTTTCTACCTGTCATGCCCAGAAACTCTTTGGACATATTTAAAGAGAATGTGATAAGAGATTTAAAGCAACTCACAATTGAATCCAGTAGCAAATGTCTACACACAGAACACAATCTCAGAATGCAATACACGCAGGTTATTAACAAAGTGAAGGAAAGACAGGACATTGTTATAAGGTGGTCCGACAAAGGAGGCAACGTAGTACTCTGGCCTCTTACCATGCATACAAAAGAAGTGCACAGACAACTTCAGGACAAGGCCTGTTACTGTAGGGTGGGTCCTATGAGCCTTCAAGGTATAAAAGAGAAATTCCATACAGAGCTGTACAGGTGGAGGGGTTTAGGGTTAATCTACAAGGGAGAGTTTGATTTTTTGAAAACTGATTACCCTGTGACACCCATACTGTACCTAATTCCCAAGGTGCACAAAAACGCAAGTAATCCACCTGGTCGACCCATAATTTCGGCCATAGGGAGACTGTTTGAAAACCCATCCAGATATATAGATCATTTTCTACAGGAATATGTATGCAAACTACCTTCATACACAAAAGACACAGGTGATTTTCTGCGCAAAATATATAATGTGTCCTGGGATGAACAGTACATACTTATGACCCTTGATGTCACAGCTCTGTATACGAGCATTAAACACACCGATGGGCTCAGGGCATTGAAATACTACTTGGGTTCTAGACCTATGCACTTGCACCAACACACCCTTATGCTTCTTAGCATGGCTGAATGGTGTCTGGATAACAATCTTTTCTTGTATGACCAGCATACCTACAAGCAAATACAGGGGACAGCAATGGGTACCTGCTAATTTGCATATGGGCTGGTGGGAGGAGCAGGTACTCAAGACAAACTATGCCAGGGAATGGACAGAGAATGTGGTCCTCTGGATCAGATACATAGAAGATGATATATTAATCCTATGGAAGGGATCACCTGAGTCAGCACACAGATTTGCACAAGAAATAAATAATAATGATTTGAATCTTACATTCACCTGTGACATTAGTACCAAAGAAGTACACTTCTTATCTGGTGGTATATGTAGAGAACAACACACTACATACCAAAACATACAGAAAGCCTACTTCTGGCAATGCCATCTTACACGCCAGCAGTCTTCATCCCACCAAACTTAAAAATAGCATTCCCTATGCAGAATGCTTGCGTATGAAGCGCAACTGCAGTAGTGAGGAAGCTCTGGGTGAAGCTACAAAAGATCTCTTCAAGAGACTGAGAGTACGAGGCTACAGTCAGGATGTGTTGATGTCAGCGGAAGCGAAAACAAAACCTAGAAAGAGAGAGGAGATGCTGTTTAGCGTGAGCAAGAATAAGAAGAAAGCGGACCATTCAGGCACAGGACGTCTTATCACAGGTTACTCTGCATACCATGTGAGACTACGCAATATTCTTTATAAAAACTGGAATATTGTGAGAAGCGATCCCATCATAGGACCCGATATACCACGTGTCCCACTTATATCATTCAGAAGGGCTAAATCCATGCGAAGAGAGTTGGTTCATAATTCACCTCAGGCCAGGAGTGGCACTGATTGGCTTAGAGCAAACAGAGGATTTTAGAAATGCTCTAAGTGTAAGGCGTGCCGCTATGGCCGTAATATGAAAACCATACAGACACCACTCAGAGTGACACCATTTGAGATCAGAGGTACTTACAGCTGCAAAAGTGAGTTTGCGGCGTATGTGCTGGAATGTACCTGCAAGAAGAGATATGTGGGAAGTACTATACAGAAAGTTCACATCAGGATATTGCAACATCTCAGGGCAATAGCAAACGACGACCAAAGCTACCCGGTAGCTAGACATATCAATCAATGTCACCAAGGTAATGCTAAGGACTTAGTATACTTTGTCATTGACACTGTCCCCAAAAGTCCAAGGGGAGGAAACAGCTCCTTCTATGGAGGTTGGAATCAAGGTACATACTTATGTTGAACACAAAAATTCCACGTGGGTTGAACTCTGATGAAGAGTTATCATTACATCTCTAGCTGCAGATCCCCTTTCCCCCTTTCTCTCTCGTAAACTGGGTGGCAAGATGTAGTTAAGTATACATTGTTTCACACTCGTTTTGCTTATTTTTGTGTTTTATTTTAATATATGTTCTTTAGGAATGTATTGTCACGGTGTCTTGACAGTTATACGTGATAGTTACATGAATAGATTTGAATACAGTGGCATTGTAATCAACCACATCTATATGGGTGTTACAAATTCCAGTTAAGGCGCAAAAAGGCCCACTTGGGCCAGATCATTGCCAAGAGTTACTGTGATAGGACAATGAGTGTACATTACATCTGACACGGTTGCTCATTAGAAGCGTAGCCTACTTTGTCTTATCTATAATTTTGAATGTTGCCCCTCCACTATGGACTAATAACACTACAATGGCCAATTGCTTTCTGTTGTTGATTTAATATTTGGATATATCGTATCCCGAATGTGCAAGTGATCCCATCTGGCCACTTAGTAGTATGTTTTCACTTTCATCTATTTTTGTCACGTAGGTCATACCGCTGTATAATTAATTTGTATGTCTCCATGACTGAGTTATAGTCTTTATATTTAATTTACTTTATTTTAGAATTTTTTGCATTAACGATGATTCTTTATGTCTATGATGCTCCCCTGGTTGCCGTGACAACCACAGTGAGTGATGAAGCATAAAACGACTTTCTTGAATGGCGCAAGGCGGTATGTCCACCGAAACGCGTCAGGGCCTCTTTGTGCAATAAATTTTGGTGTTCAATTATCCACGGTGTCGGCGCCTGCTTCTTCGTCTTGGAGCGGGATTGGTGTCTGTATATTTATATGGTCCAGTAGAAGGCTGGGAGCTGAAACGCGTAGACCGTCCTCTACCGTTTTGTAATTGCACTATGGTTTAATAAAAATACACGTACTTGAACATCTTCTGAGCGTTGTGCTGTGATCCTTCACCGAATCCAACTGGAACGGAGGAATTCAGAATATATATATTCTAAAGGCGGCTTGCCGTCAAAACGCGCCGCAGCTTTTTCCTTGTAAATAAATTACTTTCCTGCTTTATAGTCACGGAGTCTACGCCTGTCATTTCGCTAAGACAGGACTGGTTGCATATATATATATATATATATATATATATATATATATATATATATATATACATATATATATATATATATATATATATATATATATATATATATATAATGGCATGTGGTATGATGGTTTGGTTGATGACAGTAGTGGAATGTGGGCTATGTCATGCACTTGTCTGCAATGGAGTAATGTCTATGTCATTTACGATGTCGCATACAATGTGTTTGGAGAGGTGTTGGTATCGGGTGACGGCTGGATGTGTTTTCTTCCTCCGCACCAGTGAGCCCTGTTATAGGCACTAAAATAAACCCTGTTTATTTTATTTGGCTGACTCCTTCGCTTCATTTCAAAATTATCATTTTGTGCTGTGAGCCCAAAATTCCAGAATGGTCCATTTACCTCCCAGTGCAGGAAAGATTTAATCTCAAGAAGCTTGTCATCAACTTTAGAGACTACAACAGGCTAGACTTGCTATATTGCAAGGTAATTTATAGGTTACTGCTTGCATGAAACGCAACCTTCCAGTACCCGTGCAGTAGATAAACTAGGAATATGGCAGTCCCACCACGTTCATGATGTATTGAAAAATGGGCTATAGCGACAGCCCATGGCAGTATGGTTGTACTACAACTACTGTTGCAATACGTTTCCTTTCAAAGAACTGCAGCACGGACCATGAATGAGCCACCCATTGATGGATGTATTTATGATGATATGCAGAGCATAAGTCGAGAGTGAAAGCAGGTGCATGGAGTCCCCCTCCTATTTTAAGAAAGGGTACAGTTCTCCCAGGCCACCGAGCCACAACCCACCTCAACATTGCCTTTCCTCCAGGAAATGAAGGGGCAACACCTTGCAGGCCAAAGTCTGTCTGGTCCTCCCAATGGGTGAACCCCCTCACCAAGCGGGCTTACCGGCTGATCACGTACGGGGCCGTGGCTCAGCTCAATCTTCTCGCTGGCATCCTCCTTCTGCTTGGGCCATGCCTGTCAAGGGTCCGGCTGGCAGACCTCACCTTCCTGTCAAGGGAGGGGCATCAGCAGTCGAGCCTTTACCTGGAGCAGCATGATGGCCAGCACCGTCTCTCCCTCTCGCCTTGCCGGGTGCTTGTCATCTTGTGGCCTCAGGTTGAATCAGGCCTTGCAGCAACTATCAACAACACCACAGGGCGCTTGCCACAACCCTCCTCGCTTTTGTCTTTCCTCCAATGGGTGTGGGGGCAACGCCCTTCAGGCCAAACTCTCCGGTGCTCTCACTGCGGGCGCCTCCTCGCCCAGTGGGTTTACTAGCTGATCATGGACAAGGCCGTGGCTCCACTTAATATTCCTACTAGCCACTCTTTCTGCCTGGCCCGCCTCCAGTGAGGGTCCAGGAGGCCCGTCTCACCTCCACGTCAAGGGAGGGGCACGAGCAGCCGGTGGCTCCACTTGGGGCGCCACCACAGTTGGTGCCATCTCTCCCTCTCATTCTGTCGGTTGCCCACCACCTTGTGGCCCAAGGGTGAATCAGGCCGCTCGTTACCTACAGGTTGGCACTGGGTGCTCACCATCACGGAAAAGCTCCCACTGGTCTTTCAGCTCCCGCAGGCAACCAGAGCAGCCTGGCCATGTCCACGGGGTGCCACAGACAGGATTGGTGCAGATGAAAGGGGGAATTCGATGAGAGCTCTACAGCAGCTCGACCTCCAATTTCCGTTTGTTGGACACACATTCTGAGACTTGGAAGTTTAACAAGACAGCATCATTAGTCAATATTTTTAGAGGCATGAGGAGCTCGGTCTTGTCTTGTTATAAGAGGCACCAGTTTTAGGCATTAGCCTATAGTTGTTGCACCTGGAGTTGAGGCAATAGACAGAACATGGGTGTTGTAGTATGACAGATACTATGTACAAATTTCTGCCACAAGAACAGATTCTGTCCATTTATTCTTCATTTTATTCCGATGCTAATGCTGAAAGCACAATTACACATGTGTGTTATCTTGGGGAGAGGATGTGGCCTAAGGGCTAGGGTGGGAGGCATCGAAGGTGGGGAACCGGGTACAAGTCTTGGCAGGGACGCTCAACAAAAAATAAATGTCTCCGTCTTTAACTGGTGCTCATGCAAAGCGCTCTGATAACTTTGGTTCTAGTTTGCGCTATATAAAACTCCACAAAAAAAACAATCTTATGACTTTATCTAGGCTGCAAACAAAAAAAATCCAATTAGTGCAATATGTTATAATTATATAAAAAACAGACACATAACTGGTGAGATCTGTTACACACTGCTTGTCATCGAATAACACTGACATAGGCCACCCTGCAGATCCCTACTAGTTTCCAGCTACATACTGCTACATACCATGATCACTAATTCACTTCTTACAGTGACAATGATAGGAGGGATGATTATAATACAGTCCTTCTTGACAGATTTGTGCTATGCTCCCAACAAAGCCTGCTCAGAGCCACAAGACCTCAGAGTTGACAACACAACCAGAAATCTGGATCATAACAAAGACAACACCCTATCAGCCACACAGCCGAAGCGCTATAGCATGCTACTCATGTAGACAAGTGCTTCAGCACCCCACATAGGGGCAGTAAATGTTAAATATAATATAATATCACTGCCAGGTGCTCTAAGGCTGGTACGTTATGTGGCACTACAGAATCACTGCTCTTGAATACATGTTTACTTTTTCTATTAATAGGGAACTTGGGGGTATATTTACAAGAATTGGTGCTAAGCAAAGTTAGCGTTGCTTAGCGTCAATTTTCTTACCACCTTGCATTGCCGAAAACTATCACCATGGTAGCGATGTATTTATAATATGTCGCGAATGGCAATAGGATCTGCTCGCAGCGGCGATTGTTGCCGCAAACACTAACGTCACGGTGATAAAAATCTTGCCACTAATGTGAAAAAAGTGAGGGTCAGCCAATTGGCTTCCAGAAATCTCATGTTAGGCAGCAGCACGCCAATTTTTTCACGTTTCGCTGGAAAAATAAACCACAAAAAGCCCGCGATATACAAAAAGAACAAAAAAAAAACCTGGAAGTAAAATGGAGCAGGCTGGACTCAGTTCAGCAGGAGATAACAACCCACTAACCCCCCTAACAGCCAAGAGGACCAGTCAAGAGTTCCAGGGGAAGAGGAAGAGGAAAACAAGATTCAGTCAGCAGGAAAATGAGATCATGATTGCCGAGGTGACGGAGAATCAACACCAGCTCTTCGCCAGCTCCAGGGTGTCATTGGGGACCAAAGATGCCATTTGGCAGTCCATTGTCAGCAAGGTGAACGCAGTAGCAGAAGTCAAGAGGACAGTGACCAATTGTAAGAAGCGCTGGCATGATGCCAAGCGCAAGACTAAGCAGAAACTGGCCAGCAATCGACAGGAGGAGCTAGATGCCTTGGAGGAACAGGTGTCCGCTGTCATCTGAGAAGAGTCGGTGGTTCGAGTCGAGGGAGAGGATAGTGCTAACTATGACCAGCTACATCAGCAACAGGGTAAGTAACAACCAGGGACATGGGGGTGGGGGATGGGGGTGGGTGAGCAATGTTGCTTTTGTCCATCTAAATATGTCTCAGTGCCCACCCACACTGTGTGCAGATCAAATTCCAGATACATAGTTACTTGGGGGTACATTCATATGTCACTTGAGCAGTTGGCATAATCAACAAACATTGAAAAACACATAACTAGTGATCTGTCATCTGTCATCTGTCATCTTGTTGAACATATGACACATGGCTTTGTTTCAGAATTAATGCAGCACAGCGCAAGCATATGTCTTGTGGCACCTGCTGCATTGATTCCTTGCAATTTTTATCTGATGAGTTCTGCAAGATCTCTATTCCTTGAGTGACTTAGTGGTTTGTGGAGGTATTTCTAGCCTACTCCCATGTTGGGACTACTTATATATATGTTGTTCTTTGGCATTAGGTGTTTGTGTATAGTAGTTGGCCCAGTTACAATGTGTGCAGAATTCTATTTGCTACATGTGCATCCTTACATAGTAGAGCTACATGATTGGGTGCCTTGAGGTGTGCAGTGTGTTCAGTTTGTACTTACCAACAGGCAGTTGATTTCCATAGATGCTGTAGGAAAGTAGGATCTGCTTCTTATGGTTACCCCCACTTTTTTTGCTTTTTGCACCCACTGTTTTGACTAGTCTGGCTGGGATCCTGCTATTCAGGACCCCAGCCTATCTGCTTTCTCCCTTAAATTGCAACATATGCAGGGCCGGACTGGCTACCGGGCGTTTTGGCATGCTGCCGAGCTGGGGGCTGATTTTGTTGATGGGGACCTGCGTGTGCTGAACGAAATTCGTTTTGCTTTGTTTATTTCGAAGCACACGCAGGTCTCCATCAACAAAATTAGCCCCCACCGCAGTGACATCAGCCCCCAGCTCGGCAGCATGCCAAAACGCCCGGTAGCCAGTCCGGCCCTGAACATATGCACTTTGGTACAACTCCATATTGGATACTGGGGTATCCTTATCAGTCCCTAGTATATGGTACACATGTACCCAGAGCTTAGGTACCCCAGAGGCCTCCCATGGGCTGAAGCATGTATTATGCCACCCATGAGAGGCCATGCAAAATGGAACCTTAGGTCTGCTACTGCAGTCTGTGTAAGTTGGTGATTGCACCACTTACTTTAGATATAGGTTCACTATATCTATATATATCACTACACTTAAAACTTTGTAAGTCACCCCTATAGCAGGCCTTAAAAATCCTGAAGGCAGGGTGCTGGGTTTTGCGTGAGAGGGTGCTCCTGCATGAGCAGGGCCCCTCTGCAGTCTTCGGAGACCATTCTCCCGGGCTGTACGTGATACTACCAGACATATAGGTAGAGGTGCATTATAACCTCGCGGTAAATGCTATCTCGAAAACGACTGCAACGAAGTATGTCATGCTTGGTGTCAAACACCTTGGAATCATACCCCCACACCAGTAACTGGTGTGGGAGGTATGATTCCTCCCCTCAGAACCGAGGTTCTGGGGGTACCTAAGTCTACCGGTACCAACATTCTCGACCCTTACAGCACAAAATGGATGCTGCCAGCCACAGACACGAGTCTGCCCTCCTGCTGCTGAGCCAAGCTCGAGCAGGGGAAGGCAGCACAATAGGCATCCTGTCACAGAGAGGTGTTACCACCTTCCAGACAGGATTTAGTGTAATGGGGCTGGGTGGGTGCACTGTCTCAGTGCCAGAAAGTCTGCACAAGGGGCACACTTGGTGTCCCTGTGCATAGTCCAGTTCAAACCAGTTCTAGGAACCATTTGCTCCTGCTCTGGCGAGAAACTGGACAAAGGACATGGGTGTAGCCACCCCTCTGTCCTGTCCCTCCCCTAGGAGGGTCCCTAGAATCTGTCCAACCCTTTCCCGTGGGTATAAAATGGGTTACCTGGCTACAGGACATTAGATTTTCCGTGGACAAGATTCTCCAAGAAGATACTACTACACTTCGACTGTCTGGACACCCTGGACTTCACTGGACCTCCCTCGGGCTCGACTTCGTCTTCCCTTGCCGCCACCAGTCTCGCCACTGTCCGTGATCCATACAGGCTCCGTGCAGGACCCTGTGGACCTCCAAGACAACAGAAGAATCTCCCTTGGAGTGAAGGAGTCACTCCCCTGCAAACGCAGGCACCGTAATGCATCTGACTGGTTTGCTGACACTGAGCTGAGCTCCTGCAGACTCTGAAGGCTCCAGCAACACAGGAGGTGGGTTTCTGAAGGTCTCCAAGGTAGAGCTGCCCTCTTACCGAGTTTGAGGCAGATATCCCTTGTGGGGACCGTATAACCTGTACCCCTGTGCACCGTGACCATTTGCAGCTGCACATGCTTGTTGTCGTGCAACAATTCCGTGCATTGGGCCATTTGTAGCCCTGACCCCAGCGCATCTTTTCTAAGAAGGACTCTGGCATCCTCGCACTCTGTGCCCTGCTAGCTGGTATCCTGTGAAACTGCCTGAGGTCCCCTCACGACTCTTGTGCCTTCGGCCTGTGGGTCCACTTGAGGGTCAACTTTGCTTTATTTGGGCTCCCCTGGTTGCTCCAGGCCTGCCCTGACTCCCCTTGCTGTGGTGAGTCTCCTGGTCCTTGCTGGGCCAGATCGATACCAAATTTGACCATCTACGTTGTTTGCCGCTGCCAAGGCTTGATTGGTGCTCCCGCCGGACACCAACCCCTCAGCACTGGACAGCCTTCGTGGGACAGCTCGTATCTGGCTCCTGGTCATCCAAGACATCTCCTGGTCCGCACAGCTGAAGAGTCAAGATCACCGTCAACACACCTGAAGCACCCGACATCGGTGGGCATTCGTCTACCGAGCCCCTGGTCACTCCAAAGTGACCCAGACTCTGTCTCCTCTGCTTTCAGGTTCTTCTCATCTAGAATCCACATTTGGATTCCACCGGACACTTTTCTTCCTTCCAGCAGCAGCATTTCTTTGTCAACATCCATAGAGAACGACAAGGGTTTCCGACGCCACTTCGCACCTATACACCCGGCTCCTCTGGGATAGGTAACTCTGGTACAAAGGTATCCACGGGTGGGGTGGCCCTCCAAACTCTTAAATTCCAAGGGCTGTCTTCGTAATCTGCTGGGAAGGGTCCTTAATCTCTGATTTTCCAACCGCGACTTTCTCATTGAATTGTACGGAGCACGCGGTCGTGTTCTCACACTGCACCCGTCCTCTGTGGGGTCCCTACTCACTCACCTTGGGTGGTTCCTTGGGGTCCCAGAGATTTTACACCTTCTAGACTAGGTCTAGTCCCGAGTCGTGGTTCTTATACCACTTATTTAGTATATGGTTTAGTCTCACCTGGGAGTCCACTGTGTATTGTGCTACACACATTTTATTCTTTGAACTGTATTATTTGATTTCTGTTCTATCCTCGTGTAGAGGATACTAGATAGTGTTATATATAATAAATACACATTTTTATAACTACTGTGTGGTTTCCCTTTCATTTAACCAATACTATAAGGTTACATTCTGGTAAAACAAGGTGCTTAACATTCCTTCAAGACTTAGCCTGAAGGCTGCTCTCCAGTGCTACTACTAGGATAGCTTTCATTAAAGGTTATCTTTGACCTAATCACCATAAGGGTTGTTTGGACTGGTACATGGTGCCCACTTTCATGAGTGATACCAAAGGGGATGATGGACGGAGCGTTAGAGCAAATCAAACACTCACCCCCAGTCAACTGATCTGGGTTTAATCCATCATCATTCTTTAGCTCACTCCACCACCCCAGTTCAGACATGGCCATATGCAAATCAGTTTGACCCTGTGCCTCATGGGAACAGTCCAGCCCGAACTGCCAAGCCATGTCTTCCCTGGACCGGAAACAAGCATCCTGGGACCGGTTTCTGGCTATTCAGCCGTCATCAGCCAGGCTAGCTTGAATCCAGTGGCAAAGTGAGCAAGGGACCCATGTCTGGGCATACCCTGCCAACTTAGGGCGAACAAAGCGATACCAAAGGGGATGATGGACGGAGCGCCTGAGCAAATCAAACACTCACCCCCAGTCAACTGATCTGGGTTTAATCCATCATCATTCTTTAGCTCACTCCACCACCCCAGTTCAGACATGGCCATATGCAAATCAGTCTGACCCTGTGCCTCATGGGAACAGTCCAGCCCAAACTGCCAAGCCATGTCTTCCCTGGACCGGAAACAAGCATCCTGGGACCGGTTTCTGGCTATTCAGCCGTCATCAGCCAGGCTAGCTTGAATCCAGTGGCAAAGTGAGCAAGGGTCCCACGTCTGGGCATACCCTGCCAACTTAGGGCGAACAAAGCGATACCAAAGGGGATGATGGACTTTGCCACTGGATTCAAGATAGCCTGGCTGATGAGGGTTTTGAACCCGCAACCGGTCCCAGGATGCTTGTTTCCGGTCCAGGGAAGACATGGCTTAGCAGTTCGGGCTGGACTGTTCCCATGAGGCACAGGGTCAGACTGATTTGCATATGGCCATGTCTGAACTGGGGTGGTGGAGTGAGCTAAAGAATGATGATGGATTAAACCCAGATCAGTTGACTGGGGGTGAGTGTTTGATTTGCTCTAACGCTCCGTCCATCATCCCCTTTGGTATCGCTTTGTTCGCCCTAAGTTGGCAGGGTATGCCCAAACGTGGGTCCCTTGCTCACTTTGCCACTGGATTCAAGATAGCCTGGCTGATGAGGGTTTTGAACCCGAAACCGGTCCCAGGATGCTTGTTTCCGGTCCAGGGAAGACATGGCTTAGCAGTTCGGGCTGGACTGTTCCCATGAGGCACAGGGTCAGACTGATTTGCATATGGCCATGTCTGAACTGGGGTGGTGGAGTGAGCTAAAGAATGATGATGGATTAAACCCAGATCAGTTGACTGGGGGTGAGTGTTTGATTTGCTCTAACGCTCCGTCCATCATCCCCTTAGGTATCGCTTTGTTCGCCCTAAGTTGGCAGGGTATGCCCAGACGTGGGTCCCTTGCTCACTTTGCCACTGGATTCAAGATAGCCTGGCTGATGAGGGTTTTGAACCCGAAACCGGTCCCAGGATGCTTGTTTCCGGTCCAGGGAAGACATGGCTTAGCAGTTCGGGCTGGACTGTTCCCATGAGGCACAGGGTCAGACTGATTTGCATATGGCCATGTCTGAACTGGGGTGGTGGAGTGAGCTAAAGAATGATGATGGATTAAACCCAGATCAGTTGACTGGGGGTGAGTGTTTGATTTGCTCTAACGCTCCGTCCATCATCCCCTTTGGTATCGCTTTGTTCGCCCTAAGTTGGCAGGGTATGCCCAGACGTGGGTCCCTTGCTCACTTTGCCACTGGATTCAAGATAGCCTGGCTGATGAGGGTTTTGAACCCGAAACCGGTCCCAGGATGCTTGTTTCCGGTCCAGGGAAGACATGGCTTAGCAGTTCGGGCTGGACTGTTCCCATGAGGCACAGGGTCAGACTGATTTGCATATGGCCATGTCTGAACTGGGGTGGTGGGGTGAGCTAAAGAATGATGATGGATTAAACCCAGATCAGTTCACTGGGGGTGAGTGTTTGATTTGCTCTAACGCTCCGTCCATCATCCCCTTTGGTATCGCTTTGTTCGCCCTAAGTTGGCAGGGTATGCCCAGACGTGGGTCCCTTGCTCACTTTGCCACTGGATTCAAGATAGCCTGGCTGATGAGGGTTTTGAACCCGAAACCGGTCCCAGGATGCTTGTTTCCGGTCCAGGGAAGACATGGCTTAGCAGTTCGGGCTGGACTGTTCCCATGAGGCACAGGGTCAGACTGATTTGCATATGGCCATGTCTGAACTGGGGTGGTGGAGTGAGCTAAAGAATGATGATGGATTAAACCCAGATCAGTTGACTGGGGGTGAGTGTTTGATTTGCTCTAACGCTCCGTCCATCATCCCCTTTGGTATCGCTTTGTTCGCCCTAAGTTGGCAGGGTATGCCCAGACGTGGGTCCCTTGCTCACTTTGCCACTGGATTCAAGATAGCCTGGCTGATGAGGGTTTTGAACCCGAAACCGGTCCCAGGATGCTTGTTTCCGGTCTAGGGAAGACATGGCTTAGCAGTTCGGGCTGGACTGTTCCCATGAGGCACAGGGTCAGACTGAGTTTGCATATGGCCATGTCTGAACTGGGGTGGTGGAGTGAGCTAAAGAATGATGATGGATTAAACCCAGATCAGTTGACTGGGGGTGAGTGTTTGATTTGCTCTAACGCTCCGTCCATCATCCCCTTTGGTATCGCTTTGTTCGCCCTAAGTTGGCAGGGTATGCCCAGACGTGGGTCCCTTGCTCACTTTGCCACTGGATTCAAGATAGCCTGGCTGATGAGGGTTTTGAACCCGAAACCGGTCCCAGGATGCTTGTTTCCGGTCCAGGGAAGACATGGCTTAGCAGTTCGGGCTGGACTGTTCCCATGAGGCACAGGGTCAGACTGATTTGCATATGGCCATGTCTGAACTGGGGTGGTGGAGTGAGCTAAAGAATGATGATGGATTAAACCCAGATCAGTTGACTGGGGGTGAGTGTTTGATTTGCTCTAACGCTCCGTCCATCATCCCCTTTGGTATCGCTTTGTTCGCCCTAAGTTGGCAGGGTATGCCCAGACGTGGGTCCCTTGCTCACTTTGCCACTGGATTCAAGATAGCCTGGCTGATGAGGGTTTTGAACCCGAAACCGGTCCCAGGATGCTTGTTTCCGGTCCAGGGAAGACATGGCTTAGCAGTTCGGGCTGGACTGTTCCCATGAGGCACAGGGTCAGACTGATTTGCATATGGCCATGTCTGAACTGGGGTGGTGGAGTGAGCTAAAGAATGATGATGGATTAAACCCAGATCAGTTGACTGCGGGTGAGTGTTTGATTTGCTCTAACGCTCCGTCCATCATCCCCTTTGGTATCGCTTTGTTCGCCCTAAGTTGGCAGGGTATGCCCAGACGTGGGTCCCTTGCTCACTTTGCCACTGGATTCAAGATAGCCTGGCTGATGAGGGTTTTGAACCCGAAACCGGTCCCAGGATGCTTGTTTCCGGTCCAGGGAAGACATGGCTTAGCAGTTCGGGCTGGACTGTTCCCATGAGGCACAGGGTCAGACTGATTTGCATATGGCCATGTCTGAACTGGGTGGTGGAGTGAGCTAAAGAATGATGATGGATTAAACCCAGATCAGTTGACTGGGGGTGAGTGTTTGATTTGCTCTAACGCTCCGTCCATCATCCCCTTTGGTATCACTTTCATTAGTGGACAGCATATACCAGGCCAACTTCTCACATTGGCGTGCAGCGGTTGGGATTCAAGCCTGCATTGTTTTACCAGATAAATCTTTGTATTGATTAACTGAAAAACCACTAGTATCTAGGAACATATAATACTAGCTTAAGATAGTAAGTTCTACTGAACTTGGGGTTGGGCAAGCCAAGGGTCTAGCACACCCTTTCTCCAACCTAAGAGAGTTTAGTTCCCATTAGGTTAGGTAGGTGCCTACACTACACCTCACTTAGTATGTCTTCTACTGGGAATGCCACTGGTGGCATCCTGCGTACTAAATATGATAGCTTTGCATTCACTGAATTAAAAGCTATGTTTGTATCTAGGAAGCTGAAGACAGGGAGAAATGCCAACACTCAACGTCTCATTGATGCATTACTGCTAGATGACATTTGGAAGACTCCTGGGTCAGATGAGCAGGATAGAGTGGGTGGTACAGGGGAAGAAGATAGGTCAGGAGGGGACACCTTCTATGACCTAGAGTCAAACCCTGGACAGGAGGATCAAAATGATCCACCCCTGAACAACTCAGATCCCCAGGAGGAAGAAGAAGAAGAGGGTCAAGAGGACCATCACTTTAGTCCTCCAGGGAGAGTGCAGAGTTTACCCAGGAGATCTAGGTCTCCCTCTGCTGAGTCAGATCATTCTAGACATTCTAGAGGGACCTCTGTTTCTAGCAAGAGGGACAACTCTTATGACAGGGAGTGCCAATTACTAGAGCTTGAGAAAGCTAAGTTTAGGCTCAGGCAACAGCAATTGGCCCTGGATAAAGAGTCCCTAGAAGTCCAGAAGGCTAGAAAGAAATTGGGGCTAGAGTCCCATGGTGGCAGCTAAAGTGTCCCTAGGGTTAGGGAACACACCTTTGATCATAGGAACCTGAGCAAGATTGTCCCTCCCTTCCATGTAGGGGATGACATCCAGAAATGGATAACTGCTTTGGAGAGGGCCTGTAAAGTTCAGAAGGTCCCTCAAGAGTAGTGGGCAGCTCTCTTGTGGCTCTCCTTTGCTGACAAAGGTAAAGATAAGCTCCTCACTGTTAGAGAAGAGGATGCTGATAATTATTCAGTCCTGAAGAGTGCTCTCATTGAAGGGTTTGGCTTAACCACTGAACAGTACAGGATTAAGTTCAGAGACACCCAGAAGACACAGACTATGGACTGGGTAGACTTTGTTGATTGTGCCATTAAGGCTCTGGAAGGCTGGTTACTTGGTAGCAAGGTGAATGATTTTAAAGGATTGTCAATCTTGATTATGAGGGAGCAGATCCTTAATAATTGCCAAAACCAGTTGTTGCATCAATACCTGGTTGACTGATCTGACTTCTCCCCAAGAATTTGGAAAGAAGGCAGATAAGTGGGTCAGAACCAGGGTGAAGCAGAAAGCTCAAACCAATGGTGGTGATCAGAAGAAACCAGATTCTAAGAACTCAAACAAGGGTGGGGACAAAAATAAAGATCAAAAGTCTTCATCAGGGCCCCAAAAACCTGCATCTGGGGGGGAGTCACAATCCAACAAGGGAAAAGGCAAAAGGAAACCTTGGTGTCACATCTGTAAAGAGAAAACCCATTGGACAAAATATGCCAATTTTCCAAGGGCCAAAGATTCTACTCCTACCACCACTGCCCCTAAAGCAACTGCTCCCCCCAGCACAGTTTCAAGTGGTGGTACACAGAACAAGGGAATAGTGGGGTTAACCTTGAGCTCTGAGGTGGGTTCTGGCCTATTCAGAACTCCAGCTCAGGCTGTTCTGGTCTGTGATGGAGGCATGGATATTGCCTCCATATTTGTTAGTCCCAGTAACCTGGGCAAATACAGACAACAGCCTTTAATAAATGGTAAGGAGGCCATGGCATACAGGGACACAGGTGCAAGTGTCACAATGATCACAAAAGATCTTGTGGACCCTGACCAGATCATACTTGGTGAGATGTACCAAGTGACCAATGCTAACAATGTCAGGACAGACCATTCCTTGGCAGTTGTTAATTTCACCTGGGGAGGGGTAACTGGCCCTAAGAAGGTTGTGGTAAGTTCAGACTTCCCTGTGGAATGCTTGTTGGGAAATTATTTGGAGACTTCAGCCTGGGCTGAAGTGGAACTCAGGACTCATGCAGCAATGTTGGGCATCACTGCAGATGTGTTTGCTATGACTAGGTCACAGGCCAAATAGAGAGCCTCTGAGCAGGCCCTGGATCCTGAAAAGATGGACCAGGTGCCTTCCAAGAAGAGGAGCAGGAGGGTCAAGGCTGAGTCTTCCCCCAGGCCCAGAGTGAGGGTCAGTCTTTTGAGGAAGATGACTCCAGTCCTACAGAAGGAACTGTCTCAGATGAACTTGAACCTGATCAGGTTGAGTTTTTGGGGACAGGGGGTCCTTCTAGGGCAGATCTGAGCCAGGAGCAGCAAACCTGCCCCTCTCTTGAACCGCTCAGACAGCAAGCTGCTGCTGAGGCTGCAGGGAATGTCAATGGGTCCCACAGGATCTATTGGGATGAGGGACTTCTATATTCAGAGGGTAGAGACCCCAAGCCTCGTGCCACTAGGAAGTTGGTTATACCTCTGAAGTTTAGGGGCTTCCTACTCACCCTAGCACATGACATTCCCCTAGCAGGACACTTAGGTCAAAGCAAGACTTGGGACAGGCTTGTCCCTCACTTTCACTGGCCTCATATGTTAGAGGACACAAAGGAGTTTTGTCGCTCCTGAATCACTTGCCAAGCCAGTGGTAAGGCAGGTGGTACCACAAAGGCCCCCCTGATACCACTACCTGTGGTGGGGGTTCCCTTTGAGAGGGTTGGGATTGACATAATTGGTCCCATGAACCCTCCAACAGCATCTGGACATTCTTACATCCTGGTGGTGGTGGACCATGCTACCAGGTATCCAGAAGCTATTCCCCTTAGGACCACCACAGCACCTGTGGTGGCAAGGGCCCTCCTGGGGATTTTCTCCAGGGTGGGTTTTCCAAAGGAGGTCTAAACAGACAGAGGTACAAACTTTATGTCTAGCTACATAACTGCAATGTGGAAAGAGTGTGGTGTCAACTACAAGTTTACTACACCCTATCATCCTCAATGTAATGGGTTGGTTGAAATGTTCAACAAAACCCTAAAGGGCATGATAATGGGGCTCCCAGAAAAGCTCAGGCGAAAATGGGATGTTCTGTTGCCCTGCCTTCTCTTTGCCTACAGAGAGGTGCCACAGAAGGGGGTTGGCTACAGCCCTTTTGAACTTTTGTTTGGTCACCCAGTTAGGGGTCCACTGTGTTTGGTGAAGGAGGGATGGGAGTTACCTCTTAAACCTCCTAAACAGGATATTGTGGACTATGTACTTGGTCTCCGCTCCAGGATGGCTGAGTATATGAAGAAGGCATCCAAAAACCTTGAGGCTAGTCAGGAATTGCAAAAGGCCTGGCATGACCAAAAGGCTGTCTTGACCGTTTACCAGCCAGGACAGAAGGTGTGGGTGCTGGAGGCGGTGGCCCCAGCAGCTCTCCAAGACAAGTGGAGTGGACCCCACACCATACTTGAGCAAAAGGGAGAGGTCACTTACTTGGTGGACCTTGGAACTCCCAGGAGGCCCCACAGGCTGCTCCATGTGAACAGGCTCAAGTCTGGGCAGAAATGGGCTTGCTCATGGCTACTGATGAGGGACAGGAGGAAGAGAGTGACCCACTCCCTGACCTCCTCTCACAGAACCCTGATGATGGCTCAGTAGATGGTGTAGCTTTGGCAAGCAGCCTCACTGAGCAGCAACAGTCTGATTGCAGGAAGGTCCTCAATCAGTTTAGGCAAATGTTCTCACTGACTCCAAGTCAGACCACCTGGTGTACCCATGAAGTGGACACAGGTGAAAACCTACCTGTAAAGAACAAAATTTACAGGCAACCTGACCATGTCAGGGACTGCATCAGGACTGAGGTCCAAAAGATGCTGGAATTGGGAGTCATTGAGCCCTCAACTAGTCCTTGGGCTAGTCCAGTGGTCTTGGTACCTAAACCTCACACCACAGATGGTAAGAGAGAGGTGAGGTTTTGTGTTGACTACAGAGGACTCAATGCAGTCACTAGGACTGATGCTCATCCTATTCCAAGGGCAGATGAACTCATAGATACTTTGGCCTCAGCCAAGTTTCTGAGTACTTTTGACCTTACAGCTGGCTACTGGCAAATCAGACTAGCTGAGGATGCCAAGCCAAAAACAGCATTCTCAACCCCTAGTGGGCATTACCAATTTGTGGTGATGCCTTTTGGCTTGAAGAATGCACCTGCTACATTTCAAAGGTTGGTGAACAAAGTTCTCACATGCCTGGAAGAATAGTGCAGCTTATCTAGATGATATTCAATCAATCAATCAATCATGTCACTTATAAAGCGCACTACATACTCGCGAGGGTCTCAAGGCGCTGGGGGAAGAGGGGGGTGGTGCTGCTACTGATCGAAGAGCCAGGTCTTGAGGAGTCTTCTGAAGGCCAGTAGGTCTTGGGTCTGCCGAAGGTTGGTGGGGAGGGTGTTCCAGGTCTTGGCGGCGAGGTGGGAGAAGGATCTGCCGCCGGCGGTCGTTTTCCGGATGCGGGGGACTGTGGCGAGGGCGAGGCTGGTGGAGCAGAGCTGGCGGGTGGGGGTGTAGAAGCTGAGTCGTCTGTTGAGGTAGGCTGGTCCGGAGTTGTGGAGTGCTTTGTGTGCGTGGGTGAGGAGCTTGAAGGTTATCCTCTTGTTGACAGGGAGCCAGTGCAGGTCTCTCAGGTGGGGTGTGATGTGGCTGCGTCGGGGGATGTCGAGGATAAGACATGCAGAGGCGTTCTGGATGCGTTGCAGCCGTCTCAGGAGCTTAGCCGTCATTCCTGCGTAGAGGGCGTTTCCGTAGTCCAGCCTGCTGGTGACGAGGGCCTGGGTGACTGTTTTTCTTGTTTCGGTGGGGATCCACTTGAAGATCCTGCGGAGCATTCGGAGGGTGTTGAAGCAGGATGAGGAAACGGCGTTGACCTGCTTAGTCATGGAGAGGGTGGGGTCGAGGATGACCCCTAGGTTGCGTGCGTGGTCGGTGGGTGTCGGGGCTGTTCCCAGTGATGTCGGCCACCAGGAGTCGTCCCATGCTGAAGGGTTGGAACCAAGGATGAGGACCTCCGTCTTGTCCGAGTTCAGCTTCAGGCGGCTGGTACTCATCCATTCGGCGATGGCCTTCATTCCTTCGTGGAGGTGGGCTTTGGCGGTGTGAGGGTCTTTGGTGAGGGAGAGGATCAGCTGGGTGTCGTCGGCGTAGGAGATGATGTTGAGGTTGTGCTGTCGGGCGACGTGGGCGAGGGGTGCCATGTAGATGCTGTCTTTAGTTCCACCTGGGAGGATCACCTAGTCCACCTGAGGAATATTTTGGAGGCCTTGCAAAAGGCAGACCTCACTATCAAGGCTACTAAGTGCCAGATAGGGCAGAGTCAGGTTGTATACCTGGGCCACCTTGTGGGTGGAGGCCAGGTTCAACCATTGCAGAGCAAAATCCAGACCATCATGGAATGGGTTGCTCCAACTACCCAGACTCAGGTCAGAGCTTTCTTGGGCCTGACTGGGTACTACAGAAGATTTGTAAAGGATTATGGGTCCATAGTGACTCCCTTGAATGATCTTACATCAAATAGAATGCCCAAGAAAGTTCAGTGGACAGTTAGCTGTCAAAAGGCATTTGATGACCTCAAGCAGGCCATGTGCACTGCTCCCATTCTGCAAAGTCCTGACTATTCCAAACAATTCATTGTTCAAACTGATGCATCTGAGTTGTGGGTAGGGGCTGTGTTATCACAATTGAATGCAGAGGGTCAGGATCAGCCAGTAGCTTTTATTAGCAGGAGGCTGGCCCCCAGAGAGAAACGTTGGTCAGCTATTGAGAGGGAAGCCTTTGCTGTGGTTTGGGCTCTGAAGAAGTTGAGGCCATACTTTTTTGGAACTCACTTCATTGTTCAGACTGACCACAAGCCCCTCTTGTGGCTAAAACAGATGAAGGGTGAAAACCCCAAACTTTTGAGGTGGTCCATTTCCCTACAGGGGATGGACTATACAGTGGAACATAGACCTGGGAGTAACCATGCCAATGCAGATGGACTCTCCAGATATTTCCACTTAGAACATGAAGACTCAACTGGGAAAGGTTAGTCTCATCTCAATTCGTTTGGGGGGGGGTTGTGTAGGAAAGTACGATCTGCTTCTCATGTTTACCCCCACTTTTTGCATTTTGCACCCACTGTTTTGACTAGTCTGGCTGGGATCCTGCTATTCAAGGCCCCAGCCTATCTGCTTTCTCCCTTAAATTGCAACATATGTACTTTGGTACAACTCCAGATTGGATACTGGGGTACCCTTATCAGTCCCTAGTATATGGTACACATGTACCCAGGGCATAGGTACCCCAGAGGCCTCCCATGGGCTGAAGCATGTATTATGCTACCCATGAGAGGCCATGCAAAATGCAACCTTAGGTCTGCACCACTTACTTTAGATATAGGTTCACTATATCTATATATATCACTACACTTAAAACTTTGTAAGTCACCCCTATAGCAGGCCTTAACAATCCTGAAGGCAGGGTGCTGGGTTTTGCATGAGAGGGTGCTCCTGCATGAGCATGGCCCCTCTGCAGTCTTCGGAGACCATTCTCCCGGGCTGTACGTGATACTACCAGACATATAGATAGAGGTGCATTATAACCTCGCGGTAAATGCTATCTCGAAAACGACTGCAACGAAGTATGTCGTGTTTGGTGTCAAACACCTTGGAATCATACCTCCACACCAGTAACTGGTGTGGAGGTATGATTCCTTCCCTCAGAACCGAGGTTCTGGGAGTACCTAAGTCTACCGGTACCAACTTTCTCGAGCCTTACAGCACAAAATGGATGCTGCCAGCCACAGACACGAGTCTGCCCTCCTGCTGCTGAGCCAAGCTCGAGCAGGGGAAGGCAGCACAATAGGCATCCTGTCACAGGGAGGTGTTACCACCTTCCAGACAGGATTTAGTGTATTGGGGCTGGGTGGGTGCACTGTCTCAGTGCCAGAAAGGCTGCACGAGGGGCACACTTGGTGTCCCTGTGCATAGTCCAGTTCAAACCAGTTCTAGGAGCCATTTGCTCCTGCTCTGGCGCGAAACTGGACAAAGGACATGAGTGTAGCCACCCCTCTGTCCTGCCCCTCCCCTAGGAGGGTCCCTAGAATCTGTCCAATCCTTTCCCGTTGGTATAAAATGGGTTACCTGGCTACAGGACATTAGATGTTACGTGGACAAGATTCTGCAAGAAGATACCACTACACTTCGACCGTCTGGACACGCTGGACTTCGCTGGACCTCCCTCGGGCTCAACTTCATCTTCCCTTGCCGTCCCCAGTCTCGCCACTGTCCGTGATCCATACAGGCTCCGTGCAGGACCCTGTGGACCTCCAAGACAACAGAAGAATCTCCCTCTAAGTGAAGGAGTCACTCCCCTGCAAACTCAGGCACCGTAACGCATCTGACTGGTTTGCTGATCCTGAGCTCCTGTGGACTCCGAAGGCTCCAGCAACACAGGAGGTAGATTTCTGAAGGTCTCCGAGGTTGAGCTGCCCTCTTACAGAGTTTGAGGCAGATATCCCTTGTGGGGACCGTATAACCTGTACCCCTGTGCACCACAATCATTTGCAGCTGCACATGCTTGTTGTCATGCAACAATTCCGTGCATTGGACCATTTGTAGCCCTGACCCTAGCGCATCTTTTCTAAGAAGGACTCCGGCATCCTCACCCTCTGTGCCCTGCTAGTTGGTATCCTGTGAAACCGCCTGAGGTCCCCTCGCGACTCCTGTGCCTTCGGCCTGTGGGTCCACTTGAGGGTCAACTTTGCTTTATTTGGGCTCCCCTGGTTGCTCCAGGCCTGCCCTGACTCACCTTGATGTGGTGAGTCTCCTGGTCCTTGCTGGGCCAGATCAACACCGAATTTGACCATCTATGTTGTTTGCCGCTGCCAAGGCTTGATTGGTGCTCCCGCTGGACACCGACCCCTCAGCACTTCACATCCTTTGTGGGACAGCTTGTATCCGGCTCCTGGTTGTCCAAGACGTCTCCTGGTCCGCACAGCTGAAGAGTCAAGCTCACCATCAACACACCTGAAGCACCCAAAATCGGTGGGCATTCGTCTACCGAGCCCCTGGTCACTCCAATGTGACCCAGACTCTGTCCCCTCTGCTCTCAGGTTCTTCTCATCTAGAATCCACATTTGGATTCCACCGGACACTTTTCTTCCTTCCAGCAGCAGCATTTCTTTGTCGACATCCATAGAGAACGACGAGGGTTTCCGACGCCACTTCGCACCCATGCACCCGGCTCCTCTGGGATAGGTAACTCTGGTACAAAGGTATCCACGGGTGGGATATAAAACACAAGCACAGGTGCACCACATATTAATTACAAGATATAAAAATACATAGACATAGTCCATATGTAATACAAATATTATTCAAAATTAATTTTTATTCCAAAATTCTCTTTTTAAAAAGCATAAACATATGCAAAAAAATTTTTTTCACAGTGATACAGCCACAGCCGACGCGTTTTGTCCTACTAGAGGACTTCTTCAGGGCGCTAGTAACTCTAAGAAGATCAATCACCACAAGGATGAAGAGTCGAGAGAACAAACAGAGAAACTGCCTATCTCTCGTTCCCCATCTAAATCGCCGATATCAAGAATACTTCACGTCAGAAGTTTAAACAATATTCCTCAGAGCTATCGATATTAGGAAAATATATACGGAAAAGACTTCAGGAAAAATAGATGAAGGGGCAGGGCGTGCATGTAGATTAATGCCTTGCCGCCTCTTAATGGTCACCCAATTCAGTCACAAGGGTATGATGTCACCAGCCCCAAAACCATATCCTGCAGGCCCAAGCCTTATCAGTTCCACAGCAAAGTATATATGCTGGAACTGTTGTTAATAGTCGATATTGGGCTATCAACAGGTTTCCAAACGTCAAGCGTCACGGTAAAAGGACGGGTGGGGTGGCCCTCCAAACTCTTATATTCCAAGGGCTGTCTTCGTAATCTGCTGAGAAGGGTCCTTAATCTCTGATTTTCCAACTGCGACTTTCTCATTGAATTGTACGGAGCACGCGGTCGTGTTCTCACACTGCACCCGTCCTCCATGGGAACCCTACTCACTCACCTTGGGTGGTTCCTTGGGGTCCCAGCGAATCTACATCTTCTAGACTAGGTCTAGTCCCGAGTCGTGGTTCTTATACCACTTATTTAGGATATGGTTTGGTCTCACCCGGGACACCACTGTGTATTGTGCTACTTACGTTTGATTCTTTGCAACTGTATTAATTGATTTGTGTTCTATCCTCGTGTAGAGGATACTAGAGAGTGTTATATATAATAAATACATATTTTTATAACTACTCTGTGGTTTCCCTTTGATTTAACCAATACTATAAGGTTACATTCTGGTAAAACAAGGGGGCTTAACATTCCTTCAAGACTTAGCCTGAAGGCTGCTCTCCATAGCTACCACTAGGATAGCTTTCAATAAAGGTTGTCTTTGACCTAATCACCATAAGGGTTGTTTGGACTGGTACAAGGTGCCCACTTTCATTAGTGGACAGCATATACCAGGCCAACTTCTCACAGATGCCATTCTGGAACCGCTGGTTGATGACGGATTGGCCGAAGATGTAGGAATCATGCACGCTGCCTGGATACTTGGCGACGACATTGATGAACACTCCAAGATGGTAAACAATTGCCTGCACATTCATCGAGTATGTGTGCTTCATGTTGCGGTATATGCGTGCAGTGTCCGCAGGAGGCACAAGTTGCACATGGGTGCAGTCAATTGCCCCCAACACATGCGGAAAACCAGCAATGGCATAGAAGCCTTGCTTGCTGGCAAGTTGTTCTTGCGCAGTGTTGGGAAAGCATAGATGCTGTGGCGTCAGGCTGATGATGGCATCCAAGACAGTGGGTAGAAACCTGGAGAAGGATGTCTGGGAGACTCCAGATACTCTGGCAGTGGTGGGTTGGAAGGTGCCTGAGGCCAGCATGTGCAGCACAGCAAGTAGCTTGGTCTGCGGAGGGATGTTAGTGCTGTGCTGGGATGTGGCCTGCAGCCTTGGCGCTATCTGGTTAAGTAGGCGTAGGATGGAGGACCTTTTTAGCCTGTAATGGGCTATCAACTCCTCTGGCCGGAAGTGTCTGAGGGTGATCCTTTGGCGGTAGACCAGCTCTTTTCTGTGGTGGTGGTGGTCTTCTTGGGGCCCTAAGTTGCAATAGTAGTAGCTCCATGGCGTTGTTGAGGTTGCCAATGAGGGTCTAGGATTGTCCACCTTATTTACAGGTGTGTTTGCACCATTTTTAAGACCCGGTAATTCTTGACGTTAGAAAACTGCCGCTAAGTGGACTTAGGGGCAGTTTTTGGGGGTTATTGGCGTATGGAAATGTCCTGGTAAATGTTGCGAAGTGAGTTTAGCAGCAGTTTTTTCTCACGGGAATTCCTACCTTGCATCTAATTTTCGTTAAGTCCCGCTAACAGAAGTGGCGATCTTGAAAATTGACGTTTACGGTGGAAAAGTGCTGCCAAATGCAGTTAGTGGCAACTTGCAAATAAGGCGATAAAAAAAGCTGCCGTAATGTAAGCAAATTGACGATACGACAGCGTTAAGTTCTTGTAAATATGCCCATTGGTGTCTGACTATCTTTGCTGTGCAGTGCTACACCAATATCACATATGACTAATCCACAAAAAACAAACATAACTCACATACAATTTTTTACTACATTCCATCACAAAATACAAACAAACACCTACTTCCTCCCTCATGCCCACACAAATAATACACACCGTAAACAAACTTTGTACACAGATTACATTTATATCACCAGACACAAACTACTTCAAAACACATCAATACTCATCCACTCACCTTTCATCCATTGCACAATTTAGAGCCTTAAAATATGGCCCACATGTTCCACCTTCCACCCTCAACATACGCAAATGACATAAAACAACTGTTTACAACTTCGCATCTCCACTTTATATCACAGAACAAGACTACACCACAAAAACAACTGCATAGCCCACCACCTCATTCTCAACCACTAGTCCACACACCTGCACACACTGACCAAACAAAAAGCCTTCTAAGCCTGTTGGACGAAAATAACGATATAGACAACAATATTGCTATTCCGATACATTTAACAACATGGCCAATAGTCCACCTACTACAAGACCAAAGGATACTACTCGCTCTTCCATAAAACAAATGCACACCACTAACAAAACGCAATACCTAAACTGCCTACCAATAAATGCACAATCACTTTCTTAAAACAAGCATAACATCTACGACCTACTCACAGACACACAACCCGACTTGCTCTTCATAACTGAATCATGGATGGGGGATGACATGGCTCCAGTATTGCACCCAGCTGTTCCTCCAGGCTATCAAACTCTCACACATAATCACATAGGCAAAAGAGGAGGTGGACTAGCTGTTATATTCAATGAAACAATAAACCTCACCAAAGCTGGGGACATTTCCATTAAAGATTGTGCAGTCCCTACACCAACCCTACACCAACTTTCCCCTCTAACTTCCTCCTTCTTTACAGACCACCATTTAGCAGTGGATCATTACCAGACACATTTCTAGACATAGTTTCAAACCTTCTGACACTACATTCCAACGTATGCATCGTAGGCAACCTAAACATATGGTTTGATAAACCTAATATGCCCCATACCAGAATTATCATCACCAACATAGACACACTGTACTTACATCAGATCATCCCCAAACCCACACATATCGCTGGACATATCCTAGATGTTGTTTTTGCCAATCCAGAAATAGTCACTTTCCAAAGAATTTCTCCAGTCATATGGTCATACCATCATCTGGTAGCTTTCCAAAACAAGACGTCACAACTGTCCACACCTAAGGCTACCTTACCAGCAAGCACATATCGACCTTGAAACAAACTAAATTTTGAGGGCCTAGAAACACAACTAACATCGAACACAGATCTGGACACAATAAAGCCAGTTCAAAAACTCTATGAGTGGCTCCTGGTAGCTGTGGACATCCTGATTCCACTAAAATCAACAAAAAATGCTAAAAGAAAACAAGCATCTTGGATAAATGCAGAACTATAAAACATAAAACAACAAATTGCAAAGCTGCAACACACCTGGCTCAAAACAAACAACACTGAAGATAAACTTTGCTTACAGAAACAAAACAGAATATACAAGTTAACTATAAAAAAGTTAAAAATAAAGCTACTATGCAAAGCGAATTCAGAATGTAAAATGTGCAAACAAAGAATTTTATAAAATCTACACAGAATTTCGTAAACTTAAATGCATTGAAGAATGCATCCCATTTCACAGAATTTACTGACAAATTGGCAAATCATTACACAACCAAAGCAGACATGCTGGAATCTTATTTAAGCAAAAGAATCTACCAGCGCCAGTCCCTTTCCAACAATCACCCCTCCACACGGGTAGGTCAACCCAACCTCTGCATTTCTTCAAGCAACTATCAGAAACTGAATTTATTTATCTTGTCAAAATATTTAGGCCAGCTAGCTGACCCTCTGAACCTTGTCCACCACAAATATTCAAGAATATCCTTTTAACAATCTCTGCTGCCACCCTAGTCAGAACAATCATCAATAATTTCTTCACAGCAGGAATTGTTCCTGAAGACTTGAAAAAGACATACGTATGCCCTTTATTAAAGAAAACAAACCGGCATCCTTAAGACCCAAACAACCATTACAAATGGGCCATTCCTCCGCAAACTAATAGAAAGAGCAACATTCACCAAGATGTCTCAATTTATTGATAATAACTCCATACTTTCCGACTTCCAAACAGTATTCCGTCTAGGAAGAGGCACATAATCTGACTTAAGCGCCATCTGGAATGACCTTGAAAAACACAGTAGACCACAACGGGGATGCTTCCTACTTCTCTTGGACCTTTCAGCTGCCTTTGACACAGTTGACCATGACACTCTAATCTAAAGACTCAGCGAAGCCGGCATCAAGGGGATTGCTCTTGCTTGGATCACATCCTCACTTCAAACCAGAACAAATGTCATCCATCTCCTCCTTTCTCATCATAAAAGCAGGGGTCCCTCAAGGCTGTATCATCACACCCATGCTTTTCAACATCTATATGAAGTCATTACCGGCAATGCTCAATGAATTTCAGCTCAACTGCTATAATTACGCCGATGATACACAAATACTTCTTAAACTGGAAAGCCCCAAAGACATTGGAAACTCAAAAATCTTCAGTTGGATCTGAGCATTTTGATCAGTGGATGACATTGAGCCATCTCAAATTAAATGCATCCAAAACTGAAATACTTGCATGTGACTATTGGAAAAGTTATGACCCCCTCTTCGCCTGGCCTGATGATTTCTGGCCATCCCCTAAAGTATCCAAGGAAGTAAGAAACCACAGAATTACAATAGACTCTAAGCTATCAATCAATGCCCATGTGGATGTTAGCAAGATCAAGCTTCATTACTATGAAAACTCTGCCATGCATCTTCCCCCACCCAGGATTACCACACACAATCTAAGCTACTATCTCTCTTTTACTTTCTAACCTTGATTACAGCAATGGCTTCTACCATAGATCACCTCTAGCAACCATGAAAACACTACAACAAATTCAAAACTACTCCTACATATAAGGCCACAAGCCCATATCTCCCCTGTCTTAAGGGTCCTATATTGGTTACCAGTTGCCAGAATATCCACTTTCAGGCTGCTTTGTAACACCCACAAAGCAATACATGGAACAGGACCACTTTTCAGCAGGGGTGCCACAGGGTCCGGCCTTGAGTCCGTTACTGTTTAGTTTATATCTCGCCTCACTGGCTGCCCTGATCAAAACATGGGGTGTGAAAGTATTCTCCTTCGCAGATGACAACCTACTTCTGTTTTCCTTTCAGGAGTGTTCAGAGGTGGCACTCCATAAATTTAAGGAGTGCCTTAAAGGAGTAGCAGTCTGGATGGAGTCAAACTTCCTAAAACTAATCATTGACAAAATGGAAGTTCTTTTCTTTGGCCCATGCGGTCCTGCCCAGCCGAAATTCTGGTGACCTGGAGGACTTAACCCTCCCCTTACTCCTTCCACCTCTGCTAGGAATCTGGGTGTTATGTTCAGGGGCGAAGCTTGGTCAGTAAGATTGCGGGTGTGAGTATCAGGTTTCCCGACCATCATGTTGGCATATAATGATAAAATACAATATATGACAAGCAGGGCGCATGAGAGGAACTTTAGAGGCAATGAAAAGGGAGAGGAATACTGATTAATAGAAGTATTAAATGAGAGAAACACAATATTTTGTAAAATTAACATTTTTAGGGCTTTCAAAACACAGATGAGAGAGAGTGTGTGTGTTTTTGTCTGTGTGTTTATGCAAAAATCCCAGGTGAAATCCAACAGGCACCTCACAATATCCGACTGAAACCACCTGTACCCAACTATTAATCTGAAAATACATTTATTAGGGAGGTATAGCACCCCCTAACACCCACCTGATGCTACGCCCCTGGTTATGTTTGACTCTGCTCTTTCCTTTTTGGCTCAAATAAGTTAGATTTCAATGGTTTGCTTCCTGAAACTTCAAACCTTGAGGAAGCTGCTACACCTGATCTCAGAGGAGAACCGAAAAATTGTTGTCAATATGTTAAATGATGACACTAACAATATTTCAGCTCTTCTTCTTTATTGGTCTTCTGGCACCACCAACACACAGCCAGCAGGTCAGCCACAGCATCCAACTGACTCTTATAGAACACACTACACTGGAGCAGGGTTCTAAACTCCAGGCGTGCAGGTGCACTTAAAGGAGCACACACCCACAGAGATGAGGACATGTAAGATCACAACACAATACAATGGTAACGTCTTATCTGGACTACGCCAACAGCCTCTATTTGGGTCTTCCTGCCTTTCTGACACACAGACTCCAGAATATTCAGGATGCTGTGGCTAGATTTATTCGGTGAGTCCTTTTCTGTCACCATATCTCCTCAATCTAAAGAAGCTACACTGGCTTCCAGTAGTGAAGCACATTACATTTAAATCCCTCATGCTGGCTCTTATAGCACTCGAAGGAAAAGGCCCTCTCTACCTGAGAAATAGATTGGGACTATGTAAACAGCAGAGAGTGCTGAGGTCTCATAACCTCCATCTGATGCTGATTACTAAATCCTTGAAAGCCCAACATGGAGGCAGCTGCTTCACTGTACTTACGGGCAAGCTTTGGAATGCCTTGCTGCTTAATCTTTGCAGGCCTCAGTCAGTTGCCATCTTTAAAAGAGAGCTAAAAACATGGCTGTTTGACGCGGATTAGCTCCCTGATGACTCTGTGTGATATCAGTCTTTGCTTTGAGTGCAGAGACGCTTTGATTGAAGCAGCTGTGTGCTTTACAAATGCATTTGGATTGATTGATTGATTGAAGAAAATCACAAAATGCATACAGCAAAGAAATCTTGATTTGGTTCCCTGCCTCAAAATCCCAGCATACAAGACAAAAAACCACGGGTGGAACATGTCTCTCTCTTCAAGCAGCCAAACTATGGAATTCATTACCCCTAAAGATAAGATACACAGATAACCACCTTATCTTCAGAAGATTACTCAAGCACTGGCTCTTCCCTACATGACCTCCATATTCAAAATACAAATGTACAGCAATAGTATACCCAAGTCACCAATAGTGCATAAATGTGTGTTTGTAAACATGTCTACTTTGAATTCAGATATGTTTTTTTTGTACAAATGCATATAATTACTTATGAATAAAAAATTCTATGTTTTCTTATATTTATGCATACCAAATGTACAAATGTATTTATTACTTATGGTTAAATACACTCCTTACATTTATGGTTAAAATGTATATAGGTCATTATATAAATAACATAGAAGTATTTGCCTACATGCTTATGGGTCTCTATGTATTATGATCACTCACATCACAACATATGAACATGATTATACAGGAAGTATATGTAAATGCTAACTATTCAATACACTTATTATTTAAAAAAATCTGAAATACATAAATCAAAAATGAAATAATAAAAACAAATAACACTAATTAATTCATGGGAAATAAACAAACAAAAATAATATGGGTATGTATTGATGTATATATGTGTGTGTGTATATGTGTACATATGCATATGTGTGTCTATATGTATATATTTGTATATGTTTATGTATAACCTAGTGGTAGTCGCCACTAGGTAGTTATAGTTAGGATTGCTTTTCCAGAGGAAAAGCGTTTTTTGTGTTGCTAATAACTTTGGCACTGTTTGATGTGTGTCCACAAAACTTTCCAAAAAGGTGCTACTTTTTGACTAGTTAGTGCATGAAAAGTTTTGGGGCGGTCCATAAAGCGGGGGCTGAGAATAATGGGTGGTTCCAAAATGCAAAATCCCCATGCATCTTCTTAAAGACGGGCTACCGCAAAAACTGCTGAACAGAATTACACCAAATTTGCAAGAAGCTAGGTCTTAGTCCACAGATTATGCTTTTGTTATTTGATATAAATCCATTCAGTAGTTTTTTGATATTAAGAGTCAAAAATATTTGTATATCTGGACGGATGGGTCCGTGAGAGGCTCGAGAGACTGTCGCGGGAGTGCCAATTTAAAAATGGAGCATTCTGATTGGTCCATGGAGCTTTATTTCCCATGGGCCATCTCACTCCTGTGGGAATCAGACTCCCGCGGGAGCAAGCTCTCTGTTTGACTGCCAGCAACATGACGAAAATGTTGCTGGCAGCCATTATAGGGCTTGCGGACTTAGTCCTGAAGTAAAAAAGGAAAAATAGTATAAAGGGGCAGTGTAGGGATACCCTTACCCCTAGAACATGTCACGAGTGATGAAATATATAAGGGCATATGCAGTGCATGGCGGGGGTGCAAGATATGCTAACTATAACTGGGGAATTGTTTTGGTTCAAATGTTAAAGTTGTCACTGACAAACTCACCTAACTATAACGTTACTTTAACCTTTGGCTTTTTCAGTGAATTCTTAAGTTGTTTTTAAAAACAAAAACAGATCTTTTTATCTCACCTAACTATAACGTTACTTTAACCTTTGTTTTTTTTATTGAATATATAGATATATATTTATACTTGCTAGAGAAATGAAAAATAAATAAAGATATTTAAAAAAACATAAATATATGAAAATGTTAAAAATATATATTATATACAATTATATACAGACATACATATATATAATTTTATCTTTATATCATATATGTAAGTAGATCAATACATCAATAACATATAACATGATAAGTGTACGCTTATGGGCTTATTTTCCTATAATAGCAGATATCTGTCACAATGTGTAAATATGATTATAGCAATTGTTTCTATCAGTGCTTCACTAGTGAAATATCGGGGGACAAATCTAAATTTGAAAAAATAAAGGAACACTATAAAAACTTTTTAAAAACCTTAATTTACAGCAAAAATTGAGAGTCAAATTTTGTAAATATTTATCCATGCATGAACATATGGGACTTTATCTCGTCCAATTTTATACCTCCTGATAATTTTCCATATACGTATCATGTTAAAATCTCTATGTATGTATACCTATTATGTGTGGTTATTGATCTTTATATTTATATATTTTACTCCCACTGCAGAAAAAAATTAATCTCCCCGATCCTCACGAAACCACAACTCTATGATAGATCCTATTCCTCTAACAAAATATTCCCTACCTCCACTCTCTGACTCATCCCAAACTTCTTTTACTGCTATGAACTCCCAAATAACCCTTTCCAATCTCTTCCCTCCTCGATCCATTCTTTACCCTGTTAATCTAACTAACAGATTCACATGTCTACCTCTTCCACCACTCCCAATACCAATTTATATGTCTCTCTACTAATGCACCACTAGTCCACCTTTGGGTTCCGGAGTAGCGTGCTACTCGCCGAAAAGCACTTCAATGGCTTGTCAGGGGTAGAAAGCGCTATATAAATACACTTACTTTGTTTCCCTTAGCCCAAGGTGGAGAAGTGTCACCTTGTGCCCCAGTACTGCATCTTCTTGCATTTGCAAACACTGTATGCATGTAACCTGGCCTCCAGCCCACTGGCAGCATCACCTTTATTTCTCAGAATGGCCCATGACCTCTCTTTTGAGGAACAGAGAACTTGATAACAGTGACCCTTCTACTGCTTCTGGAACTTCCAAATGTGGGGCGCTTTTGTGCTTTGGAGCTGGAAAAAGAGCACTAGCAGGAACCAAACACGCATTAACAACAAGTTTAATGTTTAAAGTACTATATCTAGCACATATTAGTTACTCACTAAAAGACATTTACAAATAAAATTACCAAGTTCCACATGTCTGATTAAAATATTGTTACTTTCAGTTATACGTTGATATGTGGGGAAAATAAAAGTGATTTTTAAAAATGAAAGCCCAAAAATATTCTGTTCACGTTTTTTTCTGCTTTTGTTAATTTGTTGTTTTTATAAAATATAGGCTTGAGCTTTTAAGAGAGGATTTTTATGGCATGACATCGCCTCTTGTGACGTCATTGTACATTGCATTGCCTCTGGATGGATGTGATAGGCTCCTCCATGGAAAAGCAGTCCAAGCCGCGCCCTGGAACACTTCTTGTGACTTCAATTGGCCAATGGGTCCATGCCAGCAAACCCACAGCAGGCTGCTCAGCTTCCAGGGGCTGAAAGGAGTACCAGTTGGCAGTTACCATTCACCTACTGGAGGCTGGGCAGAGACGTCAGCCCATTAGTGAATGTAGTAATGCTGGAAGTCCTTGTGAGTGCTGACATTACCACTGCATGACGGCATCGAAACAGGGCACATGGGCCCAATTAATACCGCAGCCAAGTTAGATTTTTATTTAGCTCCAAAGCCTTTTACTGCTGTTGTAGTCACCGACAGAGTGTTAAAAACTCCAGAAATCTTTCTTTCACAAATTCTCTTACTCACTTTCTGCAGGCCTTGGTTTGCACCACCAGAATACTTCTTAATGGAAATATTGTCTCACTTGTGTATGTACGCCATCCTCACGCTCCTGTTGTTTCTATATGTGCATTTATTTAGTTCGTGGTGTTGTGCAGAGCGTTCAGACAGCCTGTGTGCATGATTCAAAACATTCCAACTTGTGACTGCAAATTCTCCCGACAGGGGACAATAGCACGAAAAAGAAAAGTTTTTACCTCTTCAGCCTTCATACGAGACCCCTTAGATGCCTGGCCTCAAAGGCCCCTTCCTCGGTGCGGAAGATTGGAGAGGGAGACAGATAAATATAGCTTAAAACATTCCTTTAGATGCAGCCGTGACATTGAAATGGCACCTCATATTTACCCCAGGCCTTATGACAGGCTGTCTGGGTGAGTCACAGATCTTCTTGAGGCACTCATAGTGAAAAGTTGGAGTGTGCTTTTGAATCCTCCTGAAAGATGCCGAGCTGACAGCCGTGGGAATTGAAGTTGCCCATTTATCCCTGTAATTGGTGCCGCTAGAGCAGCGCATTCCATACTGAGGCCCTCAAATGCGCTCCCCGAGCTCTCGAGGCAGCATCCGCGAGATCAGAGGGAAGATTCGATGCCAACATCTCTGCCAGCATCAGTACTATTCTCGGGCCCCTCTGATGGTGTGTCGAAATCGCCAGAAAGCAGCACTGACGGTTTCAGCCGCAGTGGCCTTTTTTTCCCTTATATTACTTTTCATAGCAAAGGTGTCACTGGCGAGAAATGCATCGGAATCTCAAACAGACATCACATTATCCATGGTAAGTAAAATATAAGTACTGACATCACAAAAGAGATTGCTAATTTACCTGATCAGAAAGTGAATTGTTCATACAAAAGTGTAGGTACAAGCTAATTTCCTCCCTCTAGATGAATACAGGCTTAAGGGGAGTCATCTGTGAAAGGGAGACGTGGGTCCCTTGCTCCTGAATTAGATTTAACATGATTTTAGCTAAAAAAAAAAAACAGTTGCAACTACAGATTAAATTAGGAAAGTCACAAAGAGAATTTATTTCTGAATCTCAATCCCACAAACATATAAATTCTTACTGTCACGTAGATGAGGATCTACATATTTCTGTGATGTGCACTTGATCAAATTCTGAGAATGGCATGACCACCCAACAAAAGTGTGTTCTGTATTAAGGGAACAGTGTTTCAGTTTTATTGTTGCTCACAATATAATAATGTAATTCTACAGATGCACATTAGGGCTGAAAGCAAATACTTACATATTTGATAATTGGATCGACTGCAATAGTGCCACCATACTTTTGCGCCATTTCCGGAATACATTATGTTATGCAGATTTGTAGAGCACACTATCACCTAGGAGGGTATCCTGGCACTGAGCAGTTGTGTATCCAGCCAAACCTAGGAAGGGCCTAGTGGGACTACTCGAAAAGCCAGGTCTTCTGCTTCTTGCAGAATTCAAGTACTGAGGAGGAGGCTCTAATGTGTAGCAGCAGGTCATTCCATGCTTTAGGAGAGTTGTAGAAGAAGGCTTGACTACCGTATCTGGTTTTCCATATGCGTGGGATGTGTGCAAGAGTCCTGATGATCAAAGGTTTCTGGAAGATTTGTGACAACAGATGCAATTGTTGAGGTATGCTGAGCCAGCTTGAAAGTGTGGGTGAGGAGTCTGAAATGTGATCATTTGTGTATGGGGAGCCAGGGGAACTCAGGGGTTGTGAGAGATCTAGAGCCTTCTGGTGAGTTTTCAGTTGATCTCAGCATAGAGGGTGTTCCCGTAGTCCAACATGCTGATTGGGAGCCATTTGAAAATCTTCCTCAGGATCTTCAGGGTATTGAAGTATGAAGTGCTGATGGCGTTGACTTGGGCGATCATGTAGAGTTTGCCGTCAATGACGATCTTGTGGCTCTTGGCGTGGGTGGTGGGTGTCAATTCTAGCTATGTGGACCACCAGGTGGAGTCCCACAGTGAAGCGATCTGCCCGAAGCTCACAATTTCAGTCTTGTCAGTGTTCAGCTTCGGACAGTTGGTCTTTATCCAGTGAACAATGTCAGTCATGCAGGCTTAAACTTGATCCGTCTAGTCCATGAGGGAATGAGTTGTGCATCGTCGGCGAAGGAGAGGGCATTGATGTCATTAGAGTTGATGATGCTGGCTAAGGGGATCATGTATGCGTTGAAAAGGGTCAGGCTCAGGAAGGGTCCTTGCGGAAGTCCACAGATACGGTTGCGGGCATCCAAGGTGTACAGTGCCAGGTTCCCTGACTGGATCCTTCCAGTGAGAAAGGAGACGATCAATCCAAGTGCGTGTCCTTAGATTCCAATGTCGTTTAGGTGTTGGAGGAGGATGGCGGAGGTGGGAGACCATGTCAAACGCTATGGAGGGGTCAAGGAGGATGAGGGCCGCCACATGGATGTCATCTATATCGGTGATGGGTGCAGTTTCCATGCTGTGGTTGGGTCTGAAACCAGACTGTGTGGTGTTGAGGAGTTGTTGGTCGTTGAGGTATTCAGTGAGGCGTCTGTTGATGATTTTCTCCAAGACCTTGGCTGGAAATGGTAGCAGGAAGATTGGTCTGTAATTGACATGTATTTAGGGGTCCGCAGAGGGTTTCTTCAGCAATAGGTGAATGGTTGAATGTTTCCTAGTGCCTAGGAAGGTCGCAGAAGAGGTGACGGTACTCAGAATGGGTTTGAGCATGGTGCTGATGGGTTGCAGCTCTCTGGAGTTCGCATAGTGAGGGCAGGGGTTTGATGGGGCTTCATTGTGGTGGTGCTTTTTCTGTGAATATGACTGGCCATGTGGTTACCATTGGTTCTTTGGATCACATCAAGAGGCATTTGGTGAGGTGTGTTGGGTCTGGTTGTGGCTTGAAGTTGCTGTAAATGGCGGTCATTTTGTTAATGAAGAATTGAGATAGATTGTTGCAGAAGTCCTGCCAGAGGGTGATCAAGTTGAAGGCAGCCGCTGATGTTGTGAAATCCTTATAATGGTGAAAAGTTATTTGCTTCTGTTGGTTTAGGCTTCAGTGAGGTCTGTCAGAGTGGCACATTTGATGGTCTGGATTTGAACATGCTCCTGTCTGTATTTTCCTGGCTCATTCTTCATTTGCGCACCAGTTGTTTGCAGTAGCATTTCTTCTGTCTAAGTTCCTCCATGTACCAACTGGCCTGGGGTCTAGATCTTGTAATGCTGTGCCTGAGGGGGCCAGGGAGTCAGCGCAGGAGGTGATCAATTGTTGAAATTCTTTATGGACTTGGGGAGTCTGTTTCTATGCTTGGGTCGGTGGGAGTTAAAAGTGGTGTTCCAGTCCTTATCAATTATACTGTTCCAGTTTTGGTGGGCTGGTCTGGTGGTGGTGTGTATGCGTTGGACTGGGACTGGAATGCTGCACTTGACCTTGGTCGTAGTCTGTCCAGGAAACTTATGTGACCTCGTCGACTTTGATGTAGTCAAAGGTGGTGAAAATGGGGTCCAGGAGGTGTCCGGCAACATGCATACATCCTTTTACTCAGGTGAGGCCCAAGCTTCCAAGATCATTGATGAGTGCCTTTGAGTTGGGGTCGGCGTGGTCTTCCAGGTGGAAGATCAGGTCTCCGAGTAGGTTGTAGCTGCTAGCATCAAGGGTGAGTGGTGTGATGAATTTTGGGATGATGTTGGTGAAGTTGGTGCATGGTCCTTGTGGTCTGTAGATGAGAATGTCGCTTAGGGTGAAGTTGGCATTGACGCGGAGCTTGAATGTCTGGAGTTCCATTTTGGAGGATAATGTGTCTGTGGAGGTAGTGCTGATGGGATTCTTGTGGGAGAGGGCAATTCCGCCTCTAGGCTTCTGAAGTCTGTCTTGTTTGGTGATCTTGTATTCAGGTGAGGGGGTGGCTGTGGAAATGTCAGGTGATGATGTGGAGTTCAGCCAGGTTTCTGTGAGGAAAAGTAGGTTTGGGGTGTTGTCATGCAGCAGATCCCAGATCTCTGTGGCAATTGGGAGTGAGCAGGTGTTGAAGAGCATGCATGTGAGTGCTGTTGTGTGGGTGGTACACGACTGTGTGAGTGTGAGAGAGTGGGGTGTTTTGTGCTGCCGGTGACGGTGTGGTGAGTGTTGCGTGTGGGTAAGACCATGAAAACTTGCAGGAAACGCAGGGGAACACTCCCTCTGTGTTGTGTGGTGTTGCAAGGTAGAATCGTGTAGACTGGCAACCACGGTTGAGGACTTAGAGGGTCTCAGCAGGGTAGCAGAGGGAAGGGGAGGACCAGGGCCTCTGGCACTGGGCATGGTCCAGGTGCAGATGGGTGCGGACTGACTTGCCTGTTGTGTGCCAGCACTGGGCCCGCTGCCCTCCCACACTGCGCTCACCATTAAGTAGGTCCTGGTAGGGGGGAGGAGTGATGTCACTTCCTGTGCAGGTGGATGATGGGCAATCCAGTGATGTCACTTCCTGTGCACATGGCTGATTGAAATGACTCTACTTGCTTGGCTTCTTCTTTTAAAGACAGTTTTGGCAGGGATTGGACAGGTTCAGTTGTAGATTTGTACTAATCGTTGCACCACCTCGATGTGCTAAAGCAACATTTGCACTGACTGATAAGTGCCAAACTGGTATTTTGCACCGATTGATCACATAAAAATTTGGTGTAAAGTATTACAGTCACTAGTTCAATCTATTCAATATGGAACCAGTTGTGTAACACTGGAGCAGTGCAGTGTAATCTATGTAATCTGGCCCACAGATGCTTCCGATCAAGATTAAAAGAGTAGTGGATCAGAGCAATTGAAAGAGTAGTTTACATGAGAGTGACTGGAATAAATTGAATTATTATTTGGGGTGGGCAAATGCCCACCTCAAAGAATACTCACAGCCCTTGTCAGGGTGAACCCTCCTTGTCACTAAACTAACCTGAGCTCAACACCATGGCACGTATGGCACAGAGCAGACAGGCTTAATTTAGGGCAATGTCTAAAGTATTTATGCAGTACCAAAATAGTAATAAAGTCAAAATGCAAAACAATAAAAATTCCAAACTGAATTAGAAAAATGGACTACAATTTAATGAACAAAACAACACCATGATGACAAAAATTCAAAAAGGGGAATACAGGTATATGATTTTTTAAAACATTTTCAGTGGGGATAGCACTGAAAAGCACAAAGAGCCAAAGTTAGTCAATGATCGTGTTAGACCATGACATAGTGACATTTTGAGTATGACTGCAATGGAGCACTGGTCAGATATACCAACCAGCTTCATTCTGGAAAAAATGGTACCTTCTGGCTTAGTCTTTTAAGTTCCAATCCACCACAGGAGAACACATCTTAAGCCCCTAGGACCGGCACTTAGTGACTCACAGGGTGTCAGGCAGAGGCCAACAGTACGGTTCATTCCAGGTCCAGTTGCCACTGGTCAGCTGGGTACTCCCAGGAGAAGGCCTCTTGCAGTACGTTGTGTCCCTGTAGCCACACAGGAGGTCAGCCAACTGACCTTTGGAGCCCACTTCTTTGTCCAGGGTACAAGAGGGAGCAGATCCAGTACCTCAGGGATCCTATCAGGTCACAAACAGCAGCTCTAGTTCTCATCTGATCTTCTCCAGGACCAGAAAGTGTCCTGAAGTGGGTGCATGGAGATGCCACATTTATGACGGCATGAGCTGGTGTGTGGGGGTCACTCCTGATCCCTCCCTAACCAATAAGGAAACAGTTCCCAAGACCTGACCTACCTACGTTTGCAGTAGTTCCTGTTTGCCTTACTGCAAACATGTCCAAAATGCTTAGGGTCGGGGCAAATCCAAGATGGCAAAAGTCCCCCTCCACATTCAACTTGGGCACTGAGGGCTGTGTGTGAATGTGGGGGGGGGTGCACTATGGTAATCCTAGTGTCCTCCCACATCTGACTAAAATCCAGTTTGAGGCAGGCACTGTACCCACAGCAAACCCAGAGACAGAAGTCCAGTAGGACAAAAGTAGGGTCCTTCAGCACCCAGACAGTGGATACACACAAATTGTCTTGGCGTCCTGTTCTCTCTCTTTCACGTGTGCCCCAAGTGTTACATGTGGCTCAGCAGACCTGTCAGGCAGGATTTGATGCTGTAGTGTCAAAAAGGATGCCCACAACCCCTGCCTTACATATTCTGGGGAGTTCAGATGAGTCATCTCTGCCCATACAGGTCAGCCAATTGTTTGCACCACATCTTTTTCACATCTATTCAAGAATGAGCACAGGCTGACAACTGACAGAGGATTATGCTAAATAGCCTTTTGACCGTTCAGAGAGGTAAAGAGTAACTTTCTAAAAGTTTTTTCCTTAATATTTATTAAAAATCTGACTCCAACATTGAATCGGATTTTAATAATTATTAAAAATATTGGTTTAATTATTTGTCTAACTGGTTCCTTTACTGAGTTAGCAATACTAGTATTGTAATCTGCATTCTGGTTATTCACAAAGGACAGCTGAGCCTGTCACAGTGAAAATAGCTTTTTGGTTCTTGTCACTGTAGAGACATGCTAACTTTACACAATTTTAGAATTCCTACTTCTAAATACCATGGTACCCTGCCTTTTAGGCTGCAAGGCCTACAAAGGGTTGACATATTAATATTTAAAAGGAAGGTTTATGCCTGTCAAAAGGGGTTTACTTTGACAGGTTGCAGGGCATGTTTTGCACTGTTAAAGTCAGGCTACAATGATAGGCCTGAGGACATGTTTGCACTGCCACTACAGTGGATGACACAATAGGTGGTACTGCAGTCTAGTAGTTGTATATAACTTCCAGGATCTGTGTACATTTTGTACCAAATACTAGGGACTTATAGGCAAGGTAAATATTACAATAAGGAGTATGACAATTTGACCATGTTCAAAGGAGGAGCACAGGGACTTTACTACTGGTTAGCAGGGGTAAAGCGCATAGAGTTTTAAAACCAGCAAAAATATACGGTATAGCAAAAGGCAAGAAATTTGGGGATAACAAGCAGAAAAGATTCATTTCCTATAGTGGCTGTGTGAGAGAATTAGTGAATGCTTTGTTTAATGAGTAATTGAATAATTTTATGCATGTTTAAGAACCAACACTCTCAAATAAATCACCTGCAGAAGCATTTGCTGGCCTACTAGTATTATAACGATGAGGGTCCAAACATACTGTGCCATATTCTTATGCATTTTGTGGCTTTCTTGTGTAGTATTATTTAGGGATTATGGTAGCGGATTGCTGCTACTGGTGTGGCTCTTTAGTGCTGTGCAGTCTTTGTTTGAAATAGGTGCAAGTCTAAGTTTGCTTGAATGGTTGCCTTGTGCACTGTAGTCAGGGACACTGAAAATAAGCAGCAGTGGAAAACCAAATTACGTAGCAGGATTGACTGAACGACGTAGCAAGAAAAGAGAACTTACATAGGCTAATGTGGTACATTCTGTGCCGATATCATTTTGCTATTTATTCATCTAAACATACAATTATACTGTCTGGGCAGAGTTTTCCTTTTAACTGCAACTGAAAGGTGACCTGTTAAACTTTGTAAAATGTCTGCTAATGTGAGGTAACATGTGTGACACTTCAAATCTACAAATTATGCAGCAGATGATTCATAATGCAGCAAGTGCTGTGTGAGGAGGTGAATGTATGATACCCCCAGAACCAAGCTCTAGAATGAGAAGTGTCTGAGTAAGGGACCTCTGCGGTTGGGAAGGGGACTCGCGATGGAGAAATGGAGCCCACCATCAACACGAGAGAAAACTTTAGCATGCCAAAACTAATTAGATATGATTATATTTCACCAGAATACCTGTTCCAGAATGGGGAGAGCAAACTCACTTACCTGGCAAGGGAGAACAGGCAAGTTTCAGAGACCAGGAATGATCCCTAGAGCAGGAAAACATCACAGTGCTGAGAAAGCCATGTCCAGTTCATGAGGAGCAGAGGCAGGGCCTGTCATTTTTTAGGGGCCAGAGCCACATAAAAGAAAGACCAATAGAGGTGGAGAAAGGAGGGGCAAGAATTTACCTCAAAGTTCCCCCACCTGGAAGTTGTGGGACAGAGAAGGGAAGGATGCAGAGCCTGGGGTTATAATAGAAAAACCTTTCTATCGATGCAGCACGATTTTAGAAACCATAATACATGAGACGTTTATACACAGAATACACAAAATATTAAAAGTACACTTCGCACACGTTAGACACAGTGAGACATGAAGTAGAGACAAGTGTAGTAGATGCACCGCAAAAGCATGCTTTAAAACATGAGAAGAAGAAAACACACATATAAGGTAATATTAATACATATAAATAAAGTTGCACTGATGATTTTCTTATGCACATATTGCTTATTAAAGTATACTGATGAAGTTTTAATGTTAAGTGAAGTAGCCTAGTGGTTTTTAACTTTGTTAAGGTGAAATAGTTAGAAAAGTCAGGGCAAAAATGTGTAAGCAATTAATGCAAGCTTGATATTTTACAAAATGTTATTGGAACCATTATAGTTTATGAAATAGTAAAAACGAATTCTGTAGAATTAAATTTGAAAAATGTGCATTTTTATGAATAACGTGAACATTTGTGGTAGTAGGGTATTCCTAACATTAACTACCGTAAAGTATCCAGAACCATGAAGCTCAAAGCGAATCCTACGTGGCGTACTCTGCTGGATGCGGGAAAGGAAGCAACTCCTTTTTGTTATTTAACCCTCACACACCCTATTGGTGTCATGCTTCATCATCGGGTTCACCCTGACTCCTAAAGGCCAGGGTGGGCTCGACCATATTTCAGGGAGCGCTTAGGAGATATAGGCCAGGGGGTCTAAAGATAAAAATCCTACTGCGTTCCCCAGGTATCCCTTTATTCACGGGGACGTAGTGGATATTAAAATATAGATAAAACTAGGGTCTTTTCGGAGGTTATGGTCCTATGACCCTAAAGACGTGCCAACATGTTTCAGCCCTTGTCAATGGCCTGGTCGGTCCTGGGCTTTCTTCAGGGCAAAACAGAGTTCCCTCCCTGGTGTTGGTTAAGGAATTTTCCTATGTATGTATTCTTGACGGAACAGAAAGCTGTTCCCTCGTGAAAATAATATGGAGGTTATACCTATCTCTCCATCTGGAATAAACGCAAAACTTTCCGCCCGATTTGGTGGAATACACGTTTCCCACGGAGACCGGGAAGGGGTAGCCTTGTAGTCAAACGTACTCCAAAGGTCCTGCCCCTCTGTCAGCCTATTCAGCTCCTGCGTCTCCCGGCATTTGCCGAGAGACCCGGGAGCCGGGAACGCAGTAGATTTTTATCTTTAGACCCCCTGGCCTATATCTCCTAAGCGCTCCCTGAAATACGGTCGAGCCCACCCTGACCTTTAGGAGTCAGGGTGAACCCGATGATGAAGCATGACACCAATAGGGTGTGTGAGGGTTAAATAACAAAAAGGAGTTGCTTCCTTTCCCGCATCCAGCGGAGTACGCCACGTAGGATTCGCTTTGAGCTTCATGGTTCTGGATACTTTACGGTTGTTACAGTTAAACTGGGAGGGTGTATCCACTTCCTTATAATACCTCTCTCACCCCTTAGTGACGGTGGAGCACGCTCCACCGCCACTTGTGGTTAGCAGTATTTCTAACATTAGCCAATTCTATGTAATAATAATTTGTGAACGTTTATAAATGTTTTCATTTTAATTGATTTAATTTCATTATATTGAAGTTAAGTCAGCTAATTTCATTTAAACGTACGATGCTAACTTAAAGGCCTTTCTCAAAATGCTTTTTCTCTAATACTGAGCTTTCCCCTGATTTAATACAATGGGTCGTTTTATTGTAAGAGAAATGTTACATATTTATCCTGTACATGCCTATCCCTGACATTCCTGAATGTTTCTTTAACATGCACCTGAAATGTTCCTGTGGGAATAGAATTTTAGCTATTGCATTCGACAAACTACTTTGATTCTTTTATTTTGATACTAGGCTTATATGGACCCTCAAACGTTTGTTTCCCATTACTATCATGGGAAACCACCTCAATGTTTCATGTGTCTTAGGTGGCACTATGTGACAATGGATATGTGATGATCTTTCGATGGTAGTGTGATGCCCGCCCTCAGTGGGACGAACTTTAAAAAACGTATACAAGAAGAAACCCGAAAGGAGGGGAAACACCATTGATTTTTCCTCCTCACCAGACGCCATTCTTTTCTTTCCCATACGAGAGGATGCTATGCGGATCTCTAACTGTGGACTGCCTGGCCTATGCTATAGTCGATAGCAGATGGACTGAGTCTTCTTTGCTAAACCAATTTTCATTTTCCCAATTTCTTGCTTCTGCTAATGGACTTGCCCTTAACGGACTCTAAACTGAACCTTTCCCCATCTTCTTAGGATCTGAGCTGTTAGACAAAGAACTATCCTTCCGCCTAAATGGTGGTAGGACTTTGAAATTCTGTGGCTGTTACTGATTTAATGCCCGCTTAAATGCTTGGCACTGTTATGAAAACTGTTATATTTTTTACTGAACTTCTTAAGAAATTGCTTGTGATGATGAGCTTTGCATCTTTACTAAAATAACCAAATTTCATCAAATATCTGATCGAGTCTATTATTAAGTCCTGTTGATTCTTACAATTTGACTGTGACTATTGATTTAAATGCATTGTAGGGAGAATAAGAGAGCTCTGTCAGAACATCAGGTGTTACTTCTCCTGTTTCTTGTGGCAATCGCAGAGCTATTGGTTTGTATAATTCTTACTCGTCTTAACTTCTTTAGGAGGTTGGGACTTCCTGTTGCTATTCTTTATTTCTACAGTATGGTTTTAAGAGTGGTGTACCTAAATCTGACTTCTAACTTGTGAGTTGGCTGTCAATTAATGATCCTCATTGGTCAGCTAATGCAGAGTTTGGTCACCCTAATTTCGACCCCTCCTTTCAGCGGAGATAGATACATCAGAGGATCATTTCCTCGTGGTAAATTAATTTGATCTAGTTTGTCTAATCGTAAAGGGCCCAGTACAGTTACAAGAGTATATGTGAGTACACAAATAAAAAAGTTGTTACCATGCTTATGCTGCACCCTTCCTTCTTATGGGTCTTATTTTCAAGCAAGTACAAGGGAAGTGGGGAGGGAGACTGGCTATACAGCAACACTCCCTCCCTACTACAGGTCCTTCGTCTTTCCAGGTGGAAGGTGTTAAAGCCTGGCAGGAATTAGAGAAATACTGGGAGTGAGAAGCCAGGAAGAGGAGCCTAATTGCTGTGAGTCATGGGGGAGTGGGAAGCCATGATAGTCCCATGAATGGTGTTAAATCTGTATATGACATTAATAAACCTGTTGGCCAGTCAACGTGCGGTAGATCAATAACTATGCAGAAATGCAACCACAGAAGAATTACTTAATTTCCACTGGACCTGGCTTTAGTGCAATACAAGCTATCCTACAGGAGCAACCCAGAGACCTCGAATGGGACAAGGGTATGAATGTGTATAAAGCAAAAGTGTCCATCATGTTGTCATTTTTCAGAATATTTAGTAAGTTAAGTTTTATAAAAACATTTATATTAAAGTTCAACTATTATTATAAGTTAAACTATTACATTAGTTCAAAGGAAATAGACAAATATATATAGTAAAAAATCAATTAAACAAATAAGTGTTCAATGTGAGGTGTGAATACACAGTGCTCGTTCAAAACAATTATAGCCCAAAATGTGATCAAACAAGAAAAAAAGGCCACATAGCTGTTTTTTGTTATTTTTTTTATCACCAGCACCATGTTCAACCCTCACCCTGACACTTATTTAATAATGTTTTGATATTTGCCTATATCCTTTGAAAAAAACTTTAATATAAATGCTCCAAAATGATCTCTCCTAGTCTACATTGTCATTTCTAATCATTCTGTGCTTTATGATGTATTCATTATATGTTTTAACTTTACTAAATATTCAGAAAAATTACACCTTGACACTGTTGCTTTATAATCCTTGCTGCAGTGCAAGTAGGGCTTGTAAACTGTTTTCTTATCCGATTCGATGCACCCCACGTGGTATGTGTGTGGCTGGTGGAGAGGATGGTTGTGGTTTGGTCAATGTGGGAGGCATTGGTGTTGAGTGTGAGGTCCTCAGGGGTGTTGGAATAGGTCATTGTGACTTTAAAATTTGTGCATGCTTGGTTCTTCAAGAGTGAGGAGGATAGCGACGTCTATTTTAGGTTGAATAAATGCTCCTACTGGTTCTGAACTTAGACGTGATGTAGTGCTCTATTGAACTAGACACAAGCTGGAGTTTGAGCGCTTGGTTACATTGTTCGACATGATGAAGGATCCAACAACAAAAAGAAAGACAAAAAAATAAATAAGAAGAAAGTGGAGGTTAAAGAGCTGTGGCAGGGTCCCCATAGTTCAAAAGATACTTTAAGTCTATCATTAAGAACAAAGGTGAACTAAGAACATCTGTTCTTCATGCTTTTACAAGTTTATTTACGAGGTTATTTTAACCTAACTAAAACCACACAGTTAAAACCCTATAAAACGAATCATTACAAAGCTGGACAACACTGGAGCTCCGAACTTGTCAAGTCTGACATCTTGACGGGTCTACCCATTGCGGAGTTCAGACACCCTCCTGCTGGAAACTCTTGTCAGGAAGTGGACCCAAGGTCTGTAACTTCATCCCACCAGCAATCAGAATGTTCCTATCCTCCAGACTATCCTCACATTGAATATACATCTTTGTACAGTGACCTCATTTGACTGTTCTCAAATAATATAACTCAGTGGCGGCTGGCACGGATCAGGGTGGCAGGGCGAAGGGCGGGGGGACAGGATAAAGAAAAAAAATAAAACTTACCTCCTCGCCGCGTCTTGTCTCTCCTCTGTCGTCTCTCCACGTCGTCCCTCTGCTTGTCCGGAAAAGGAAGCACCCAGGCTCCCCTGACCAATCACAACGCTGCAATGCAGCGTTGTGATTGGTCTGAGCACCTGGGAGCCTGTGCATGTTCTCCACCCAGGCTGTAATGCAGCCTGGGTGGAGAACAGGCAATGTGTGCATGACTGTTTGGCCGGCCCATTAGGGCCGGCCGAAAAGTAATTGACATTTACAGAGTGCCCACCACTCCTCCCCCCTGCTCTGAGAGGAGAGCAGCCACGCCACACCCGCCCCGCAAAGACGCCACAGTAGGAACAAATAAAATTATAAAAACAACAAGTTATTATCATTTTCTTTTTCCTTTATTTACACTGCTGAAACAGTGTGGCAACGCTCCTCCGCCTTAGCGGAGGAGCCGCCACTGTAACTTTTGTTCTGTCTCAAGTAGCATAATCCTATGTAAACTATATATCAATATGACATGAACCAATGTAAAGCCCTCTTTCACCTTTCGAGGTCTGTTTGCAAGCTATGTGAAACAGCTAATAAATAAGTAAAATAAAGATAAGCTATCACAAATGTCACAAACTACATCAAAGAATTCATACCAGATAAACGAAGCCATAGTTTAAAAAGCAACATTAAGAAGGGCTCTTACAATTATTTGCCCATTAAAAAGTTTATTTCTTTAAACAAACTAGCAGTATGCGACGCAATTAATTGAGATTCATTCAATACTTGTCCAAAATTAATTTACTGAATAACAAGCAGAATTCCTATGCACTATGATCGTTTATTTCATTACTTCCTTTCAAAAAAGTATTTCTAAGTCATATGATTGAGGGAAAATTAACAAGTCCTGTTACCAAATTATTGAAGCACATTTTTCAGGCCAGTATATTCCTGCTCATGCTCCTTGAGCGTACCACACTGCCAGCTTCAGCCACCTAAGATTCATGACTTTTCTATATCTTCCGACTCTGAGATGTAGTACTTCAAAGAACTAACCTAACAATTTTCCAAAGAAGGCTTTTTGGACTGTTTATTAGTACTAGCTCAACTTTGCTTTACATTACTCCTCACACATTTCCAAGATTGCTTCATGGGAATATTATCCATATCCAAATCAATTGGTGAAATCAACTTTGGCAAACGTGTGAGCAAGATATATTTAGAGTAACAATCTATTATAATTCCCATTAGATGTACTCTAGTTAGGTGTTTGGTTGTGCTCTCCTACACTGAAACTAAACTGTAGACATTAGAAATCTCACATAATGGTCTAAAGCCATCATTTCCTTCTAGTTCTACTGGCCCATACAGGAGTTCTCGTAGATGTGGCCAAAGCCTGGGTTCAACTTCTCCTCTCCCTATTCTCTGTGATTGTGCTATTGACATAATGACACAATCTAGGCCTGATTTGGTTTAATCGATGGAGACAAAGAAAGGTCATCAAAAAGTCATTACTGCATACTAATAGACATTGTTTATATGCAGGTAAATGTGCTTGCAGCAGGAACCTCCTAGGTAAATTTCAGGCCTAAGCATGAGTGTGATTCTACCACCTCTAAGGTGTCCTCTCAAGTTGTCCATTTAAATTGTAAGTCATGGGTTAAAGGCTTGCAGGCAGATACCAAGACAGGTCTACATGTAAACCAAATGAAGGGGCAGATTTACAAGAAACTGACGCATCTGCAGAGATGCACCAGTTTCCCTGCGCCATCCTACGATACCCTTTCGCCACTATGGATGCGCCGTTTTTACAATACGGCGCACCATGGCGCAAGGATTGACAGATGCGTCAGAAATTCTGATGCATCTGTTGGGCCAAAAGTCCTGCATTGCTGGAGTCGTGTCGCAAGCACGACGCAACTCCAGCAATGCATGTTGAGGCCTATACTTATTGTACTGCGTCACTCCTTGCGCCTGCTTCAAGCAGGTGTAAGGTTTTGACACAGTGGCGTCCTAGAAGTGGCGCAGTGAAATCTTGTAGATTTCACTGCGTCACTTCTACGAGGCTTTCCTGCATGGGATCGCCCACCCTGCATACATTACACCTGACGCAGGTATAATGTGACGCAGGGCTTTACAACGTGACGCATCTCCCTAGATGCGTCACGTAGTAAATTGGCCACATTGGTTACACCGCCACTGCGTCACAAAAGTGACGCAACGGCGGCGCAAAAGTGTCGCAAGGGGCTTGTAAATCTGCCCCTCAGTTCTTTACCTTTCGTGCTTGCACTCTAAAGATGCTGTTCGTATCTCGATGCCTGGTTTCATTCATCATAGCATCCACATCATCTGGGACTTTCTCCTGGATCTCTTGCATTGATACTGCTAACAGCTGGCGTTGCTGCATAGACTCCATCATGGGCTTCACCAACCACAGCTCCCCTTCCATAAAGGGTAGTTAGCTGCTGTCACTTGCCTAATCTCCGCATGGGACAACCATGCGGCACAGAGGCATCCATTAGTTTTACAGAGATTAACTCAAAAACTCTCAATCCACAGGCAAACAAGTGGGAGACTAGCATGTCTTCTCATCCCACCCGAGCTCCAGGAAACATGTTTACTTCTTTCCTATCCTTAGAGATGAAAGCGTCTTTCTCTTATAAATGACCTTTTTAACTAAGCCATGTTCTTTAGGACACTGAGCAACCACATGCAGAAGTGGCTATATTGAACCTGTAACTTCTAAATTACACACAGATGTCAGTAGAATATGCATTATAAATACAGAATATACACCATAAGGAACAATACATATTTATTTGTAGATTCATTGTTTAGCTTAGACCAACCTCAAGAGGTAACAGAGTGCTGTACATTGAAGATGGTTTTCAGTAAGCAAACCCATAGTAGGTTACAAGTTATGGCAAGATGGAACACCAATTACAATATTACACCTATGGAGCAGAGATCCTTACATAATGTAGAGAGCAGTGGGGCTTATTGCTGTAATTAAATAAAAGTATGTAAATTTAAAAAAAAATATCTCAATGAATTATAGGTTATATACCCATATTCACTATGAAGATGAGAGGTTATCATAAAATGCGACTTACAAAGAGTAGCAGGATGACAAATTCATATTGTTAATTTCATATTTAAAAATACAAGTAGAACATACAATTTCAAGACAAAAACTTATACAGGAGGACTCCCAAACCAGGGTGTTACACGCCTGGGAGCAGGGCCGGACTGGCTACCGGGCGTTTTGGCATGCTGCCGGGCTGTGGGCTGATTTCGTTGATGGGGACCTGCGTGTGCTGAACGAAATTCGTTTTGCTTTGTTTATTTCGTAGCACACGCAGGTCTCCATCAACGAAATTAGCCCCCACCGCAGTGACATCAGCCCCCAGCTCGGCAGCATGCCAAAACGCCCGGTAGTCAGTCCGGCCCTGCCTGGGAGTCATTCTCCTATGTGATGCATGTTTCCTCTGGCTCTCTGTGGTTGGCACAGCAGTGAAGCTGCATGTCGAGGTTGAACCTGTCTCTCTCTGGGGGGAGGCACTCTTCTGTAGGGCTGCAGATTGTTTGCAAAGCGCTGCCACTATGGCTTGGTTCTGTGCCACCATGGCTTGGTTCTGTGCCACCATGGCTTGGTTCTGTGGCACCCTGCTGCAGGTCAGTCTTCTAGGTCAGGATTCACTACAGTCCCTGACATACCTATCTAAGATGGTGCTCACATCTGCATTTGGGCTTCTTCCTTCTTTTCTTCGTGGCCCTCTGCAGTGGGCACCTTTTCCTTTCATGTATATATTATATGGAACGACACAGTGGGTACCAGAACGCGCCACCCTTTCCACTGATAAGCTAAGACTAAGCTACTGGAGAATGCATTGCACCCAGATTTTAGCACAGGATTTTCTTTGGAGGAGAAGGAAGGTAAAGTTTGCATTTACTTAACATTGCAGTTTCAACTTGTGTTACGCATGTACGACTGGGCAGGATGCTTGTTTCTGGTCCAGGGAAGGCCCAGCTTGGCAGTTGGGCTGGACTATTCCCATGAGGAACAGGGTCAAGAGTGATTTGCATAGGGCTGGGTCTGAACTGGGGTGGCGAAGTGAGCTAAAGAATGATGATGGATTCAACCCAGATCTGTGACTGGGGGTGAGTCTGAAAAGTTTCAGCGCTCCGTCCATCATCTCTTTGTATTTGCTTTGTTCGCCCTAAGTTGGCGGGGTATGCCCAGACGTGGGTACCTTGCTCACTTTGCCACTGGATTCAAGCTAGCCTGGCTGATGACGGGTGTTACCCTGAAAACTGACCCAGGATGCTTGTTTCCCGTCCAGGGAAGACCTGGCTTGGCAGTTCAGGCTGGAATGTTCCCATGAGGGACAGGGTCAAGACTGATTTTCATACGGCTGGGTCTGAACTGGGGTGGCGAAGTGAGCTAAAGAATGATGATGGATTCAACCCAGATCTGTGACTGGGGGTGAGTATCTGAAACGTTTCAGCGCTCTGTCCATCATCTCTTTGTGTCCATTATCTCTTTGTGTTTGCTTTGTTCGACTGGGCAGATATGCCAGGTGCTGCATAACTCTAATGCTTATCTCTACACATTATTGAGCAGTCCCCTTTCTTTTGCTTAATGCCAGTTATGCAAAAATTAGTAATTTCCTTTATAGGTATTTTCCTAGAAAAAATAGTTAAAAAGGTTATTTGTTGGGGAGGATCGGGCTAATGGATTCGAAGCAAGTCAGAGGTTTTTTCATGTTTGCAAGATTTATCTAAATTGGCCTGAATGGAAAATTATTTTCAAAAGCAACAACAATTATGGACAAGTTACATCTAGTATGGGTACATTTAAGGTATTTTTTATCTACTGTAAAATAAAGGAGATTTTATGTAAAATGTTTTGGTTAGAGCTTCCTTCCTGTGTTTTCTTTCCTCGTTGTTTATTTCATACAGCTGTTAAGGTAGTTTTGTGAATTACATATTATGTGATTAACTGCTACTTTAGTCAAAACTGGATTTCAGCAGAGAGAGGGACAGAGAAGGGCAGAGCAAGGGACAGGAGTACAGAGAGAGCGAGGGCAAGAGATATAGATCTGGTAGATAGATAGATAGATAGATAGATAGACATAGGTATACATAGATATGTATAGATACATAGGTAGAGATAAATGGGCACAAATAGACAAATAAATAGAAATAGGTGTAGAGAGATAGGTATTGATAGATACATGGGTATTGATAAATAGGTACACATATACGATACGATACAATATGTAGATAGGATTAAGGAGATAGACATAGAAAGGTGTAGGTAAATAGGTATAGTGTAGATAGATGGAAAGATAGGTGTAGGCAGATAGGTATAGTCTAGATAGATAAACAGGTGAGAGATTTAGATAGGTGGAAAGTGTATATGTGAACTGAAAATCTTCACTGCATCCATGTATCTCCCTGCCTGCCAAGGGCCTGTCTTACTCCCTGTGAGTGTGCCCTCCAGCCCTCTACCTCCCACGCTCCTCTGTGCCCCGCCAAGAATAAACACTGGTCTGCCAGGCCCCAGGCAGTCATTTGCAAAAAACATCAGTGCTATGGCCTGATAAGTCATATTCAGTCGGTGCAAGACAGGCTGGTCCCCTTACCCCTCTGTGCACCGGTGCAACTGCACCGGCCGCACCACTGGTAGCTTCGAACCTGAAAACTGCCCCAAGCAGGCCACAGAAATACCTCGTAGCAATCTTATTTATTCATTTATTTAGTAGTTTTATGGAGCACACCTGCGCTATAGGGGTATTGGAGCCTTTTCATGTAAACATCATTGGAAAAGTACATCACAAACAACAAACCAGGAGTAACATTGAGCAAATACAGCCGCCAGGAAACAGTGGCACCAGTGTGTAGGAGAAGGCCGGAGGATTCGAAAATAAAATCAGGTACTGGAAGAAAAGGTGAGTGTTAACATGTTTCCTGCATTTGGATTTTTACAAACACTTCAACAGGTCTCTCGCAGCATCGACGATATGAAAGTGATTTATTTCGCTCCTGGTTACTAGAGGCCTGTGCTAAAATGTGCAACAACTACAGGTGAGCACATATCCAACTTTAAAATATGTTGCAAAATATGCGGATTCCCCCCCCGCCCAAAAAAAAAGTCGCATTAGCAAACAGGACGAAACTTTAATAAACCCTTCGGCCTTGTTTTACTGCCAAACAAATACCATGTACAATAAAAGCATCAGTCTGAATTGAATTTCAGCCAAACGAGAACGTGTTTCAGGCATGTTCCTAAAGCTGTAGGAAATGATGCATTTGGGTAAACGCATGTTAAAACTTCAAGTCTTCAAGTGTGTCGCCAACAGGGCCACAGGCAAAGTACTCATGAATACCAGAGTACCATGATCATTTGCAAAATGCGCATGCAGGCATGCTACACATCACAGAAGCTTTGTCAGCCTATCTCATCACAGTCCTTCCAGCGGAAGGGATTGCATATGTGAGACCTGTCTTGGCTTCCAACCCCTTCTCCCCCCTCTGTCTTCATTATCACTTAAGACTGCACAATCTAGTGAAAACGTGCCCAGCTGCAGGGCGAATATTTTCTTGATTTGTGAAAACTGCTGCGCTCTGCTTCGAAAATTGTGAAACATCGGGGTTAGATCCTATTTCTGCCACAGGAGATTTTGGGTGTGTTTATATGATTGTTTGCCCATTTTGTTGCTGTTTATTTTACTTTCAAGATTACTTTCTCTGCCATTTCTTCCCTCTGCTTGTCTCATTACTGTCCTGCTTGGTAGCTAGAACTATCCCCTCATCCGCCCCTCGGTTGGTCCCGTACTATTAGCATGATTAGGGAATTCCTTGTGCACCACCTACCGGACCTAGTCCCACGCTCTGCATCATCACTTCTTTCGGGTTTGTCCTACATATTCACTACTTTGGGGTAGTTAAATATTCCTTGCAGTGCTCCCACAGACCCATTACTGAGGTGTTCACTTTGCTATTCCTTGGCTTGCACCCTCACCGTTTCTGGGTTGCCCATACAGGTCCTCTACCACGAGGAACTGTTTATTCTTGAATATGTCTTGGGTCACACCTCTTCTGATTGCCATTTGACCCCTTAGACCAGAGGCCTTCAAACTTTTTGATGCCAAGACCCCCCTGCCAAAACTTTTTTGGGGTAAGGTCCCCCTCCTGACAAAAATGTATAGAACTTGGTACTCCTCATCAGTGATAACTATCGCCAACCATAAACTCCCCCAATTCCCGCAGCAAATCATTTTTACAGTGGAAAAATAATATTAAACAGTGTTTAGGAAACCAAAGGTCAGTGAGAGTGTGGGCGTAGTCAAATGTGTGGCTAAGAAAAAAGGGCCTCATTTATGAAGAATTGGCATAGGGCAGTGCCGCAAGTCTTCTTGCTGCGCTGCTCTACGCCAATGTGAAAGGGCAGAAATGCACCCTATTTATGAAATATGCAGCATTCCTGTCTTTTCCCCATGCATTGGAGCACAAATTGCTGCCTAGTACCAACATAGGCAGGATTGTTTTGTGCAGGAAGGGGCACATTCCTGCACAAAATCAATCCTGAGAGAGGTTTTCCTCTTTCTATGTGTGTTGCATAATGCAGCACACATAGAAAGAGGAAAAAACAAGGAAAAATGAAAACATTTCTCCTCGTTGCGCCTGCTGTGGGGAGGCGTAAGGTTTTGGCGCTGCTCTAGGTTTACATGGTTTTGTAAATCTGAGTCAGCAGCAAAATCCATGGGTGTTGCGTGGGAACACCCAACCCAATGCCCATGGAATGCCTACTTGACATAGAGTAAGGCAATGCAGCGTCTTGTGCTGCTTTGTCTTACTCCATATCTATGACGCCATGCAAAGCCACGCAGGTTGACTATGCGTCGCCTCAAGAGATATGATTGAGACGTCGGAGCTTCAAAAAAAGTGATACTCCGGCAGCGCAAGCCTCTCATAAATCAGCCCCAAAATATTTAGTTAGTTTTTTTAGGCCTTTCACCATCAGGTAGCTACATATACAATAATGGGTAGCTTAAATGAAAAATAAATTTTAAAAAGTAGTTACTCAGTGGGAAATGCACTGTGGTACATTATGAAACCTCTATTAGGTAATGCACCGCAGAGGTCTGTGCATAACCAGAGAGCCACAGAATTAAATTTGGTTGGTGCAGTGGAGAATAGTGCCTTGTGTATTTTTAGTGCTACGAGGTCACAGCCTGTGACAGAAAGCACTGTGAATGTGTAAGTCATTATTTTATACTTGCATTACACACATTATAAGATAGACTGCTACAAACTGTGCAAATAGTTTTAGGATAAAATGGAACTTCCAAAAAAAAGATTTTAGTAATACCAGACCATAAACAATTCAATTTTCTTTTTTTTTGCATAACTGTCCCTTCAACACCTCCTCAGGGGTACTGAGCGCTGTGTAAATACAATTACGATTAAAAGCATGCACTTCACAGCCCAGTTGTTAACTCTTCCTACTACCACTAAAAAAAAACAAATCTTTGCCATCACAATGCTTGAAGTGATTCGACCAATTAAAGGCAGAACCACTCCCAAGCACCCTTTACATTTGCAGATAAACTCATAGCGCACATTTGCATTTAATTCAGGCAAGCAGGCACCCTGGCATGAAGGGTTGTTTTACCTGTCTGCCTGGCCTCTTCGTTTCACAGCACAGGAGACCCCATTAATTTCAGCTAAAGCATTTTAACAATTGGAATGAAGCATCCCGGACGGTTGTCTTTTTCCAAAAGAAAGAGCACCTGTTTTGGATTCCAGGCAGGGTGAGGCCTGGGAACGCGTGACCCCCTTCTCAGGATTCCACGCCCCCCCTGGGGGTCACGTCCCACAGATTGAAGACCTCTGGTTTAGACCAGCTATGTGGAGTTTATTTAATTCTATTTGGGTTGTGTTTTCAACACTTCTGTATTGACTCCAAAACAACACTACTGTGCTATCTGTTTAATATTTTTTGGGTTCCTCTTTCATCACTACTGGGTGAACCCCAGAGAACCACTACTGTGGAGTCTGATTATTATCACTTGATTTACGCTCATAGACCCACTAAGCGATGTCTGTGTTAATATTGCTTCTGGATTTGACTCTCTACTATCGAGTCTATTTAAATACTTCTCGGATTGTGCCACTCTGCTTCTGGGCTACCCATAGACAAACTACCAAAGCAAACAAAAGACCTACCTTAGATAAGCAGAATCATTTGTCAAACAATTCTCTCTTTGCTCATTGGTTGCCCACCAATACTATGTGCCAATTATCTTACAGCCCTCATTATCTTACCCATTCTCTACTCCCAGGTGGAAAACATCCTATCATCCACAGAACGTCTTTTATTTACTGCTGTATGTGATCCATCTACTCCTCAGTGGTTTGCTAGATGGACTCCTGATAGTGCTGAGTGGATTGTCTTACATTTGCTTCGTCAAATGTTTTAGTCCTCAAAGTGTTGCTCATTTCTGGATGGACTACATTTACCCTCTGGTTGTTGTTGTCCCCGTCCAGCTTTTCGGACTTTAAACCACTTCCCCTGATGTAAAAACATTTAGAAACGTTTAGTGGACCACTGCTTGACACAATCTTATTCCTTCCAAATGAAGTGACAATTACAGAGGTAATTCCTTCTCCTAAAGGCACATCCCTAGTAATGTGTGAACTCAGGATCACCTCCTCTCACTATTGGAACACAATATTGGAAGACCTTTCCTCCCTAAGTGTTCACCTTCTTTACATCTTTCTCCACCTTTGACTCCTATCCCTACCACCCTTCTCCTTCATGAAGTCCTATCCCCTATCTAACTTTCACATCCCAATCTTTCAATCGTTCAGACAGAGCAGCTATACTCTCCTCCATTATCTGATTATCTTGGTCTCTTCCACCCTCCTCCTCTTCTTTCTATCCTGTTCTATGCCCAGTTCCCGTCTTCTAGTCAGTAATTCACTTCCTCAACCATTGCCTCTACCTTCTAATTTTTGTCATACAAACCTCTGTCTATTAAATTTCCTCCTATGCCCCTTGTCCCAATGCCGGTCATAAAAGAGGCAGACAATTCCATCCTCCTTACGCCTTGCATCACCAACAGGACTACCATCTGCCACCCTATTTTATTCCTCAGCCCTTCACTTCTTTCACCTAATCTGTAAATCTCATCAAACAGTACCAATCACCAATTTTCACAAAACATAGCCACTAATTGCCCTTTTACTAATAATCCTTGTCCCATCCCATTCCTTCTCTATCCACATTAACACTGTCAAATCTCTAAATTGCCACCTTGATGAACTAAAAAAGCCTCAAACTACATCTTTCCCTTGGACTCTGATATCATACCAGAATGCTTGCCTGACCACAGGAGCAATCACCATAACCATGTTCAGATAACCATTCAAAGATCATCTAATTACTGAAAAAATATATAATTTAACATTCTTTCTTGGCTATAGGCGCGACCACTCTCACACCCTCTGAGACGACACCAGCTAGAGCAACCTCTAGGGCAACCACCAGAACAAAAAACTCTCCCTCTCTGCTAACTCTGCCAGTGGCCAGACATGCTAGAGAAATTGCCCTGCTGAACTACTAAAACATTTAACTGAACTTCTGTGTTCACACTGCCTAATATCATACCAGACAGGCAAATTGACAGATTGACCAGAGAGGTCAATTGGCTGTGGGCAATGTGAGTCTTCGGATTTTCGAACAGCCACTCTCACAGCTTCCTGAATTCTGCAGCCCCACTGACAACAGGAATCATTAAGCTCACCAAATTCCCAGTGGAATAACTCATTATCCAATGACTTTCATAGCTACCTTTCCTGCATCCTAATCAATAAAAGATCATCACAGAAACTTGTTTGAGACATATTGCCTTACCTATACCACAAAAGTCATACCAAAGGGCTATCCCTAATTCGGTTCAGGACCTTTACAATAAATATGTTGAGAACTAGTGGTGGTATTCAATAGCTCACTACCAATTGTCAACATCAGAAATTGCCTAATATCATTGCGCTCTTTCTACAAATATGTTACTCATCCAGATCAACTTTCTCTGCTTGTTCTTGCTCATCTACTGACCACTTCACACAAAACTGCTTTTGCAGACATTCTCCAGGATTCTAATTCAGATACCACAATTGACCACCGTGATCTAAGCTTTTGGGGGGAATGAAACATGTGGTCCGACAAACCAGAACTGGATCATAATGTGTATCTCATCACCAACCTTGAAGCTCTCAATCTCCACTGACTAGCTACTGGATCCCACCACATGGATGGCTATACTCTTGATGCAATTTAGCTTTAAAAAAGAACTGCACAGGTTCAGGAAATAACCCCATTTCATGGAGCGATAATCACTTCATCAACTTCAGCTCATCACACAGCTATGACCTCTAGCCTCCTTTATAAATACACTTAAAGGGTCATGGAAGAACCCCAACCTCAACTCCTTCCAATTAGAGTTTTCTGCTGAAGGGTCTCTGACTTTTCTGACTGCAAACCAGTCCTGCTTATGACTTTCAGATGCTCTCAATAAAGTTGTTCCCCTCAAAATCTGAAATGCTGGATTAACCCAGATATGTTGTTGCAAAAACAGAATTTAAAACTTTTGTAAAGCAAGTGCAAAAACCACATGATCAGAATGTGAATAACCACTTTCAGTAACAGTACAGAATCTATAAAACCATTCTATCAAGAACGGCATAAGAATCAGAACTCACAACATCATGCAAGACCAAAGAACACTTCTAAATATTCTCAGAATTCCATGACACAAACTTTAACTCAAACTCTATAGGCTACGTACCTTTTCCACTTAAGCTGTACCACACCTCCAAACATATACAGCATACCCTTTGCATGCTCAACATACTTTCAGTAAATGAACATACAGAACTACATCAAGCCTAACTCTATAGCCAGATTACCAGCTGGCCTGTCGCCCCCAAATATACTCAAAATTATCCTCTTGCCACCCTCTCCTGCCATACCAGCCAGAGCGATATTTACTTCACCTTTCTCAAATGGAGAATATCCCAACAAACTAAAATCATCCTACATTAAGCCAATACTAAAGAAATAAAAACTTGATCGTACCCAGCAAACTTTAGCCCAATATCAAATAGCTCAATCCCGGGTTAACTCTTAAGGCAGTCTTCAATTAAAGCTGATATCCTTGAACAAAACAGCCCGTTGTGCTCAGACAGGGTTCTGTCTTGGAAGAGGTACTGAAGCTGAGATAATTGTAATCTGCGACAGCCTCATGATTGCTGTTCATTCTAACAGCATCACTGCCTTGTTCCTTTTCTACCTATTATCAGCTTTTGCACTATCAATCATCAGCTCCTACTCAGAAGACCAAGTAACATAGGAATTCAAGGAATTGTCTGTAACTGATTTGAGACCTTCCTGGCAGACAGTCTTAATTATCATTTTTTAGAGAAACCGCAGTGTGGGCTTAAATGACTGCACCAGTATATTAGTTCCTATGAGCGTTTAAATCATAATGCTCCACTTTTCGTAACCCCACTGCTATAAAAGTCACACTATACAAGAAGAAAACTTCTCTTAGAATAAAGAAATAACATAGCTTTAGTAACTATGTATAATCAACACCATCATCAGATTTACAAAATTCTACAAAAAAACTGGAACTTACTCAGAGGTGTTCCAGGACTGACTAATGTCATCTCTAACAAACCCTTGGTCACATATAAAAGAGGACCCACGATTAGAAACAAGATAATGAGGAATTACTTAAAACCGCCAGTGAGTACTTCAGCTGGTTCCTCATGGCTAACACAACCGAGAGGTTTTTATATTTGTGGCAGTTGCATTATTTGTGAGCATGGTTGCAAATGCAAGGAGTTTCAGTATAACACACACAAGAAATTTCAAATTAATCAGTTTATTAATTGCAATAGTACTTTTGTGATTTATGTTATAATTTGTAATTGCAGTAAAATCTACATTGGCAGCACTATTAGATCACTCAAGATGAGGATACAAGAACATAGGAGGGCTGTCATCAATAAAGATCAGAAATCGCCACTTGCACAGCACGTGCTCAAATGTCATCCTAATACAATGGGCTTCAAATTTCATGGGACCCAGAAACTAGAAAATGACCTAAGGGGTGGTAACAAAGAACTGAGATTGAGACAAAATGAGGCAAAATGGATTAGTAGATTGAGAAGTGTACAGCTTGGCCTCAATTTAGAGAGTGAACTGCATTTCTTTCTATAAGTTTATACGTATATCTCTAAAATCTAAAGATCTCATTATAATGACTAACTGTTTTTTTTTTTGCTGTCATCTTTTCTGAACTGGCTTTAACTTCTAAATTGAAAAAGAACATTATGTCTGATATGCAATTTAGGACTATATCCTGTGTACATCTTAATTAATGCAGAGTTACTCTTTCCCAGAATTTAGAAAGACATTTAGAGCTTGCACTCTAGAAACGTATACTGCTAATTTAAAATATCTTATGAGTAAGGAAATGACTAAAATAAGTGTCACATAAAATGAGATTTGAACTATTTGTATTCAAAATTGTATGGTTATTTCACTCTCAGTTTGGAATGATCTGTAAACCTAATTTTTAAACCTTGGGAATTTTGAAAATTATAACAACTTTGTGCTTTTTTGAAGGTCTTTATCTTATTTTGGAATCTTAATGATTGGTTAGATTTGTTTTTTCGTTACATTTGCACAGGAACTGGAGGTATTATTGTTACGGTGAGTAACGTGCTCTTGCAATAAAATTCTCTCTGAGCCACACTGGAAAGGAAGTGACGGTAAGAGCACCAGTGATTGGCTTAATGTCTTTCTCGTAGACAACATATTTCTCACTTTTTATTGGTGCATTGGATTGACGGGAAACTTGTGTATTTTGAATGGTTTTTCTTTATGAGCAATCTGATTGGGCGATACATCGAGTGGACAAGAGAGGGAACCACATGTATGTAAATAGGCTGCCTCTTTTCTTTACCTAGGAATAGCTATGGAACATTGGTGATTGGTTCACTGTTTTTCTTGTGTATTTTGAATGGTTATTCCTTATGAGCAATCTGATTGGGCGATACATCGAGTGGACCGGAGAGGGAACCATATGTATTTAAATAGATTGCCTCTTTTCTTCACCTAGGAATAGCTGTAGAACATTGGTGATTGGTTCACTGCTTTTCTTGTGTATTTTGAATGGTTCTTCCTTATGAGCAATCCTATTTGGCGATACATCGAGTGGACCAGAGAGAGAACCATATGTATGTAAATAAACTGCTTCTTTTCTTTACCTAGGAATAGCTGTAGAACATTGGTGATTGGTTCACTGTTTTTCTTGTAGTGATTGGCTCAATGTCTTTCTTGTAGACAACACACTTCTCACTTTTGATTGGTGCATTTTACCCGGACCAGAGAGGGAACTTGGGTTAAATTATGATTTTTGTTAGAAAGGATCGAATTGGCTTTCCATATTGTTACGACAAAAGTGATTGGAGCTTTAAAGGGGGTGACTTTAATGACATGGTTTTCTTGCCTATGATTGGCTAACTACTTGTATAAATAATCCTTAAAGGTTGACAGTAGACACCACGGTCAGACGGACGGTACTTTGGGCACGACTTCATATGATACCGTGTAAGCCACATAGATGGAGGTGATATTGTGCTTGTTACTTTCCTTAGGTGGTCTCATGAAAGGATGTTTGTTGGGTATATTTTGATACTTATTAGACTATATATTTAACTTGTGAGGATTCGTGTAGTAATTGGGGACATTAAATGAATTTAGCTCCTTATTTCTTTATTTTGGTGTCGATTTTTAATGTTAACTTTGGTGTTTACTCTAATGAAAAAGATGGAGTGATTTTTCTAAAGATAGGTTTTGTTCTCCCCTTTTATCATAGCATGGATAGAAGGCAATAATCCTTAGAAAATCCAGAAGACATTGGTGCGATTGGAATATCGATGCATATTTATATAGATCACTAAACTTGTTTGGTGATTTACATGAGCTGTTCCCAAGTGAGTTCTGTTCTTTCAATAATTATCCTATTAGACTTATTAGGTGCTTGGAAGTGTAAACTAGATGGTATATAATTTAAGTGGGTAATCAAAAATCTTTTTTTAGAATAATTAACTCGCTGCCCTCTCATAGATTAATGGATGGATGTATTGATTATAGCCATGATAGATTTTGCTCTCTTCTGTTTAGCTTGGATATATATTACTAACAAGACGTCACCAGATTCTTGGCTTTCAAGATTTCACATTCGTAGATTGCTTTGCTGATCTTCATGATCTGATTCACATGTGAGTGTTACTTATATAAATATTTTCTATAATAGACCCTTAGTGGGTTGATGAGCTATTGTTTCCAACCGTCATAATCACCTTCAGTACTGCTGTACTCCAAATCATAGGAAGTACCTTATTGACTATTTTTTCAGGTATTATAATTGGGACGTAGAATACCTTATATATTTGTGGATTATAAATCCTTTTTTTTTTTGATCTGGATGTCCACTTTTTTCTCCTTTGATACTCCTATATACAGATCATGTCTAAACTGAGAGCATTTGTAATAACAATGAGGATTATATGTTGTGAAACTTGTCCGATGATTTTTTGGATTATATGTAGGCTGCTTTTCCATATCAAAAACACACATACCATAACCTATTGGAAACAAATGTTAAGAATGGATATAGGCAGGGAGCATCTTACTACAGGATAACAATTCCAGTATTGACAGAATTATTAGAGGTAGAATTGCCGCATGTCCTTTTTTATCATGTTCATGTATATCTGGCCTTTCTTATTGTATATTGTATAATATAGGTCTTCTTCGAAAGATCTTGTGTAAATATATATATATATAATTTTTGGATAATTTCTATAATGTTTTTTCTAACTGTTTTACAACCCTGATGAAGTCCATCTATTGGACGAAACGCGTTGGCTGTGCTTTATGCTTCTGATTGGAAATGAAAATAAAGATAATATGAAGAAAAGAAATTTCAAGACTCCCCGCACTTTAATTTAGTTTCAAATCGCATAAATTTGATATTGTTTATAATCTATAAATGTACTATATTTGATTATATGCTCCTTTTCATTATTTCTTTAGTCTTAATTATCACTCCTCCTTAGTAACCTTCATCACAATTCAGTCATTAAACAGGTATCCCTCAAGACTGAATGATTTCCTCCCTGCTTTTTAATGTGTACATGTCCCCACAACCAAAGCTCATCAATTCCTAGCTACAACTAGGCGGACATCATAATGATGAGTCGAAAACTGGACATGCCTATCCAAGAAAAGACTCAGCTAATGCCTACAAACTTTGGAAAGCTGGACGATGTTCCACTTTAATATCTACTCAAGAATATTGTTTGTAAATGATATTGAGGGAAAAATATTGTGATGTCAAGAATATTGTGGGACATGAAGATAAGAATATAATTGTATTTACTTATTTGGAAATATTGATGTATACAATATAGATTTCTTTAATATCATTGTTTATAATATCTATTTTATTTTATTTTATTAGTGTAATTGCATTGATATGTTTCAGATAACTTGTCTGATTTCGTAAATGGCTGTGGAGTTGCAGATACGAACAAGTTCTTCTCCTTCTCTGGATAAAGCATCCACTTTCCCACATTTGTTTCCTATGCTGTAACTGACCTAATAGGCAAACCTAGAAAAGAACTGAGACCCCTGGTACGTCTAGGGTTAATGCATTTCATGGATTTAAGATACCCTAAGTTCCTGTGGTTGGTCCAGATGTTAATATGATTCTTCCCTCCTTTTAAATAATGTTTCCAATAGAATAAGGCTTCCTTTACTGCTAAGAGGTTTCTGTCATAAATGGTGTTGTTGATTTTGGTAGAAATCAAAGTTCAGGAATAATATGCCACTGGGTGAATTTAATCAAGTTTAGGATATTTCTGTGAAAGAACCACCTCATAGTGAAGGAGGAAGCATCTGTTTCCATAATGAAGGGCAAGTTACAATCTAGATATCTGAGGATGGGTGCATTTTTAATTATTTCCTTAAGGTTTCAAAGGGAATCTCTTGCTCCTTGCCCCTGTGAAACCTCTTTTGGGGTGAGCTTTGAAATGGGACACACATTCTTGGAAAAGTGCTGCATAAAAGGCCTATAAAAAGCGGAGAACCTCAAGAACCTCTGACCTTCTTTAACAGTTTGAGGCGGGGACCAATCACGTACAGCCTTCACTTTCTCCAGAGCCATATATATTCCGTCCTGTGAGACACAAAACCACAGGAAGGCCACTTTGGGTACTTCAGACAGACACCTTTCCAGCTGTGCAAAGAGTGACTGTTCTCTCAGTCTTCTTAGCACTTCTCTGACATGTATGCAGTGTTCTTCCTGATTCTGTGAAAAGATCAGGATATCATCAAGATATAATGATGTACACATCCAATAGATCTCTGAAAATAAAGGTCATTTACAAAATGCGGAAAACTGCAGGTGTGTACCAGTTCTCAAAAGGCATCACTAAAATGTCTGTATCTCTAGTTGAACGCTGCCTCCCATTCATCTCCTGTTTGAATCCTCACTAAATTATAGATGTCAAAAAGATTACAATTAGAAAAGAATCTTTGCTGGGAGGCGCGCGCGGCCGCTGAACAAGATGGCCGCCTAAACCGGGAGCTCCTCACGTCGGCAGACGATCGGAGCTATTTGGAGCTGATTTATTTCGCAATTTTGCCGCGAAAACGGGTGTTTTGAATATTGGAAGGCAGGGTGAGCCTACATTGCTGCTTCAATGGCATTTTGGTGATTACTGTGACCTTTTTTCAGGTCCTTTCTCTTTTTCTCATTACGGCGGCCATTTTAGTGCATTTGGCTTCCAACTGAGGAGATAATTTGCTCCTGCCTTTCTTCTGATGAATTGACGCAGGAACTTTTGCCATTTCACTCTGCTACTTTTAAGGATCTTTTACGATGCTGTGCGCTTCTTTGGCTTTCCTGCTGTGCTCTACATAGCCTACATGAGGCTCACCATGCTGAGGTAATTTTTCTCCTCCATTCTAAATTCTTCTGCAACGCTTTACCTTTTCTGACATTGGAGGCAGGGGTCTGTTGTTTCCGACCATTTTTCCTTCTATTTTTGGGTCGAACCTCCCTACACTCTTTATGGGCAGACTGAAGAAACTTAAAGCATCTCCTCTTCACATTACCTCCTCTTCACAGAAATTAATGTTGTTCTTAAAATCAGCCAACTGTCCTTTGAGGTGTACTCCATCTACACCCGACATGTCTTCCTCATCCTCTTTATCAGCAAAAACTGCTCCGACAGCGTCCTCTTCTACCCACAACTGAGTTAAGCAGGACCCTCCTCTCCTGAAAAATCCTCTTCTCCTATTTCATTTGACCTGGTTCTTGAAGAAATTTGAGCACTCTGTCCTTTTGTGGAGGAAACCAACATGCACATTCAGAATTTGGATGACAAATGGTCTCAAATGGAATCCAGAGTCACAGTTCCCGAACAACGTGTCACTGATATGCATGATGATTCTTTGAAAATTGCAGTATTGGAGAAAGAGGTGGCGATACTGAAGGCTCACTCTGAAGACTTGGAAAATAGAAATAGAAGGAATAACCTCTGCCTCTATGGTCTTCAGGTAGGACTGGAGGGAACGTACCCAATTTCCTTTTTTACTTCTTTTTTGCCTCAGCTGGTGGACTTAACTGAATCGACATACTTGAACATTCAGAGAGCTCATCGTCTGGGTCCTCGCCCTCTCTCATCCTCCTCGTCATCCAAACCCAGAGGTGTCATCATGTTTTTTCTGGAATTTACGGATCTATTGAAAGTCCTCAATGCAGCGAAAGCTAAAAAGCAGCTTCTATGGCAAAGTGGTAACATTTTTATTTCACAGGATGTCTCGAGAGCTACAGCTGCCAGGCAGAAGGAGTTCCTAGATCTTTGTCCTCAACTATGCTGTTTGGGAGCCCGCTTTGGTTTGTTCCATCCTTGCCTCTTCAAAGTAACAATCCAGAACAAAACTTCCTCCTTCACTGTTCCTGCAGAACTGCGACAATTTCTTCATCTTCATTCTTCTAGCTCTATGGAGACTTCTGCTTCTTCATCAAGATGAATGAATTTTGTGCTGGAGGGCCTCCTCCTGCATAATATCCCAGTTTTTGGATGTTATTTCTCTTATGTACTCTTATGCTCAATCTCTCGTGTTTTTCTCAAAACCATAGTGTTTTTTGCGATTACTGACTAACCTTTTTTCTTTTCAGGTTCCTGGATGTTCTTTATCCTAGTCATTTACCTTGTTATGTTCCAAGCATCTGTCGACTCGTCTCCTGTGCTGTGCTGTCCAGCCCAGTGCTGTCGTCAACTCCCCCCCCCCCCAAGTGTTCATCCTGATCAGGTATGTTTCTGCAGTCTTCATTTTTGACATGTACTGTCTCGCTTTCTTTGAGCTTCTCTACTTATTCTCTCACTGTTCTCCCCTCTATCCTTGTTTCTCTTCCTTTTCCTTCTGGTATCTTTTTAGATATTTTCATGTCTGTCTGATATACCTTATTATCTTATAAGTGCGATGCTGTATTTATATTTAAACTTGTTGCTTTATTCAGAGTTGTTTCTTGGAATGTTAAAGGAGTAATTAATCCTATAAAGAGGCAGAGAATTTTATCTCATTTAGCTAAATATTCCCCAGACCTCGTTCTTCTTCAAGAAACTCATCTTTCTGAACTCGAGGCCTTGAAGTTTAAACGAGGTTGGGGGGGTCTGTTTTTGCTGCTCCTTCTTCAAATAAGAAAAATTGTGTTATTCTTCTTTGCCACAAGAAGTTGAACTTGGTAACTGTTTCTCAAGACTTCGATCCTGAAGGCAGATGGCTTTTTGTAAAACTAGTTGTTAAGGATATTCCCTTAACTATTTGTAATATTTATGGCCCTACCCAAGTTGACAATTCCTTTTGGCCTAACATTTCCAAAAAAATGTATTCAACATGCTGATGACTTCTTTATCCTAGGTGGTGATTGTAATCAAGTAATGGACCCCTTTATTGATCGTCACTCCCCAATTACATTTATTCCCCACAAAATGCAGAAACAATTCCTATCCTTTATATCCCAGTGCCTTTTGGTAGACTCATGGAGAATCTGCAATCCCTGTATTAAAGAATTTTCTTTCTTCTCCCCTCCTCATGGTTCTCTTTCCAGATTAGATCATATCTTTGTCTCTAAATTGCTCTCCCAAAACCTTATTTGTTATGTTATGTTATGTTAAATTATTTTTGTAAGGCGCACAGCTACCCAAAAAGGGTTTCCCAGCGCCAGCCTGAAGAGTGAAAAGGATAGTGATGGGATTATTGGTTGAACAGCCATGTCCTTAAACCTTTGCGAAAGTTTGCAAAGCTTGTTTCGTGACGAAGGGATGCAGGGAGAGTGTTCCATAGAGTAGGGCCAAGAAAGGTGAACGAGCGGCCGTCCATCAGTGAAAGTCTAACCCTGGGAATCAAAAAGTTTTCCTGGGTTGTGGAGCGTAGCAGGCGTGAAGGTTGGTAGGGCTGGGCTAAGGCTTGCAGGTATTGGGGAGCAGTGCCGAACTTGATCTTAAATAAGAAGCTCAAGGCTTTGAACTTAACTCGGCTTTCCACTTTTAGCCAGTGAAGATCGTGTAGATAGCTAGCGATGGAAGTAGCTTTGGGAATTCGACATAGTACTCTGGCCGCACCGTTCTGTACCATCTGCAGCCTACGTAATACATCCTTGTTGGCCCCTAGATAAAGGATGTTGCCATAGTCTATTCTTGAGGTCACGAGCGACTGGACCACGGTCCTTTGTGTGGAGTAAGGAAGCATCCAGACAATTGTTTTCAGCCATTTTAATACAGTAAAGCAGGTAGCCGCAACCTTTACGGTTGTCAATAATGAAGCCTAGATTGCGGACTTGTTGGGTGGGTAGAGGTGGGGATCCCATTTCGGTGGGCCAATGCTGGGGACCCCATAGATCTTTATTTTTCCCCAGAATGAGGACCTCAGTCTTATCGCCATTAAGTTTGAGCATGTTAATCTGCATCCATGCTGCAATTTGTCTTAGGCCGTTCTGAAGAACTGATGGACCAGACGCCTTCTCAGCAGAAAGCGAGAAGATAATCTGGGTGTCGTCCGCGTAAGAAAAAAGGGACAACCCAGCCTCCTCTGCAATGGTCGCAAGTGGTTTGACGTAGATATTAAAAAGCAGCGGGCTAAGAATAGAGCCCTGGGGGACCCCATAGGGGGAAGGATGAGGTTTGGAGTTAGCAGCAGAAGAAAAAATTTGAAATGTACGATTGGTAAGAAAGGATGTCAGCCAGTCCAAAGCTGAGCCAGAAATACCGATGGATTGGAGGGATTTTATTAACACGGTGTGGTTCACCGTGTCAAAAGCAGCGCTTAAGTCGAGTAATATGAGGGCTGCTGTATCCCCCATATCCAAGTGATGTCTCAGCATTTCCGTGACACCCAGTAGAGTTGTCTCCGTTGAGAAGCCAGTTCTAAATCCGTACTGGGATCCATGTTGGAAATTGGAGGATTCAACGAACTGTGTAAGTTGAGAGTTGATATGCTTTCCCAAAATTTTGGAGTATATCGGAAGGAGGGAGATGGGCCTAAAGTTGGAAGGTTGGGCTGGGTCAGCGTTGGCCGTCTTCAGCTTCCTCCATTGAACCAATTGTAATTTCTGACCATGCCCCTGTCATTACTGATCTTGATCTACTCCCAGTGCATTCCAATCCAATAGATGGAGATTCAATAACTCTCTTACTCAACCCTGTCTTTACTTCTTCTTTTTTGACTTTTTCTGAGGAATTATTTGAGGTTCATGCTGACTCTACTACATCTCCACAATTACTTTGGGACACCTTTAAAGCTGCTGCTCGATGTCATATTATTGATTTTGTTTCTCAGAGAAAGAAATCTCTTCTTAAACAACATCAATCCTTTTTACATGATATTAAAAATTGGAGCATCAATATTCTTCTTCTTCTTCTCCTTCTAATTTAAAAGAGCTCGTCTGTGCAAAATTAAAGTTTAATGAAATTTCCACAGATAATGCCTCCTCAATCCTACTCCGAAGCAGCGCCTGTTATTACGGTGGTCGTAATAAAACAGGTAAGCTTCTGGCTAATTATTTGAAAATACGCAAGCAGTCATGTTTTAGATTCTGTAAAAGACAATAAAGGTCTTCCTGTTTTTAAAGACTCCGAAAGTCTGGCAGAATTTGTTAAGTATTACCAATCTCTCTACACCTCTGAATCTCCACCTTCATCTTCTCAGATAGAGACTTATTTACAGAACTTTAAGAATTCCCTGGTTACTCACAGGGACCTTTCATGCGTGGAGGCTGACATCTCTTTACCTGAGATACTTCAGGCTCTTCAATCCCTTAAGAAGAACAAGTCCCCTGGTCCAGACTGATTCACGGTTGAATTGTTTCTTAATTTTTCTAATCTTCTCCTCCCTAAGTTGTTATGTCTTTTTCAATTTTTCTCTGCATCCGGTTCTGCTGGGCGTTCCTTCCAAGAGGCTACTCTCTGTCTCATTCATAAGGATGGGAAAGGCCCCACCCTCGGTAAAAACTACAAGCCTATTTCATTAGTCAATGTAGATTATAAACTTTTTGCCAAATTACTTGCGCTACGTCTCGATCCCTTCCTTCCTTCCTTTAATGATTGGTAAGGAACAGTCAGGGTTCGTTAGAGGAAGAATTACATCGGATAATTCTAGATTATTTTTTAATGTTTTAAATAAGGCTTCTTCTCTTTCTCACCCTCTAGCAGCTATCTCTATTGATGCTGAGAAAGCATTTGATCGAATTGACTGGACCTTTATGCTCAAATCCCTAGCATGGCTTGGGTTGGGTCCCCTTTTTATCTCATATGTCACCTTACTTTACCAATTCCCCAGGGCATCCGTTTTAGTCAACGGGAAAATCTCGAGTTATTTTCCGCTGGCTCGTGGTGTTCGTCAGGGTTGCCCACTATCTCCTTTATTATTTATAATAGTCTTGGAACCCTTTCTATCCCGTGTCAGAAATAATGCAGAAATCAGTGGATTTCAATATGGAGCTGATCATCTAAAACTTTCCGCTTATGCTGATGACCTATTTCTATTTATTTCCACTCCTGAGCAATCCGTTCCGGGTCTTCTCCAGGAAATTGCTACCTTTTCCTCGGTTTTGGGATACAGGATTAATTCTGACAAAACCGAAATCATGCCCCTTAATAAGTTTATTTTCAGTCATTCTTTATTTGCAACAGGGTTTCATAGGAACGCCTCCAAAATTAAATATCTGGGCATCTGGTTTGCCTCTTCCATTAATAGTTCGGTTTCAGCTACTATCAAGGTAAGTCTAGATAAAGTTGATAAGCTTCTTTCTTCCTGGAACCCCCTTTTTCTCTCCTGGTGGGGTCGTTTGGACTCTATCAAAATGATATCGCCCATAATTTGAAATACACTTTCAATGATCCCAGTTAATATGCCTGCTACTTTCTTTAAGAAATTGGACTCTAAACTTCCTAATTTCCTTTGGCATAAAAAAAAAAGCCAGAATCTCTCTAGCTTCTCTTAGGAAGGCTAAACAAGAGGGTGGATTTAACTTTCCCGACTTTCGGCTGTATCATAAAGCTTTCTGTCTCCGACAAGCCTCTAGGTGGCTTTCTTTGTTGCGTTCCTCGTTCACCCCCTTAATGTTGGATATTGAATGCTCTTTTATGTCTCCTTTTCTCCCCCGTGAAGTTATATTTTTTTCGGCTAAACATTCCATAATTTCCTCTTCAAACATACTTCTAATATATTAAAACCAATTTTCCAGTCGCAGCCTGTAACTCGTGATTCCTTTCGTCATTGTCCTCTTTGGTACAACAATCTCATTCTTATTAACAACAAACCGATTTATTGGAAAGCTTAGAGGCAAAGAGGTATCATTTGGGTCAAAGATTTATTCGCTAATAATGATCCTCTACCCTTTTCACAATTTCAGCACTTATTCAAGTGTCCTCGCTCCTTTTTATCGAGATTTCTCCTTCCTATAAATATTGTTCTCGATGTACTTCATTCTTTACCTGACACTCTCCCCTCCTCCTCTTCTCACTCTTCCCATGGTTCAGCCCTCACCTCTGTTCCTAAGGCTTCACCTATTCATAAACTTCTCTGCTCTCTATCATCTCCCAGATCCAAAACTGAGTTACAGTTACAGTGGGAATTGGATTTGGTATGCACCTGGACTCTCCCATTTTGGAATAAGATTTGGAATAAACTCCTCGAAACCTCAAGATCTGCCTCTACTTTTCAATCTCTGTTTTTCCTTTATCATAGACTATACTTTACCACATCTCTGCTAGCAAGATTCTCCTTGGCTTACTCTCCTAAATGCTGTTCCTGTGACCACCAATTTGGCGACCTTATGCATATGCTGTTTCATTGTCCCCCCACAATTTCCTTCTGGGAAAAATTTTGGTCTCACTTATCCCGGATATTCCCTTTAAAATGTCCATTAACTCCCCTGATACTCTTTCTGGGTAGTCTCTCTGAAGAGGTCCACTCACCACGCAGTAACTTACGCTTGTTAGATCTCATGTTAGCTCTTGCCTTTCAACAGATTTCTATTATATGGAAATGTGCCTCTAATATCTCTTATACAGCCTGGTGCAATAATGTTTGTCATTATCATAGATTAGATACTGCCTACTCCTCTATGTATTTTCCATCTGCTAATAGAGTTTTATATTGGTTACCATTGACCTCTTTTTTGGATGATGTTGCCCATATATCTTCTAGTCGTACTTCATCTGAAAATTTTAAACCGCCATGATTTTTCTATTTCTCTGCCATGAGCATTAGTTTGATACTCCTCGTTCAGGTTTTTGTATTGCATAATTTTATTATCTCCTTTTGCAGGTATTGTTCTACGTGCTGTTAAATTGGTCTTCCTGTGTTTATATTTCCCCTCCTTCACTCTCATCCCTTTCCTCATCATAGTTCAAAATTGTTAAACAGCTTCAATTCTTTATGATTTTTGTTATTCTTGATTTAATGTTTATCCAAGTTTTTGTAACTGCTTTTACTATGTCATTATTTTTTCCAATAAAGCTGCTTTACCTTAAAAAAAGAAAAGCTCTTTGCTGATTTTATTTGATCTAATAGTATGGAGATCAGTGGTAAAGGGTACCTATCTCTGATTGTGATGGCATTAAGTTCTTAGTTGTCTATGCATGGTCTGAACTCACTACTTAGTGTGGAAATGAAAACAAATGGGGCTCCTGCTGAGGAACTAGAATGAAGAATGCACCCCTTCTCTAGGTTTTCAGTTAAGTATTCCTGAAGGGTCTCATCTTCTTGTACTGTTAGCAGGTACATCAACCCATGAGGAATTTTTGCTCCTTGAATCAAATCAATGGGACTTTCATAAGTGCGATGGGGGCAGTTGTTCCGTTTTTCTTGTACTGAAGAACTGTGGAACTCCTTATATGCCTCTGGTAACTGGAGTTGTTCTTTCTTCTTTTATGGCAACAGGTGAAAGGAAGTAGTACCCTTTCTAATCCCTTCTGAGGAAAGCAGCTCTTAAGGTAATTCTTCATATGAAAAAACTGATGATATGCTCTTGCTAATCAATAGAAGGGATATGCTTTTGAGACCAAAGTGTACACAGAACAATGTCAAAAGCTGGAGTTTCAATGAGGTCAAACTGAATTGCTTCAAAATGTCCCAAACCATTCTTAAGTAAGACGTTTCCCAGCAAACATCTCCTGAAATCCATGGTTTCTCATTTATACCCACAAAAGGTTCCCAGGTTGCACTGTTTCTTTAGACAATGCCTTTCATGTAATCCCTAGTTCATAAAGCACCATGAAGCACCACAGTCAATGGGACCCAATGTGGAAAGTGAGCCTTGGCTGGCGAGAATCTGCATGGTGAGTTGGAAATGCTCTCTGCCAAATTCTTTACTGATGGGGACGAACTTCGAAATATTGCAAAGACTTGACTGGGGTTCATCCTTCCAAGTCAAGTCCTGAATTTTCCGATCAGACTTGGACTTTCTTTATCAAAATGCCCTTGCTTCTTGCAATAAATGCAAAGGTCTTGCTTTCTCCTCCATTCTTCTCCTTCATAGATATTGTTCTACAACTATTCCTTAAATATATGGTGTTGTCAGTGGAACTTATGTATTCTTTAGTGCTTATACAGAGATAGGAACAGATATCTTTGTGAGTAGTCAATGTCTTTCTTTCCTTCTCAGAGTTTTTGAACATCAATTTATAATGTGAGATCAATAAGTGCTGTTGTGGGTCTATTTACCACAAAGAAAGAGCTTCCTTTAAACCCTCACAAAGGCCTTGTTAGATTGCTGCTTCTGTAAACTAACCTGTCAATGCTAGCACTGCAATTAACTACTGTAAACAGCTATTATAGCAATAGAGCACTAGATTCTCCTTGCCTTGTAGAAGGGAGAATGAAGCAGCGTGTTCTGCGGCCTTCATTTGTCTTTTCCCCCAAAAAAGCTTTAAACTGCTGCACAAATGTTCCAAAGCTCGACAACAGAGGGCTTTGGTTTAAAATTAAGGGAGTCACCCAAGCTAAAGCATCTTAAGTAAGACAAGACCTTAGATTGATCAGTTGCAAATTGTTCATGTTGTACCATAAAGAGAAAAATGTAATTGAGCCCAAAATGGATCTCTAGTAAGCTTTTCAAGTGGAGCTAAAACTGAGGGCACACAAGGTGCCATCCCATAAGATTGGTTACTAGATTACTCCCTTCTATATCTACAGTGGTATGTAGCACCACTTTTTAAAGTGTGGTGTGATGTTATGACGCTATGTGTTATACAGTGATATTCTGCCATGCAGGCTTGTGCTATGTCACAATCCTTGGGGTCAAATGACTACGCTTAAAAAGAACATTGCGCAAGTCAGCACTATTATTTTTTAATTTAATTAAATGCAGCGTCTTTTTTGGTAAATCTAGCCCATAGCATGGTTCCTTTAATACGCTCAGAACTTTACACAGTGTTTATACTTATCAAGAAGGGTCTTCCTTTCAGTATGCTGCAGACTCACGTTGACATAGCGGGATGATATGCGGTAGTTCATGGGATGCTGGCGGGTCAGCTAGTCACCATAGTTAACACCTACGGCCCCAATATAGACGACCATGCTTTGTATGAGCATCTATTCACTATACTGCGAACCCTACCTGATGCGGTATTGCTTTGGGGGAGACCTGAATACACACTTGGACCCCAGGAAGGATAAGTCTAGTGGCAGGGAGGGCACTCCCCTGGGACGGCTCGTGTCATTAATGATGGAATGGCAGAATTGGGACTTCTAGATATATGGCGACACAGACACGAGGAGACACTTGAGGGCACGCATATCTCCACAGTGCATGGCAGCTGGTCCCGTCTCGATTATTGGCTTATGAGTGAGGGGGCGGCGGGCTGGGTAACTGATGTGGTGAGTTTGCCGCGCACACTTTCGGACCACTGTCCGGTCCGACTCACACTTTGCATTCCACAAACAATTCCTCGATCGTTCACTTGGCAATTCCGACCTGAATCATTGCTAGACCCCCTGTATGTGGAGACAGTTCGTGAGGCCATAATACAGTATTTTGCGCACAAAACGGGCTCTGTAGATAGCGCTGGCGTCCTGTGGGAGGGATTCAAGGCCACCATTCGGGGCACGTGCATCTGCACTTCGGCGGGCATTTTGAAGGACCTACGAGGCCAGCTGACTAAAATGGAAGCCGACTTGTCTAAACTTGAACGTGATTACGAAGCCGCCTCCAGTCCGTCGACTTTGGCATCCATTAAAGATGCTCTACTCGAACACGGGAAGCTGGCAGAGGTGGAGATGCGCTATATTTCCAAGCGACACGTGGCCCGTTCTAATGGCGAGGGAGGGAGACCGGGTCATCATTTAGCTAATAAGATCAAACACCGCATGCACCAAGATGCGATCACCAAGATCACGGATGATACTGGTCGTGACTATTTCAGTGTCCTAGACATCACGGAACGCTTTCGCTTATTCTATGCGAACCTTTATACCTCACAGGGTGTGCCGGACATTGGCGAATTTGATGAATATTTCTCCCAAGTAGATATTGCGCGGCTGTCCGATGGCCACAGAGACTTGCTCGGCCGGTCTATTACGGCTGAAGACATTCGCTCAGCAATAAAATCTCTCCCCAATTGTAAAGCGCCGGGTCCCGACGGGTTCCCGTGTGAATTTTATAAAGCCTATGCGGAAGAGCTCACCCCTTATCTGCTTGAAATGTACACTGAGGACTACGATACGGGAGTACTTCCACCGTCTCTGCGTGAGGCGTTAATAATTACATTGCTAAAAAAGGACAAGTCGACCTCGCGGTGTGAGTCATACAGACCACTATCTCTTATTAACACGGACATCAAAATCCTGGCGAAGATTCTGGCCCTCCGACTCCAACCTCTCATGAAAAACCTGGTACTTCCGGACCAGTCGGGCTTTATTCCCACGCGATCCACCTCCCATAACTTGCGTACATTGTTCGCTCTATTTCACACCCTTTCTCCCGAGCTTCCAGCTGCAGCGGTTATGTTAGACGCTGCTAAAGCGTTTGATTCGATCGAATGGGGATATCTCTTTTATGTTCTGCAACGCATGGGGTTCTCCCCTTTCTTTGTCAACTGGGTCCGTCTCCTGTACGCCAACCCCACAGCGCGGGTTCGGGTGGGGGGGGTGCACCTCGGACTCTATACTAATTACTAGAGGTACTAGGCAAGGGTGTCCGCTCTCGCCACTCCTATTTGCGCTAACGCTAGAACCGCTAGCGTGCCTCATTAGGCAATGTCATAAACAGGCAGCATTAACCCTTATACACCGTCCGCTTATCATCTCTCTTTATGCGGATGATATGCTGCTCTTTATTCGAGAGCCTCATCAACGCCTTGACCCGGTACTGCGGGAATATATCCGGTTTGCTCGTTTCTCCGGGCTCCATATCAATTGGGAGAAGTCGGTGGTGATGCCACTGACGGCGAGTACGCTTCCGCATACACTTGAATTCCCTCTAGCCTGGGCCACAGAGCCGGTTAAGTATTTGGGTGTATGGGTGCATCGGGACCCAGATAGAGTCATTCGCGAGAATTACGGCACTGCCACTGCGTTGTTGGAACAGCAAGTCGACAGATGGGTACACCTCCCGCTCTCGCTTGCAGATCGTATTGCTTTAATAAAAATGGTGGTGCTGCCTAAGTATCTGTACTTTTTCAATAACATACCGATCCCTCTCACTCAGCAATTTTTTAAAGCGGTGCGTACCATGCTTCTTCGGCTGATATGGGGTGGAAAGCAGGCTCGTGTGGGCTGGAGCACTCTCACTCTTGATTATAAACATGGAGGGTTCTGCGTCCCAGACATCTACTTATATTATCTCTGTGCACAGGCGCAATACGCATATTATTGGTACCAGCCTCATGATTTTGTTGCACACGTCGCGGTGGAGCACTGGGAGGCGCACCTAGTTCCATTGCACTCCGTCCTCACACATCACCGCAGAACCACTCCTAGAGGTACAATTAGCACTATAAACGCCATTATCACTGCGTGGCAGGGGCTGGGCCGCAAGGCCGGTAAGCTGCCATTATACTCCCCACTGTTGCCCTTGGCTTATCATGCTGAGTTGTCGGTGGCGCGGGAGGCAGGGGCAATACGTACACTGGCACTAGCAGGCATTGACAAACTACAGGATCTCTACCCCAATGGTACCTTCCTGACAGCTACAGACATGGACTACATCCAAAACAAAACTCCTCTGTTTCTATTTCTGTGTCACAGATTAAAAAAAGCGATACAAGCGCACTAGTCTGTATTCCCCGCAGAACCGCCTGTATTACTGGCGCTACACACGTTACTCACATCCCCATCCCGTCATAGGCTCGTTGCCAGGCTCTATCGAGCAGCTAAGGAGGATGGGTGCACTCCGCCTACCCGAAGCTTGGACACCTGGAATGCCTGTTTAGACCCCTGCTTGACACCGAGGGAATGGGAGCAGTACTGCCAACTAACAAACACCCTTACCTCCAGTGGAAATTTGCGCATCATCCATTTTAAATATTTGCACCAGGTCTATCACACACCAAATAAACTTTTTAACTATGGGCTCCGAGATACTGCCGCTTGTAAGCGATGTAGGGCGCCTGAGGCTGATTTCTGGCATCTGGCTTGGGCCTGCGGGAGAGTGCAGAACTACTGGAGGGTGGTGGTCGCTACTCTGTCTAAAATAGTGGGAGTTGAATTGCCGTGCTCTCCAAAGATGTGCCTGCTAGGCCTGCTTCCCTCCCTGAAGGGTGCCATGGGCCGGCTGGCTCATGTGGCATTGTTAATAGCTAAGAGGTGTGTGGCGATGCTGTGGGAGAGCAAACAGAGTCCCTTAGCTGAACACTGGCTCAAAGATTTAACATACTGTAGGGACAATTTGGTACTCTATGCAGAGGAGCTGCCATCTATGTCCAGACCAAATGACATATGGGCGCCTCTTCTTCTTTACTTACGATCTGCTGTGCCGGCGGACACCGACGGCGATGTCTCTGTCTAAATAATGTATGCTATGTTACCCCGTACTACAATACTGTGCAATTGTAATTTCACTGTGTTTGGAATCTATTCCTTCTGAGCGCGTAATGTAGCCACTTGTTGGTCGTTTTCACTTGTTTTGTTATTCCATGATTCGCTTTTTGGCTTCCTCATACTGTATTCATGTATGTCATTTATCTGCAATGTATGAGAATATATGGAAACTAATAAAAAAAACAAAAAACAAAAAACTTTACACAATGTTGCTTAGATTGGAGTGGAAACAGTAAATCTGACCGCTTCAGAATTCAGCACTTTCCCCAATGTTGCAGGATTGAGTGGGACTAGTAAATCTGACCCCTCCAGAGTCCAGCACTTCCCCCAATGTTGTTTAGGTTTGAGTGGGAATAGTAAATCTAACCTTTCCAAAGTCCAACATTTTCCCCTATGCTACTTAAGTACCGTACTGAGTACTTTACTCCTGATATGGTGAAGGTATTCGGCCCACCAAATTTAGAGATTTTCCGCCTACCCAGCGAACATCTGTTGCATTTCCAGAAAGTGCTGTCATGGTGGTTCTTGGAAATCACAGAGCAATACATCAAACTTTCAACTTTTTTATTTTTATTTTCTCAAATCCCAGAGTGGGATTTTGTTTTTGAATGAAAAAATAAATGTCCTCTTGCCATTGGAGTTTTCTCCTGTGGAGTGCGTTCATTTTCCATTTTTCACAGCCCCTTACTGTCAGGTTTCCCCTGGCAGTGACAGACAGTGACAACTTGCCATTTGTCTGCTCACTCAAAATAGGGTGGGCATACAAATAGCAAAATCTCCGACAGCCATTACTCTGCTGGGCCATCGGAGGTGTATGTTGGTGGCTGAGATGGAGTAGTCTCTGCCATTGGTACACTGATGGTCAGCGTGGACCTTCAGTTTAGTGGAGAGAGTAATCTGTTGCTTTTGTGATAGAGTACTTCTCCACCAATCTCTAAATCGGGCCCTTAATCCCTGAAGAGATTTAACCTGTAAGTCTTCATAAAAAGCCCCTTCATATTTCCAAAAAACTGTATAAACAAGTACAGTCATTTAAATTACCATGTTTCAGGGGAATAGCTGACTAGGACCCAAGATGGCTGCTTCTTTTGTGAGCTCCCAATATCGACTCTACTTGGTCACCCATTATGATGGACTGGTGCTTTGTGGAGCCTGCTGGAGTCCAGAGGGGTCACTTTTGTGATCTCGGCTTCAGCTGAATTGCCATTGTAGAATTCCCTCTCCTGCCAGACAGACATCAGCGGTGTGCGGAGCACATGTAGCAGACTCAACAGTGGTGGAAACCCAAGATACATGCTGTCTCTTGTAGCATATGAGGGCAAAAAATCTTACGTCCACTGGCTGAGAGGGAAGGCAAACCAAGCGTCCTGAGTGCTGTGATTTAACAACAGCCACTGTACCTTGAGTGTACCCAGACCCTGCTTCCAACTCCCTGCAGGCAGCCAACCCCATGCTGCACACAGCCTTTGGCCATGAACAGTGGCAGGCTGATCACAGGGCATGGCCTGTCGCCAGGCCTGTGGCCAAACACCCAGCAGGTCGTAAACCACGCATCACGTACAGCCTTTGCCATGCGCAATATAGGGTTGCCCTTCAGGCCCCAGAGACCCCATCCCCTGGGGGTAAAGCATATATATTAAGAGGAGGGGGGAATGCAGTCCCCTCCCCGACTGTTAATTGGCCCCAGGGATCCTATCCTCTGAGGCATAATACAGTTAAATGGGAGAGGAGGGCATGCAGCCCCCCTCCCAAAGCCTTAATAGACTCCAGGGCCCACATCCCCCGGGGCCAAATACAATATAAATTGGTAGAGGGGCCATGCGACCCCCTCCCCAAGCCTTTTTGCTCCTCTGGGGACCCATCCCATTGATCCAAAATCTAAGGAGAGGGTGGCATGCAGCCATCGTCCCCAAACCTTATTAGGCCCGTGGATCCCATCCCCAGGGCCAAATATAGTAATAAAGGGGAGGGGGGCCGTGCGACCCCCCTCCCTGTGTCTTATTAGGCCCCAGGTATCCCATCACCTGGGGCCATGCAAACAAAAAAGGGGAGGGGGGCATCTGACCCCTTCCCCGAGCCTCATTAGTCCCTGGAGGAATATGCCTCTTTACCCCGCATCCCTTTACCCCGCATGTTGTTACAACGCGGTCGTTGTAACGACCGCGTTGTAACAACATGCGGGGTGAGGGATGCGGGGTCAAGGTTGTTTACCCCCTGGAGACCATATCCCCCAGAGCCTTATGTATTTTTAAGGGGAGGTGTGGCCACATGGCTCCACTCCGGAATCACATTAGGCCCTTGGGAGCCCATCTCCCAGGGCCACATTTTTAAAAAAATGGAGTGGGGTCACGTGGTCTCCCTCTCCGAGCCTCATTATGTCCTCAGGGCCTTAAATATTTTCAAGGGGAAAGGGGCTCAGTAGACTAATGCATCCACTGCAGGGGCCTGTGTTCGATCTCATGGTCACAGGTTCAAATCCTGGTGGGTCCACTCAGCCTTTCATCCATCTGAGGTCGATAAAATGAGTACCATTGAGGTGGTTAACAATAAACATCTGTTATTCAGCGCCAAGATGCCTCCGGGTGAACGTGCGCTTTACAAAAACACGTTATGTTATGTTACATGGTCCCCCTTCCCAAGACTCACTATGCCCTAGGGACCCCATCCTCCAGGGCCACATTTTTTTAAAGGGGAGGGGCGGCATGGTACCCCTTCCTGAGCCTCATTAGGCCCTGGGGACACCATCCCCCAGAGCCTTTTTTTAAAGGGGAGGGGGGCCATGCGGCCCACTCCCTGAGCCTATTTTGGCCTCAGAGACCACATCCCCCGGGCTGGCATTAATTTACGGTGAGTGCCCCAGAGCCCACCCAGGGCACCCACCATGCATAATGTTGCAGGCCACGGTAGGTGCCCACCTGGCATTGCTCTCGCCCCGAGGAAGCAGCTATTTATGCTTTTCCCTCCAGGCGGAAGCAATCTTTTTACCTGTGTCTTCCATAGACTTCTTTTGTCAGGGCTACAGCAAAAACTGCTGAATGGAACTGCACCAAATTTAGCAGGATGCTAGCTCTTGGTCTGCAGATTGTGCTTTTTGTAATTTGGCGTAAATTCGTCCAGTAGTTTTTGATAAATTAAGGTTAAAACATATTTGAATATCTGGACAGTTGGGTTTGAGAGGCTCTCGCAAGAGTCCCTTGAACCCAATTTTAAATAATAGAGCATTGTGATTGGCCCAGGGAGCTTATTTTCCCTTATGCCATCTCACTACTGCGGGTGTCAGACTCCAGCGGGAGTCAGACTCCAGCGGGAGCGAGCACTCTGATTGTCTGCCAGCCATGACTCGGGGAGTTAGTCCCTTGTCCTGAAGCTATCAAAAAGAATATATACAAGGGAGTAGTGTAGTAAAACCCTGCCCTGCTAGGCCCCATGGGGGGATCCAGAGGGACCTCCCTTGGGCCAAAATTGAAACACCCACCAGCAATTTCTGCCGCAATCCAGCGGGACTCGGGCAGGATAAAAAAAAAAACATGGTGGCCTTCAGTTACATTTTTTAATTTAGGGGAGGGGGGCGCACAGCCCCATTTATTTAATAAGGGGAGGGGGCACCCTGACTGGGCTGCCTGGAGAGCAGGCAGGCAGGCAGCTGAGTAAGCCACAGGAGCTAGAATCACCCTAGGGGGGATCTGGATTGCCCAGCGGTGTGCTGCACCCTAAGTGAAAACCCACTAGAAGACCACAGATGCCGGATTACTGAGCAATCCAGAGAGTCTTGCTGCATTTTCAGAGGTATCGGGGACATAGGAAGAATGCGGAGTTCATAAAAATCCCATTAGGGCGGACAATAGTGAGAACCTGTGGGAGTTTGTTTATGACTCTGGTCTGACACCGGGCAAGAAGGTACTTCTGCGCTCTCTCAAAGAGCTGAGATCCGACATAGAAAAGAGGACAAACACCACAGCAATAACTGTGAAAGCTGTGGAAGAGTAATTGGAAGTCATTTCAGGCAAGGAGCAAGGAACACGGCAGACAGCTCTGAGACTCCATGAGCTGTGGAGCCACACTATTGCTTCCAATGCTGAGGTTAAGATCTTATGTCCTTTAAAACAGTGGTGACAGAATGAACCCTCAAACTCAATGCAAAACTGGAGCAATTGGATAATTTATGCAGGTATCCCCTCCTTGGAATAGTAGGTACACCTGGAACCACAACAAATAAGAAGCTACCAGAGGAAACACGTGGATTGATGCTGGAGTAATGGATTTAGATGAGCACACTGTGTACCAGGTGATGCGATCGGTGTGCCTCTTTCCCTCTAAACCGTGAAGGTAAGCCACCACTGTTGGTGGTACAGTAATGGAAGTTTTACAATTGTCAGATTATGTAGTGATTTCCCTCCTGGGCCCACTTTGGTTTTCCCTTAGTTTTGTATATTAGATGTTTTATGCTGCCTCTGCTTTACACAGCCACACATACCTCATTTGTTTTCATGCCATTATGTTAGGAATACGCTGTACATGTTGTTTGTTATTCAGTGATTCTTTTTGGGAGTCAGTCTGCACATTTTGTACAAGGTTGCCTGGAATACATTGCTACATGGTGTACTGTTTTCTTTGTTCGAGTCAGCAACAGCTCCTAACATTTTAGACATAACACTGTAGCACAGCTGCAACCTTCCAACGCAGTAGTTTTATCATATAAACTGTGTCTCATCCCAGTAGGGGCAGAGAGGAGAATTCTGACAGAGAGACTTATCCTGGAACGAATGCCCACAGAGCCTGACATGCAGCATTGCGTAAACTGAGTTTATATATACAATGCAGACCACCTAACTATATACACCAGGTATGGGGCCTGTTGCGAATCCCAGAGATCACTTATATATCCCCGTGCTCACACAGTAAGGGTAGGCCTAGACAGCTAGATAATTTGCCATGGTGAGGATGTTTATTTTATACGGCCTGATAGTGATGCTGATGACTTTGTTTAGTTTCATCTGACTAGTGATCGCATCACATTTGCTTCATAATAGACTATGATAGTTTCAATAAATGCATTGTAAACTTTCTTCATGCCTTTCTTTTGTTTACTAAGGGCATGCATGAGTGAAAGACGAAAGACGATGATCTGTTTCCACGGTTCCCTTGGGGACTAGAGGGTCATGTTCTAGGTTGCCAAAATCACCTGTTACTCTGTGAAGGTAGAGGTTCAGATGAGGCACTACGAGCCAGCCAGGAATTGGGCAGACAGATACTGATGTTGTAAAGAGACTCAGTCCCTGCATTAGAAAGTTCTGTCATCCCAAGGCACAGTTCTGCATTATCCAGCAGAATACCGGTGACATGGCACCACCAACGATTGGTCTGGTTCTTTTTTAACAGGTCTCTTGAGTAGTTCTTGTGCATGCCAATGGTACCCTCACACCTCCCCCAGAGACGTCCGTGTTGTTAGGGATTTATCCTCCACAGTATTTTAGGGAGCACCTAATTTTTTCTGTTGATTGCTCAAGCTTGAACCTTTAAAGGGATTACCCATATTAGTGTTTGCACTCTATTTCCGTTACAGTTTTATTAATGGTGGCACCACAGCCTATACCGATAGCTGACAATTGCAGACCTTCTTTGCATGCACATTTAAATTTACATGGCCTTGGCAGAGTAAGCGGTGACATAATCTTCGTGGTTGAATCCCACGATGCCTATTGTTTGGAAGTATTTTATTTCTGGGTCAATTTTCCAGCTGTGGATGCTTATGCAGGAACTTTTTATGAATACACTAACGTTGCACCACCCCAACAATACAAAGCGTATCAGCTCTTAGAAATTCCCCTTTCACATTGGGAACATCATAATTGGTTCCGAGGCACCCTAATACACATACTTAGTCATGTACACACGGGTCCCCTTAGTAATGAAGGGGCCACCTGGCTAGAGTTAGCTGGCTATACACCATTCCCAAATTTACAAAATCTCAATGCTAATGAGGTAGTGCAATTATTCAATTGTATAGTTAGACTATATAGACGCTTAACTCAATTTGTTTCAAGCACCTTGATGGCTGTCCCAGCAAGGGCATAGTTGACTGCAGTACCTACAATAAGTCCCATAATTATTAATTCAATTATGGGTAAAATGTTCACACGTCGTGAGAATTTCTTTTTGGATAGCCCAAAATATTTATCAGATTGAAGCTGTGTTTCCCCTTACGGGACCACAAGACAAGCACAAAATATTGACTAAGTGCTTACCCCATGGGATGGTGACTGTAACACTTGGGCCACAGTCTTTGCTGCGGTCTATACTATCACTCATGGTACTCCGTCCATGTCAGTGTTGCCAGAGGTATTAAAACAAATACAGAATGAACATGGGGCAGCTGCTGCCCTGGATATGGGGATGAAACTAATGGGAAACTTTTTCCCGTGGTCTCCTCAATGATTCTGTTGCACATTAAAGGTGAAGCAGCTTCTTTGGCTATATGCCAGCGGATCACGTAGATTACACCAATCGACCAGGAACATGACTTACCTATAATTATTGCTGAAGTATATACTTCTATAAGTCACAATAATTTGGGAGCCAAACCAAATAAAGCACAACTTGGCAAACCTAGTTCCGACAAGGAAACTGCCAAGCAGAACCTGAAGTTTGCTAAAAAACAATGGGACTAAATGAAACCTAAAGAAAAGGCTAGGTTCGCTGCCATAGAAGCCCTCAGATAGACACTATAATTTGCATGATTGCACACAGTTGAAAGCACCTGCTAGGTATCAGAATTCTGATCCTCGTCCTTCTCGTTCCTTTAAAGACTTGTCTGAAAAATAATTCGAGAGGAGGGTGTTCTGATCGCAGACAGGAATAGTACGTGAAAGAGAAAAAGGACTCACAATGCTCTTCTGACGTGAAGATAAAGATGGAGGAGAAAACTCCACAATTTAAGCCTGAATTTCAGAAAATGAAAGTTGCAGCTATTACTGCAAAATATGTCACACACAATGAGAACTCTCTTCCTGAACAGGAGCTAGGAGGTGACTCTCCTCTAAAGCGTGGCAGAGGTCACTATTGTCTTCCGGAATCTCCCGTAATTTCTGGCAGCAAAAACAACTGATCAGTACATTACAGTTGAAACCCCAGACAGGCACATAGCCCATCCAGGTAGATCATATCATTTAAATTTACAAATAGAGGGTGACATACAGCACACTATTTGGGTAATATTCTGGGAAAATGTAACATTATCATTTGACATTCTCTTGGCAGAGGCCAATTGGCCCCCTGAGTTTCTATGAACATCCCCATAAGGCAGGGGTCTTCAAACTGTGGGGCGCAACCCCAGGGGGGGCGTGGAGTGATACAAAGGGGGTCACGCATTCCCAGTCACACTTCTGCCCAGGCCCATAGAACTACAAGGGCTTCAGCCCCCCTCCTCCCGTCGTGTCTCAGCCCGGGCTGCTGCAGCTGTGGGCTCGGCTGGGCAGTGTCTGGAGTCTTATCTCCGACACGCCCGAGTTTTTAACAGGTCGTTAAAAACCATTTGCATATTTACATGCCTTTGTAAGCTGCTTACCGAGGCTTAGTTTTTTTTTCTGGTTCCAGTACCCCCTGGGCCCCCACTCTGCCTATTCCTTACATTTAAACAGTTCTACGAAACGCAGCTGTGAATAAAACTCCAGGAAGTTAAGAATGTCACAGTTCAACAACAAATGAAATTAACCAAGAACAAAAAATCGTTTAATGCCCTAGCGCTCAGAAGTGACAAAAGGGTGGAATAGCGCTGTACAAATAAGTGAATAAATGTTCATACAGACTTCAAGTCTCGTGAGCAAATCACGGAGGGATTGCACAAACTTTCCGTTATCTGAGGTCATTAAAGAGAGGGCCATTTAGCAGGGATCGTGTGCAGTAACACTTATTTTACATGGTGTTTATTGATACTGCTTGTCTGAAAACACCACATTAGCAAGTTGTCCCTTAATGAAACAATTTATCTGTGTATTTGTAAAGCACCAATATCCCACCTTTCATCTAATTCCCAGGGCTTCATATATCCTAAAAGGTTTTTTTCTGTACACAAAGTGTTTTCCACTTTTGCCAATTTCTATTATAAGAATAATTTATCTTATAAAAACATTATATACAAGTCCCATTGCATCTCGGCACTCCAATTCGTGAGAATTTGGTCCTGTGGGAGACGAGAGAAGAGAGGGATGGAAGGGAGGGGGTGAGAGGAAAGCAGCATAGGTAAACTGCTTAACTCTGCACAAGACCGCCAGGGTTTTAAGGGACCCCTGCTGCTCATGGCCAGGGCCAGGTGAGCTTCTAATGTGGCAGCACGTATTCCTGCAGAGTGAAGTGCCCTTCACAAAGGTTGACTAGACATCTTTCTGATGTTAATTGCTGTATTTTGGTTATAAACTGGTACTGATGTGGTGAAATCTTTCCTCAGTGTTACTGTGTGTAAAAAATGTCAAAATAATGAAGCTATGCTATCCCAAAATACGCGGCATAACATAATATTATTTACATTTTCTTCCCACACAATTTAGTCAAACCTGTCGCGTAATTTGGTCCTCACCTGCCTCATAATTCCAGTAGCCCTGCCTACAGGTTTAGACATTTTTTGTTAGGAGGGGGCCCTCACACCTGAAAATGTTGACAGGGGGGTCTCGGCATCCAAAAGTTTGAAGACCTCTGCCATAAGGTGAGGATATAATACTACCATAATTTTTTGCGCTTGTCCCTGAGAGGTCAAACAAGCTTATACCGCAGAATGGGCTCTTGCACTAGCCCCAGCTTTATATTGCAATCATGTCGGCTGGGATAAGGACTTTCGATATCATGTAATATCCATACGGTCCAGCCCACAAGTGCAGCTAGAATACCCAATAAAAAGGGGTGCTAAAGCACCTGTTAGAGAAATACTGCCAGTTAGAGTACCAGGGAGTAATTGAACCCTGTGTCTCCAAGTAAATAATCCCCTTTTCCCTGTCTTGAAACTCGATCATTCATATTGCATCGTCATGGACTATAGACACTTAAATAGTCATGCATGCACATTTGCAATACAAAATACACACAGTATGGCACTTATAAATAATATAGTCCATAAAAAAATTAAAAGAACTGTAGATATTTCCAGTGTTTTTTTCTACCAGAATATAGCGCCTGAAAGCAGAGATTGGACTGCCTTCTCAGGGCTAGGCTTTCAACGTTGCTTTGCTCGACTCCCCATGGGGTATAAGAACAGTCCAGGACTGTTTGCTGTCTGCATTGTTTCAATTCTACATGATACTGACCCACACGCATTGTCCTATGTCGATGATCTCTACCTGATGGATGATGAGTTAAAAACACATTTGGCCAGAGTAGATCACATAATTTTGGGATTTACCAATTATGGCTACAAGTACATTTTGGTGTGATGTTGGACGATCAATTACAACCACAAACAAATCGCACACAGTTTTTAGGGGACTGCACTGCGCAGTTGGCTGAACTAAAAGCCTTACTTCTTGCACTACAACATACAGATCCTGAATTCCCCACACTTATAGTGTGCGATTTGTATTAATGTGTCAAGTCTTTTCATTACAATTTGCATTATTGACACCAGAATGGATTCAAAGATTCTAAAGGTAACATTATAAAGCATAAATTGCTTTGGGGGAAGTTGGCAGACCTAAAAGATAGGTTGCCATAGACTCATGTCATTCATACATTGAGTCATTAACATTTGGGAACACATGTTGTAGGCAATTCTTTGGCAAATGAAGCGGCCAAATCTGCGGTTGCGACTGCAACAGTTGCTGTGACTACTTGTTCTCATATGAGGGTAGATGGCGATATACTGGCTGCCATTAATGCTCTATGCAACAGCACTACTTAACCCAGGGGCTTTTCAGCTAAATATACATATCATTTAAGCAAACAAAAATTTCCCTTTGTTATGATTTCAGGGGTTGGTGATCGTTTAATTCCCAACCAAGACCACATTCTTGCCTTAGTGATAGTTGTGCATTAAAGTGTTGCTTCTGGACATGCAGTTGTGGTGGCCACAATTTTGTTACTACAGCAACACTATTGGTGGCATGGCTTATATAAACAGGCCAAAAAATATGTCCTGTGTTGTGACATTTGACAACAAATTAAAAGTTCTACCATGGCATGCGACCCCAGACACACCTGTTGATTTCTAACAAACCTTTTGGCTGGATTTATTTGGACCATTGTGGTCCTCTTAATTCGGATGGAGCATTTACATTTATCCTACTTGCAATTGATTCTTGCTCCAGATTCCTCTGGGTATGGTCACAATGTTCAGCTGACTCTTGCACTGTTATTAAAGATTTGCAAGTCTTTATCAGAACACATGCATTCATTACATTCCACTAGGACCAGGGCCCTGCTTTCACCTCTAAGGCTTGCAGGGATACCATGACTTCCCTGAGTGTAGAGGTGCAATACTCTTCCCCCTACCGTCCTGAGTGAAATTCGATAGAGGGGAGGATGATCTATGACAGCTAGGGTGTTAGGTTTAGGGCACAGTTGGATCCATCACCTATATGGGGTACAAAGAGCACTTAATAATCTCCCTAAAAGATCTCGGGTGGCCAGACGCCATACGAGGCCCTTTTTGCCATCAAAAAGTAATTTCCAGACCTTGACAGTTCAGATATCATGGTAGCAGCCACGCCCTTTGACGTAATTGATCATTGTGTTGTCTTACAGGATTTACAAAACTTCAGCTATTGCCAATCTAATGAACAGTTCAAGACATCTGCATCTACCGGAATCAAGGAGCAGCCAGCACCTTCTGGCTGGATTCCACAAATTGGGGATCTCGTTTAAGAAAAGATTGCGGTAAAAAAGGAATTTGGCCCATCATACCGTCCACCTATGCCAGTCCTTGATATTCAAGAAAATAGAACTGTAATATTGCCACCGCTTGCTGGTTCAATAGACAATGATTTTGTCTCCATTGATCACATCAAGCTACATCTTGTGGACGATTCTGAATAGTAGGCCACAAGGAGTCCTTGGTAGTTCCCTAACTCCTCTCTCCACCATGCAAGAACTTCAAAGCTATTTCATCCCAGTTGGGGGGGATGGGCGTAGAATGAACTTCAGTTAATTCCTAATACTACTACAAATGGCAGTCATACGATGGAAGCGACTACTGTACTTACTACTGCGTCTCTGGCAGATGATGCCATTTAAACTGATCCACCCCTTGTGAAATCTACCAGTTGTCTTATTGCACCTATGGCTCCTGTTTTTCAACAAAATGCTTCTGGTTATTATATGGGAACAGATGATTTTTCATCCGACTCTTTTGACAGTTCCACTGTCCTAAACACTCCACCTACATGGGCCTGTGTTTTCTTTTTGTGGCTCAAACACACTTATCTGGTCCCTCCTAGGGTATATGGTTGGATAACACTTTCCTTGGTTTTTCTATTTCTTTGGATTGGATTTTTGACTGTTTTCTTCTTGCTAATACATGGCCATTACCTTCCAGAACGCTCTGCCACAGAACTGGTTGATGTGGTGTTAACGCCTCACTCATCTTCACATAAACTGAAAAGAGACCTGTTGCTTGTGAACATTTCAGCTGTCCCAGTAACTGATGATATTGTTTGGGATAAGGTCCCCTATGATATTTTCAGCCCTACAGAAATATTGCAGATTCCTTATATCTTTTTTTAATAATTGTATTTATACTTACATTTCCATGGTGTCATACATCCATAGCCATTCATGGTACAGTAAAAGAATGTCCGAGATTCCCAAAATGAACATCACATCTTTCACATATATTTTGCAGTATGCTCCGACTGGGTCCCCTTAACACAATGCAGGGGGTTATGGTGTCCCTTAGAGTTAGTGCAATATCAGAATGTTTCTGTGTGACTTGTGCTGTGTAGTTGCTGCTTCCTGTAGTGTATCTCACCCTGTTAATTGAGGTGTTGGTAGTGTCTTTGAATGTTGGGTGTCGGCTCTTGCTTCCCGCTCCCTTAAGTAGTCCCACAAGGGCTGTCAAATATCTTTTGGTCTGGATGTAAGGGGTTATAATTCAGTGAATAGTTCACTATTTGTGTCACAGTACATTAAACTTTTGATCCAGTTTTCCGGTGTAGGACTTCGTTTACTACCCCAGTGCAAGGCTACTTCTCTTTTTGCTAGTAGTTGCGCTATTGCCACAAATCTGCAGGACATTTTAGGCATATCTGCAACATGTCTCAGTAGTGCCACCAATGGGGAAGGTGTTATGTGCAAATTTGTCATTTGTGCAAGTTCTGCAAAGATGCTATTCCAGTATGGAGTGATTTTACCACAGGCCCAAGACATGTGTGCAAAGTCTGCCACATGTGTGTGACATTTGGGGCATTTCAAGAAGCGGGTATTGCCCATGCGAACCATCAACTCTGAGATGGTGTATGCCCTCCGCAGGAATTTATAGTGTATCAGCCTATGTCTGTGGTTGCAGGACACTAATTTAATTCTAGCCAGACCTTGTCCGCAAGTGGGTGTCCCAAGTCTGTTTCCGATGCTGCCCTCACTCTGCTGTCATGTGTTGGCATAAGTGCCAGGCATGCGCGGTATAGTCTGGATATGAGGTGGTCTCCTGTAGTCGTGGTGATGAGTAGTGTAAGTGGCGTGAAGCTGTCCGGTTCCAGCGGATATGTTGATATCTTGTACCTAAGTGCTGCTTGAAACCTAGTCAGGACAAACTGATCCATGTAAGTTGCATTTTGAAACCAAGGGTCCTCTGTTTGGGAGAAGATGTGACCCCCAGGGAAGAGGTCTCAAAATTTGCGCAATGTGTATCGTCAGAGGGTAAGTTGAACAAGGGCTAAGTCCCTCTCTGGTTTTGCACAGGGTATGCAGGCTTCTGGATGAAACCAATGTCATGAATAGCTACACTGCGCCAACAGATAGTAAAGTTGCATATCTGGAACCCGAATCCCCCCGTTCGTACGGAAGTATGAGAGTGTTCCAGCCAATGTTTACCCCCCAGATGAGGCATGTCAATATCGTGCGGATTTTGGCAAAAAAGGCTTTTGTTAATGGAATGGGAATGTTATTGAATAAGTAGAAATTGAGGCAGGACTGCCATTTTAATGATGGCTACGCACCCCCCTACAGACAGCGGGAGGCAAATCCACTTCTCCACTTTAGCACTCAGCTGGGCCATAATTCAGTTGCACTAACTGGTCACTGTCCCTGAGCAGATACATCCCTAAATATTTTGCCTCTGCCTCACACCAGGTCACTGGGAACTCACCACTATCTCGGTTCTGCACCTCCGTCAGCAGGAAAATCTCTGCTTTTCCCCAATTTATGCGCAACCCGATAGTGTTTCGAAATGGTCCACCTCGGTTAGGAGCGGTGGGAGATTATCAGCAGGATTTCTCACATGTAGTACAATATCTTCTGCATATAGGGTCACCAGTAAAGACCAGTTTTAAACTCCAATCCCTGATGAGGGTGGTTTCCTTGCAGGTGTCATACCAGTGGGTCCATTGCTATTATAAAAAGTAGTGGCGATAGCGGGCATTCCTGCCGAGCGCCTCGGGTAATGGTCTGGTCAATGTGCCGTTTACCCTGATGAGTGCCGTTGGTAGTGTATATAATAGATGTATAAGAGCAGCGAACCCTGCCGGAACTCCCAGTCTCCGCAAAGTGGCATGAAGAAAAGGCCATTCCACAGAGTCGAAGGCTTTCTCAGCAAATAACAAGACCGCAATGGCCGGGTCAGTCGGATCTATTCTGTGAAGGACCACAAAGAACGTTCGCAGGTTTAAAGCAGTAGATCTGTGCGCTATAAATCCAGCTTGCTCTGGAGAGATTATCTGTTCCATTAATAACACCAGGCAGGTGGCTAACATCTTGGCCAATAATTTGAAGTCAAAGTTTAATAATGAAAGGGGCTGGTAGATCCACATTGCAAGGGGTCCTTCCCAGGCTTCAGTAGCAAAATTATAACTGCTTCCCAAAATTTGGGGGGGGACTCCTGTTTTCAGCACCTCTGCATACACCTCCAGCAAGTGGGGTGCAAGCAGTTGTTTGCACGCCTTATAAAATGCCCCTGAAAAGCCATTCAGCCCGGGTGATTTGGAGCCATCCATCGCCTCGATAGCTTGTTTCTTCCTTGGTGAAAGGTTTGCTCAGGAACTGCCGCTGTGCGTTCGACAGCCAAACCAGCACTATCTCGTCCAGGTAGGCATTGCAGGTTATCTGTTCACTTAGCAGTATATAGTTCAGTGTAGTACGTCAGAAAGTTTTGCTGTATGTCAAGTGGGTCCGCTACGTATGTACCGTCTGCGCCTTGCAGTCCTGATATGTATGAGAGGTCATGTGGTGGCTGCAACAGTCGGGCCAGTGTGCATCCCGGCCTTCTCCCCCTCCTCATATCTCCTAGCTGTGGCATATTTTCCCAGAAAATTAGTCTCTCTCTCTCTGCTGCCTCCCGGTACTCTGCCAGCAATGCCGCTCGTTTACTTAAATTGTCTGGGGGATTCCTCGTTGGCTGCACGCTGTCTAAGGCTGTCAATTCACTCTCTAAGTGGGATATTGTGCGTTGCAAATCTCTCAGTATTCCTGACTGCTTAGAAATGCAAATCCCTCTGGTGTTTGCTTTAAAGGCCTCCCACAGGGTAGCCTGTGAGTTGACCGATCCTTCATTAAGTTTAAAATAATTGGTCATTGCCGTGCGCAATTCCACCCGGAAAACAGCATCATGCAACGCCTTCTTAGCCAACTACCATTGTCGCTCAAACCCTTCCGCGCTCGGTAACCGTATACGCAGGACCACTGGCAAGTGGTTCGACAGTGTACGGGGAAGGTGATCTATCCCCTGCATCCAGGGAGTGAGAGTGATCGATATCAGCCAGTAACCTAGTTGCATCCATGTGTTGTGCTGTGATGAGTAATGAGTTTAAGCAGATACCTGAGGGTGTTGTTGACACTAGGCATCTAGCAACACATATGTGGAGCAAAGAGTCTGCAGTACCTTTAGTGAACATGGCTTGTTGTTAGGTGACGTGGCTGTGCTGTCAAGGTTTGGGTCCAGCAGGATGTTGAGATCACCCCCCCCAGGATGATGTGGTCTGTTTCCACTAAGTCTATTTGTGACTGCAAATGTTGGTAAAATGATGGGTCGTCGACGTTTGGGGAGTATATATTGCCGAGTAGCACTCTATGGCCCGCCAGTCGACCCGCTACTAGCAAGTACCGCTCCTCTTGGTCGGTAATTGTAGATAGGTGTTGAAAGGGTACAGAACTGCGTATCAATATGGAAACAATATAGTAGGAGCTATAGTTTGAGAAGAATCAATGCGACCCCCAGGTAGAGGCGAACTTGGGCGAGTTTGTGGGTGCTAAATGTGTTTCCTGCAAAAAGATTACATCCACCGTATGTCGCTGGCTAAGCTGCAACACCTGTCTGCATTTACGTCCATTATTGAGCTCCCTTACATTCCATGTCATAAATGTGATGTCTATTTGTGGCTAAATGTCAGCTTTGTGCGCCATACCTTACGGTTGGCGTATGTTTCTGTGTGTGTCCAATTGGATCGTGATATGGGACACTGGAAACATAAAACAAGAAATTCCCCTTAACAAGACTATGCTTATAATTCCCATCCCCTCCCCCCTCCCATACTCGGAAGTGTTGCCTAGTACATCCCTTGCTGAACACATAACCCAACTTTAAACTTCAACAAGCCCCAAGAGATCAGAAACAGATTCCTTTGTGAACATCACTTTGGGGTGGCAACGCCATAGGGGTGGGCGGAATTTGCGTAGTCGTGCTACGCAAAGCTCCGCGAAACGGTAAAAAATGTCCGCGAGCACGCAAAAGTTCCGCGAACACGCGGAATTGCTTGTTCCGCCCGTTCGCGATGCTTTTTCCTGTTCGCGAATGCTGTTTGCGTGCTCGGGGAGAAATATCTCACGAACACGCATTTTGAAAGCGCGAACAAGCAAAAAATTCCGCGAAGCCGCGGATCGTGGAATTTTTGGTAATTCCGCATTCTCCGCGGAACGCGAAATTACCCAAATTCCGCGAGCGGAACGGAATTTACCGCCCAGGCCAAATGTCAACCCCCCGCATTTTGTATCGCATTGTGTTGTAAATGTTTCAAGTATTTTATAGCTGCATCCCTTAGCTCCCCCGACATTCGCTCAGTGTTTATAGAAAAAACAAATAAATGAGTAGAGTGTTCATGGTGGATGATTGGCTATTGAGGCAGTGTCCCGAAACCAGCTGGATGGAAAAAGATCCACGCTGGCATTGTTTGACTGTGCATCCGGTGGTAAGCTTTCTGAGGAGTTCTCTCCCGATGTGCATCGTTTTTCAGAGTACTGCTTGCAAAAGACTTGGACATCTGTAGGATTGTCAAATATTCGTGATTTGCCATTGACGTCTACTTTGAGTCAGGCAGGATAGAGCATGCAGTATCTAAGGTCTAGATTTTGGAGAGTGGCTTTTACTCCTGTGTATTTACGTCATGCTACTTGGACAAGAAACGTAAAGTCTGTGAATATGGCCCGCCGAGTTCTGCCATGTCAAGGGGCCTCTTTCCTGTGTCAGCCGTAGCACAGTCCTTCAGTCCCTAAAGTTTAGTAGCAATGCAATTATGGGTCTGGGAGGGCAGCCGGGGGTCAGGGCACGGTCCTAATGATCGGTGTGCTCGCTCTATGACAAACGTTGCCATGAAGGCTTCCCCTCCGAACAGGTCAGTCAATAGGCGCTCAACAAATTGATCCATTCGCCCAGTGTTTGTGGATTCGAGAATACCCATAATACATATGTTGTTCTGCCTGCTCCTCGCCTCTAGGTCTTCGTTCTTCATGGCGACTGTCTTCATCAGTTTCTCCAATCTGTCCAGTTTCTTAGCCATTTGGGCCGCTCCATCTTCAAGATCCAATACCCTGCCTTCTGCTGTGTCGAGTATGGAATCATGCCGGTCTATACGTTCTCCTAAGCCACCCAGACTTCTGTCTCGGGCTTTGAACCTGCCATCTAGTGCCTTGAAACCTGAGCGCAACTCTGCCATCAGCACTGTTATGTCTGGGGGGGCTGCAACCCGCTGCCCCCTGCCCCTCTTCCTCTGCTATGTCTCGAGTCAGTATCACCCCCTGGTTCCTGGCCGTATAAAATTGCAGGCGGTGCTGTTTGGGGTCTTTACTTACAATGTCCGCCATGCGCATGCGATATGCCTGATTACTTCGTGCCCGGATCCTTGTATTGAGTAATTTGGGTACCTCCACACTCTAGCAGGTCCCCACAGCCAGTTTCTTGTTTTCTTCAGTCTCCATGGGCTTACTGGTAGTTGGCTCTCATCTTCCCCTTTCAGTACAATGATCAGCGGGGGTGCAGCCCGGGATTTGCATGCACCGCATGCCATTTGCCATGACCTATTAGGCTGGACCGCTTCCTTTGCAGCACAGTTCCTCACAGCTTCAGTCGCCACTGCAGGGTTTCCCAGTGGGCAGGTGACGTACTCCGGGGAAGCTGGGAGGTGTCGCAGTCGGCATGGGCCAAACATGGCCTATCTTTGAGCACATAAAGGAAAGGAGGGAGTGCATGGCAATTAAAGATAGCAGCAGATCGCCTGGCCCACAACCGAAGCTCCAGGCCTCCCGCAGCCCCTATCACTATGGGGCCTCTGGGGAGTGTCCCCAGGCCGCCCTTACCTCTCCACTTGCCTCTGTTTCTGCCTCCACCCCCTCGCATATTCTTGCCGCCTCTCTCATTGTGTCGGACACGCCTCCCGGACAGGCCGCTGCTAGGCGATCCAGTCTCTGCTTCGCAGCACCACTTGAAGGTCGGCTGCCTGCCCTCTCGCAAAGCAGGCAGCGCCTGGCGTGCCTCTGGTCAGTGCTCCTCTGCTGCAGCCAGCTGTCCCATGTCAATAAAGCACCGGGGGGGGGGAATTGTTCCACCATCTGCCGAACGCCGTGGGCCTCCGTCATCTTTGCCAGTCAGGCATGAATCAGCTCGATGTATTCATCTCTCCTGCACTGCTTCTCCGCTGTCAGAGCCTTCCACAGCACAGGGTGTCTTGCGGCTTGTTAGTCAAGCCTGCTGTCACTTAGGGATGCAGCCATGTAGCCCGGATGGGCTCGGATATGCGGGGATAGTGACAGAGCTTCAGATTCCTTATATCTTCAAGGTGTCTATGGGAGAAGTTATTGTACCTGGGTTATGTCTATGTCTATGTGGGGTTACATATAAAGCACGCTGTTACTCCAAGGAGTGTCCTGGCGCTACTGCCGAAAGAGGGTCAGCAGGGGAAGAAGGGAAAGATCTAGGGGCTGGAAAAAAGCCAGGTCTTCAGCTTTTTCCAAAACACAGGCATCGCCTTAATGCATCTGAGTGTCAGTGGAAGTTTGTTCCAGAGGGAAGGGCCCAAGAAAGAAAGGGCTCTCCCCCCTGACCTTACATTCCTGATTCGGGGAATTCTGGCAACGCAAAGATTCGCAGAGAGAAGATTTCTCTGGGGGGTATAGAACTCAATTCTGTCTTGTTGATAGCCTAGGCCAGTTCTGTGGAGGGCTTTCTGGGTCACAAGCAGAGTCTTAAAAATAATCCTCTTCCTCACCAGAAGCCAATGAAGACTCTTAAGAAGACATGACACATGGGAGTGATGGGGAAGCCCAAAAATTGTTTGCGCCACTGCATACTGGACCAGCTGCAGCCTATCAGTCACGTATTTGGGCATGCCTGAATAGAGTCTGTTCCCATAGTCAAGACATGAAATAATCAGGGCTTGAATCACTTGTTGTCTAGCCGTAAAGGATAATAAAAACAGAAACTTCTGAAGTAGTCGAAGAAGGGCAAAACAAGTGCCAATCACAGAGTTGAGTTGGGAGCAAAATAGCAGTTGTCCATCAAATTTGAAGCCCCAGTTTTTCAAAACCAGATTTTGGGTTAGTGTGGGGAGGGGGGGCATCTGATGGCCAGAAAGACTGTCAGGGCGTCTCGGCTTCTGATCCAAAAAAAAGCAGCTCAGTCTTCACAGCATTACATTTAAGTTGGTCCGTGGACAGCCAGCTAAACACTGCAGAGAGGCAGTTGCGGACTTTGTTGCCCGGGAAGGGTTCGCTATTCTTCCAAGAGAACAGCAGCTGAGTGTCATCTGCCTATGACAGGATTTTTGCCCCTAAAGATTCTACCATGGTAGCCAAGGGAGTGGGGTGAACATTAAATAGAGTCGGGCTCAGGAGAGAGCCCTGAGGCACTCCTACACTTAGATTACAGGAATTGGCCGAAAAGGGGTGGCACCATACCTCTTGTCCCCTCTCCTCCAGAAAAGATGCGAGCCACTTCCAGGCCAGCCCCCTAATACCTACTGAGTGGAGACGGGCCAAGAGGATGTGGTGCGAGATCGTATTGAATGCAGCCGACAGATCTAAAAGAACCAACAGCGCCCTATCACCCACTTCCAGACTAAGCCAAATGGAGTCAACAACCTCCAGCAGAGCTGTTTCGGTACTATAATTAGGGCGAAAACCAGATTGGCTAGCATGCAATAGGTTATTCCTTTCAAGGTATGAAGATATCTGATGGTTAACATGTTTCTACAGCACTTTTGAGAAGGATCGGAGGAGAGAGACTGGCCTGTAGTTGGTCGGGTCAGAGGGGTCCACCTGGGTTTTTTAAGCAACTGTATGACCTTCACCTGTTTCCATTCTATTGGTACAGTAGCTGACGAGAGTGAGATATTCAGTAGCTGATTCACCAACGGGTTGATAGCCTCTGCCCTACGAGAGAGGATAAAAGATGGAGCCGGGTCCGAAGGGGAATCCGATTTGAGGCACCTTAAGGCTAGCAGAGAGTCTTCCATAGAGATGGGAGAGGAGTTCAGGGAGCTAGCATCAGCTTTAATGATGGGGACAGAAAGAAAAGGATCTTGCCGACTCTCTACCCAATTCTCTATCTCATTTTGGGCTGCTACCTCTGTGCTGTGCTACCTCCAGCTCTGAGAAATGGGAGGCTAGCCTGAATAGTAGCTATTTTTTCATGAAAGCAAAGAGCGAGTGATTCACACCATTCCACAGAAGGGGGTTTATGGTTAGTACCTACTTCGGGAGAAGAAAAGGACTTAACAATTTTAAAGAATTCTCTGGAGTGGTTCACCGCACTCAAAAGTTTGACCTCGAAGTAAACTTGTTTTGCTAATTTAATTTCTTTATGGTACTTCCCTAGCTTTGCTTTATATTTTGCTTTTGCTATTTGGCAGTAGGCCGCCCTCCATTTCCTCTCTTTACGTTTACATTCTAACTTCATTATTTTGAGTGAATGAGTGTATCAAGGACTAGGCACTTTGGTACGACGTTGCTGAGTCCTTCTTTCTGGTGCTAAGGCATGGATAGCCGACTCAATCCAACTTTCTAACCGGCTAACATCCTCATCAATATTGCTGGCAAGAGAGGGCTTACCCTCATCAAGTCTATTACATAGAATTTCCGGTTGGATTTTATGAATGGCTCGTACCATACAGGATAAGTTGCCTTTATTAACAAGGGTGTTTCTGAGCTTTGCTTATCTAAACCTGAGCATATAGTGGTCAGACCAAACCAGCGTAATAGGAGTGTCAACTTCAAGAGGTAGGGAAGTGAAGATTTGGTTTAACGTATGGCCGGCCAGATGAGTGGGGGCAGAAATTGTTTGAGTAAGGCATTAAACTTTCTTAAGCAGATTCGCAGTCCATGTGTAAGTTGAAATCTCCCAGCAGGATGCAAATCCGCATATCTGAGAGTTACAATTACATTCTGCTGATTGGGATGTTGACACTGTAAACTCCATGCTGTTGGAGCTGAAATATTATCCTGTATTTGAAAGTGAAGACCTGTATCTAAATCCTGCTAATTATGGTGAAATGTTCCGTTATCATCATTATGGACATTATTATTTAATTCAAACTAGTGTTCAACGCACAATGGGAACATTGTCCAACTCTCCCACAAGGGAGCTCAAAAACATATAGGGATAAATTCACTTATTTTTCTGGACATGGTTCATTAGACCCAAAATCATTTTATTTTAAACTTGTCCCTTCACCAGCAAAGAAATATATGGTGACACAAACCAAGCTTATATATACAGATTAAGCCTTGAAAGGCTATGAGTATTGTAAGGATACCATTGAAATGAAATTAATTTCGGGTACCAATCATTGGTAGGTTCAGGGAACGGACATCTTATTTAGAGCCTGCTTAATTCCAACACAAATGATTTTCCATATGATACAGTTCAACAGACTGCATGTCTAGGACTCGCTAAAATGAAAGACATGAATTCACCCAGCATTCCTTCCTTTGCCCGGTTTGATAATCGGCAACTTTTAACAAATTACACTGAAGAACAGCTCAAAGTATGGTTCGGAATGGTACATTTAACTCCACACTTTCAGGTCCAAACGGGTGGTTATTGTGGCTAGTGGACACAAATGGTTGTTATGCTCATTTTTTGAATTCCACAACATGTTTAAGACAAGCAGACCTGACCCTCGTTATTCCCAGTCTTAACACTCAGTGATAGTCACCACCTGTTCGGTAAGGAAATTGTGCCAACAATGGTTGGAACATTCCACACTGTCGGCAGTAAAACAACATCCCTCCCATGGACCTATCTGATTTTTTGTTGGGTCCTAAGTCCCCGCACTCTAAAAGATTTATTTATGCAACTTGCAATGAAATTTGGAAAGTGTCACAAATGGAAGCAGCTGCATGTTTAAGGCAAATTGATCAAGGTAATTTGGATAAAGTACTTGCTGTTTTTGTTAATAGCATTAATAAGTTGTCTTCTCGCATTTACAGTTTGAATAACATTGTGTCGTCTGTTTTCGATACTATGCAAAATGACATGTCTGTATTATACCATGGGTAAAGTCAGCTTAAATCTATTATGCAGTTTAGTTGGACACTTCAGATCCTCAAACATAGCTTAAATTCTACGCAACTATATTTGCCTTTGAACCTGACACGTAAACAGCGACTCATTGCCAAAAAAGAAGCCACTTACACAATGTTACATATTGAGAAGTTGGAACAACTCCAATTCACAATAGTTGAAACACCCTCTGCGGTATGGGTAATACATGGCGTAATATCTTCGCCAATTTCAACTTTGCAGTTCACATCTTATTTGAAACATTTCCCGGTAGGTAGATATGAAGCCCTGGGTGGGAGCTTTATTCACGAGTTGCGATCACTTCCTTTTGATTACAGATGCAAACGGGCGGACAGAGAGGTATTCCTTACTGAAAATGAATGTGACTCATCTGCCGGCCATTTACTTGTTTGTAAGCACGTTACCATCCATGGTGCATGCAATACTTTGGTAGCGAATTTGGCTCATTTTTTATAAGGAATACCAGCCCCTTCAATTCTTCCTATCATTACTGTCCTTTCCAATGGAAGATATTTAACATTAAGTAACCAAGATTGTCGTGGAATGAAGGACGGAATTCCATATGTCCTTTCTGTTTTCCAGATAGGGACCTGCTGCAATAACGTGCTTTTCCCTCCAACGCATGAGGTTTTTGATAGTTCATTACGGCCTTCAATTCCAACTTTGAAGGCAGATTTTAACAAGCGAAGCCGATTCAAAGCCTTATTGTTTCAAAAAGGTGTGGCATTAACATCTGCCTGAGAAACTTTTGAACTGCAGGTTGCAAGGACTTCCAGTGAAATACAGTCACTTTTAAGCACAAATCTCACACTGCATTTCAGCGTGGTTGTCCATCACATTTTAATACTTCCAATACTGCTGTTATAGTGCACTTTTTAAAACAATTGGGACTAGCTTAGTCAGTACCTTCCAGAAAGTCTTCGGATTGATACCGGCCTTTATACATTCTCTGTTTTCAAGTGTTTTCGGGGGCATACCCATGGTGTTATTCCTCATTTGTGGCATTTTGGTTCTATTTTTGTAACTCCGCAATCAATGTTCCATTTCGAAGCCTATGGTAATGGGACTACCACTGGTCCCGCTCTGCTGTGAGCACATGATACGATTTTTTGGAGTCCAGGAACTGAACCATGACTGGCCTGCGAGGTTTACCTGAGTACAACCAGTGTTGCATCGCCTATGGTGTCCACATTGAGTGGGCACTTGATGTTTGCCTTGTGCTGCAATTGCCTATTCCTAGGGACATGATCCTGTTGATGAGTCTGATAACTACCCATTTTTGGAGTTGCCCCATGAACTTGCAGCTGCTTCAAGATGCAGGGTATGAGCTGCTACCTACTGGGGAGATGGGTGTTTCAGCACTAGGATTTCCGAACTCCGGCTCTTATAATATGGATACAGGACAACAGACTACTTCCTCAGCATCAGCTGATAATGAGGATCCTGTTTGTTCTTTGGAGCTTTTGAATGGGGCTATTGAGAAATCATCATCTGCAGAGACTGAATCGGTCCTGGATTCAGTAAACATTGATCTTGTGGATGAAATCTTGGGTGCCCCCACTTCAACCTAATTTGGTTACCTTTTTGAAATTTTCAGTTTAATTTTTATTAGGTGTATAACTTTGATTAGTATGCTTATTAGTATCGCATTAAATTTGCTTAATTTGCAATTTTTATTATTTTGTTAGTCGCTAAGTTACTTTCCCAACCAAGGAGGGGGTGTAGTGATTTCCCTTCTGGGCCCACTTTGGTTCTCCCTTAGTTTTTCGTATTAGATGTTTTAGACTGCCTGTCCTTTGCACAGCCACACATAATACATTTGATTTTGTGTCATTATTTTAGGAATACGCTGTACATGTTATTTGTTATTCAGTGATTTTTTGAGGGAGTCAGTCTGCACATTTTGAACAAGGCTGCCTGGAATACATAACAACATGGTGTACTGTTTTCTTTGTTTGAGTCAGCAACAGCTCCCAAAGTTTTAGGCATAACACAGTGGCACAGCTGCAGCTTCCCAACACAGTAGTTTCATCATATAAACTGTGTCTCGTTCCCTTGGGGCAGAGAGGAGAATTCCAGCAGAGAGACCTGTCCTGGAATGAATGCCCGCAGAGCCTCACATGCAGCATTGCGTAAATTGAGTTTACCCTCAATATGAGGACAACCTAACTATATACACCAAGTATGGGGTCTGTTGGCAGTCCCAGAGATCACCTATATATTCTCACACATGAAGGGTAGGCCTAGACAGATAGATAATTTGCCATGGTGGGGATGTTTATTTTATACAGTCTGAAAGTAATGCTAATTACTTTGTTTAGTTTCATCTGCCTAGTGATTGCAGCACAATTGCTTAATAATAGAGTACGACAGTTTCGATAAATGCATTGTAACATGTCTTTCTTTTGTTTACTAAGGGCGTGCAGGAGTGAGAGACGAAAGGTGATGAGCTGTTTCCAAGGTTCCCTTGGGGACTAGAGGGTCATGTTCTAGGTTGCCAAAATCACCTGCTACTCTGGGAAGGTTAGGGGTTCAGATGAGGCACTGTGAGCCAGCTAGGATTTGGGCCGACAGATACTGTTGCAGAGAGACTCAGTCCGTACATTCAGATGTCCTGTCATCCCAAGGCACAGTTCTGCTTTACCAGCAGAATCCCTGCGACAAGTAGAGGGAAGGAATACTGAATCAGTGCAAGAGGGAACTATCACAGTAGGTTTCACCTTGTCCAACTCTCTCCTCTGGAGAGGTTCGCTATATATGTACACTAACATACCCATTACATATTTTCACTTGCACTGGTTTTTCTCTTCTCTGAGCTTGCCTGAACTTTAATGTACTCAAATGATTTACATTTGTGCCCAATATCATCGAACCGCGCAAGCCCACAATATGGCAGAGATTACCACCATTGTGCCATGGTGAGCATATTGCCAGGTATTACCACCACTGCTACATGGTCAGCATTTTACCAGGAATTGCCACCATTGCACAATCACACATATGTTGCCAGGGATTACCACCATTGGGCTAGGGCATGAATTTTACCAGAAATTACAACCATTTTGCCAGGACTAGCTTGTTGCCAGGGATTACCACCACTGTTAGGGCATGCATTTGAGCATAAATTATCACAATAATGTCAGTGTCTGCCTTTTGCCAGGAAATATCCCCATTGCTCCAGGGCCAGAAGATTGCCAGGAATTACCACCATTGTTTCACATCCACCATTTCACTGGTGGGGTAGTGGGCAAAACATTTTCTCCTCACCCACACACACAAGAAGCACACAGACACTCACAGACATGCACACACAGACACCCAGACATACTGGTAAGCAGGTGTGTAAAGGGGTAATCAAGAGGGAGCACAGGGGAGGGTTAGAGGGGAGCGGAGTGAAGTGCCTGACTGTGCATGCAGGAGAGTGGGGGTGTCTGTAGACTTCAAGTGTCTTGGGGCGGTAGGAAGGTAGGCACAATGAAGGCAGTGATGGAGGGATTTACTACCTTCTGCAAGTGCATCTCCGTAGGGAGGCAGAGGCAATACAGACATTGCTGTACAGGGATGACTTGCCATGCGAGTGGATAGATACACTTTTCAGCTTGCATAGCATGGGGCTGTGCGGAATGCCTAGTGGCATGCTGAATGCCCATTTTCCCTTTCATCCAAAATAGTTTTCGCTTAATTTGCTTCTGTGTGGAAAAATTGAGGTGAAACCTTAAAACAGACTAAGGGCCTGATCACGGGTTTGGTGGTCTTAGAGTGGGCCACCACGCCAGCGCCCCTCTTCAAGACCGCCAAACCCATATGTTAATGTTAATTGCGATTTGTAGAGCGCTTAACACCGGCAGGTCTCTAAGCGCTGAGAGAAAAATAGCTACAGTCTCCACGAGTGAATGTTAACCCCTAATTGGTCTGTGTTATGCCCAGGCTTCTGTGAAGAGGAGAGTCTTCAGTTTCTTCCTGAACGGAAAGAGGGCTTTTTCAGACCAAAGGTGGCCTGGCAGCTTATTCCACAGTTGCGGGATGAGGACAGAAAAGGCTTGCCCTCCTTTAGTCGTGTAGTTAAACCGTGGACAGGTTAGCTGGCCACCCATGGATGACCTTAGGGTGCGACCGGGGACGTATTTCCCCAGGCTCTCTTTGATGTATCTTGGGGCCTGTCCATGCAGGGCCTTGTGGGCGATACAGAGGCCTTTGAATCTAGCCCTCTGTTTGACAGGGAGCCAATGAAGTTTTTGCAGCAGGGGAGTGGCCCGTGTGCGTCTGGGGAGCTTAAAGATCGACCTGGCCGCATCATTCATCACAACCTGAAGTTTGCCTAGCAGCTTGTCCGGTAGCCCAATGTAAAGCGAGTTACCATAATCTAGTCATGACATGATCAAAGCGGTCACCACTGTCCGCATGGTAGAAAAAGAGAGGAGGGGTGATAGTTTTCTCAACTGCCTTAGTAGGCCCACACAGGTCCCGAACACGGTGGATACTTGGTTGGACAGTGAGAGTTTGGCATCTATTTTAATACCCAGGCTTTTTACCACCGGGGCAGGAGACGGAGTGTCTCCCAGCTCTTGTGGCCAGAATTGGTTGGTCCATGGGTTGCTGTCCGTAGTAATGGCCAATACCTCCGTTTTGTCTGGGTTAACCTTAAGTGAATTGGCAGTCATCCAGTTTACCACATATCTCAGTGTGTCTTGCACACGTGTGTGGGCTTGTGGGGTGTTGTCAATTTGTAAAATAATTTGTGTGTCGTCAGCGTAATTAAACACCTGGCAGTCCATCCGGGCCAAGTCCCTCACTAGCGGTCTGAGATAGATGTTAAACAGAAGTGGGGACCGTGCCAACCCTTGCGGGGCTCCACAGGTTATAGACCCTCTGTCAGACACACAGTCACCCATCTGAATTTTTAGGGTGCGATCTGTCAGGAAGGAGGTAATCCAGGGATGTATCGTCCCACAGATGCCAATGTCCCGGATTCTTGTCAGGAGTTGACAGTGGTTGACCGTGTCGAACGCCGCCGACAGGTCTAGGAGGACCAGGGCGCACAGCTTCTTGCTGTCAGCTGTGAGCCTGATTTCGTCCAGTACTGACAGCATCACCAGCTTGGTGCTGTGGTGGGCTCTAAAGCCGGCCTGCCTGTCCCCGAGTAGTTGATGTTCTTCCATAAACCTCAATAAAGATTTGAGGACATGTTGTTCCATAATTTATGCCAGAAAAGGAAGTTGGGAGATGGGCCTATAGTTTTTCATGTTGGTGGTGTCTGCTCCCATCTTTTTGAGTAGGGGGATTACTCTAGCTTCCTTAAAATTCCTGGGGACCTTCCCTGTTTCTAGCGAGAGGTTAATCAGGGAAAGGACTTCTTCCTCAATCGCAGGGAGGGCTAATTTGAAGATCCTTGGTGGCCAGGGGTCAGCGGGTGAGCATGACTTGATTCTGGTCGCAATGTGGAGCAGACTCATGGTCCGCATGCCGTATTCTAAGTAAAATCCTGGCAGGCGGTCCTGTGGCCGCGGTCCCACAGCAGTGCGTTTCAAAGGCTCGTATGTGAGCCTTAGAATGGCAGTGCTGTGGGACCACCACAGAGCGTTCCAATATGGCATGGACTAGTACTGCAATTGGGGGTGTACACAAGCATGCACCCCCGTGTACAGAGGCACCTGTAGGGCCATGAAAACTGTGGCATGAGGAAATTTGTAATAAGCTTGGCGGTGCTGCAGTGGCACCGCCAAGCATATTGCAGGCAACCGACTTCTGCAAGACCGCCAGGGATCACAGATTCCTGGCGGTAGCAGCAGTCCTTTTGCAGTCCGACTGCCCTACTTGTTATGTGGTGGTTGGACCGCCACCACGGGCTTGGCGGGCCGGTGGACCGCCAAACTCGCATTCAGCCCCTAAGTGAAATGATAAAGGACCATTATGGGCCCATTAACGGGTGGAGACTAAACTATTCTATTGGGAGAAGGGGCCGTTTTTGTTTTCTTTTACTAGTCATATGGTGTCTGTGGGGTGGTGGAACACACCTCCTCTTCTAACTCCAGGGCCAAGGTAAGTCAAAGAGATAATCAAAATTACTGGTATGTACACTGAGGGTTGCATGGGCAATAAATTGGCCTGTCAGTTTTGTGGATTAACAAACTGAGACAAAATGTTCCACCATCACACCTGCCATGTTAAATAAGCATCGTGGGTGAATCATACACATGCAATGGGAATTAAAAACTGGTGCAGAGATTCGGCATTGAACTCTACTGACCTCTTTGTGGCGGTATAAGATGTGACTTTATGGCAAACAAATGATAATTAATTAAAAAGATGCTCTCTGCAATTTTAGACGACAGAAGCCTGCACCACATTGAAACAGAAATTGAGAAACATTCTGTGCATAGCTAATTAAAATGTGCTCTTTTATGGGCCATAAAATCCTTATCTTGTAAGTGCCCATTGACATCTGTACAAGTAAATATCAAATGCTTTTACTAATGGCGCAGATAAATGAAAACTTAAAATAACATGGAATATTTAACCACTTTCGAAAAGAGGCTAGCGCTGAACCGAATATAGCTGGCTGTGTGGGCGCAAACAAGGCACATAATTGGAAAGCATTAGTATATAATACACAATCAGTGACGTAAATGGGCATGGAGGGCAGAACACTAAGATTGAAAGTGAAACAGAAGAGAGGAAATGCAGTCTTTCAATACATTAAATTAATCAAAGAGAGCAGGGAAAAAAAGAAAACAAATAACCGTTTTGCTTAAAAATGCATGGAGCTTAAAGCAAGTAGAAATATGAGGAATCTTTAGGCGAAGGTTGCTAGCGGAATATGGTTGAGTGGATCCGAATGGCCACCAAGTCCTGCCCTCTTAGGTCAGCTCAGTTACATCAAATAATTCCGACACCTTACATCTGTGTTTAGCTGGTGTTTTGCTGATAGACGATCAATAACACTGCAGACATGTATAATGGCTATGGGTGGCTCTTCTTGAGTCAATTAATCTGTACATAAATGCGAGCAAAAGCCTCAGAGGCCTTCACTCTTAAAGGCATTCACTCATTCTTTTAATGATTATCCTTTTAATGACGCGAAATCACCGTTTCTAACCAGGCAAAGTGCAAATATACACATGATATCACGCTATCACTTTACTCCTGGAATAGTGCTTGCTCTTTGTGATGGCACTATAAAAAACTCATTCTTGATAACTTCAAGACAATTTCTTGTGCAACCTGTGTTAGAAACCGGCCTGGCTCTCTCTGCCTTTGCCAGTGTTGTTTTCGTTTTAGGTCTAACCTACAGACAGCTTTAACTTTCTGTTCCCAAAGGCCTATTGTCTACAATACAATAATACAAAGTGTGGGCTTCAGGACTGAATTTGCTCATGATAGGATGGCTTTATTGTCTAACTCAGCTCAATACTCCTGATTCCATGGCTGTCTTCTCTATTCCTCTTTTATCCCTACCTCTGGAGCACAGCTTCTTTACCCCCCTTTTGATTAGTTGTCAACTTCCACTGATCATATTAGGGTACCATTTCCTTCCTTTGCCTTTTAGCAGTCCCTGGGAGCGCATGCCCTTCCTCGCTCTCTCATCTGTTCCATTACCACCCCTCTACTCCTTGCTCATCTGTTGCTCCCCCACCCTCCCTCCTGCTTATGAATATTAAACTGTTGCTTGAGTACAGCTGCTCCTGTTAAAAGTTGTACCTAGCTGTTAGCAAATCCCACTTTATGTAACACCTTTTCTTTTAGTACAGGTAGTGTCCCTGAGAAACTTCAGTTTTAGAATTATGAGAGATTTCCTAAATCTATGTATTTATTTTCTTGCAACTGCTTCTTTCTGTTAAATTATGGTTGGTCTAATTTGTGTGAACCATGTACAACTGTAGGGGATGTGAAAAACTCTATTGTTCAGATTCCCATTAATGTATGTTCTATTTGGATGTGTTGGAGGTCTTTCCCTATTGACTCTTGGGGGTGAATCAATACTGGATTTCTGTCCCATAGTGTAGGTTGCAATTCAATGACCTGAACTTTACTGAATTTTATGATTGATTCTATATCCTAAGTGAGCTTTGCACTTTAATTATTGATTGATTTTGATCATATTACTTGATTCTGTACAACAAAATCTGAAAATAACCTATAGAGTTTAAGACTTATCTGTCTGTCATTCTTATACGACCGAATGGGTTGTACGTGCCTAATTTGAAATTTTCGTTTGAATACTTAAGTGAGACATAGGTTCAGTAAGAAGCACCAAAACCCACAATGGGATGAACACTGCTCCCGTTCCATCAGTCGTGCAAATAGAGCAAAGTGGAGCGCAACTTTGATGTTCACCAGTGTGCTCAGCTTGGAATGAGTTTTATACTTGGAAATAAAACTTTCCAAAATGTCAGCTCATGCTTCAGCAAGCATGCACATGCATGGGTGGCCATCTTGGAATGCGTTTGGCCATAAACTAGGCCAAAACAAAGAAGCATTGGGAAAAACTAGAACTCTGCAGCCACATTTAAAAGTGCAACGTACTGGCTTTACCAATGATTGTTTAACCTGTAAACATTGTCCCAGTGAGATTCCACTCACCCTGTTGAAAAGATGTACAGGCAGTCTTGCTGCTTGTTTGGTTTAAAATGTTGTGACATTATTTGACGGAAGAATGGAAGATTGTGGTTTTCTCCAAATGAATCTTTTAGGAATAAAATAATTTTGGCAGAACATAACTTGAGGAAACATAACCAAAATTGAGGTCAGAAGAACACGTTTGGGGCACATACGTTTGAGAAGAAATACAAGCCCTACTGCCTTATGCCTGCCTCTTCAGAGAAATCTTCAAATCTCTGTGCACTCTGCAGACCACAGGCTCGAGTCACTGGCAAGCTGAACGAGTCTTTCATCCTTCGGATTGTGATAAAATGAATCTCAATAGTTTTGATATTTACATGCAATGCCAAGAAGCCAGAAGAGAGAGGCAGCAAGTGATATTTAAAACCCACAGTGATCATCATCTATAACCACCTTAAACTGATCAATTTTAAAATATGTTTTGACGTACATGTGGTGCCCCAAATGTTTCAGACAGAACTAAGGATTTTGAATAATCCTTACTATTACAATCAAGATAATCCCTGAACATTGGTAAGTATTAGCTACACATGAACAATAGACATAGCCCAATATTTCCATCCTGAACAATGCTGGTGAAGAATTGTTTTGTCTAGCCGTAGCGTGCTTTTGACATCAGTACATTTTGTGACATGCCTACCATTGACATAACACTGACATTGATTCATAACAGGTTTGTGCCACAAACTTTAGATTTCCTGTGAAAGTGCTAAATACGTTGATTTGAGCACATATTTGCATGAATTCTAATGGACCATGTTCCTCATAAAAAATTAACTGATTGATCTAATGACTCGTTTCATATTCATTTTTTGATAAATGATAACATGATGGATAGTAATAAGCAAAGGATTTTTAGATTGCATTTTAAATGATTCAATGTGTCAGAATGAATAACTTACCCCATATAAGTAGGGCAAAGGTGGGTCCAGAATATTGAGTAGGGAATATTGTTATACCTTAATATCGAAGTCAAAGTATCGAGGACAAAGATATCAACAGGTAAGTATTGTATAGATTTTCTATACCTAACTTCAGACATATCTACCTTGACGACAAACAAATCTTCAATGTATCTAGATGTGGAACTAAGAATAGTAAATCTATACTTCCCTACAAGCACTTATCTTTCAATATTTTAGTCCGCAATATTTTGGCTATGATATTAGGGTATCATGATATTCCCTTCTTGATATACAAGACTACAACCTATCACAGTGGGCGTTCTGCATGTGTGTATATATTTATGCACCTAGCCTTCTTCTTTTGGTGTTCTCAATTTTAGTCAAGGAAGCCAAACAGCTGAACCACAGTGTTACCAGGGAAAACAAAGATCTGTTGTCATGCAGTCAAAAGAAATTAGTACCTCTGTGGGCATCGAACAGGTACGGCCTAGTGAAGCCGACTCTTTTGTAGCTGCTACTGGTGGTGGCTTGCCAACATGCAGTAGCTTACCTCCTTTGAGCTCTGAGAAATGCAGTAACCTGGACCAGGAGATTGTGGGGGGAGGTTGGTGAGAGTTAAGAAGCCTGCTGCTTTATTTGCAACCTGACAGGGTATTTTCCTTGCTTAGCAGGTGATACCGTATGAGGGGACCCATGGGCGCAGCCTGCCCTCCACCTTCAGACCCATGGAACTGCAGTCAGCTGAGCTTGAGAAGGTGCAGGTGGAGCATGCCATGGCTCCATGCATATATGACTTAGGGTATCCGTAGCCTACATGCTGTTTATAAACTACTGAATTAACTGCTATCAAAACCTTTTTGAGAAAGGAGTTACTTTACTTTTGTACACATGCTGTACTGTGCCTTCTCTACAGAGGGAAGGAATTAGGGGTGTGGCCATTGCTACAGCTCACCCCGGTCATCCGGAGTGAGTTCTGCAGGAGAAAATGAAATGATGAGGCATTTTAGATTGTTTATTTTTGCCGCCCTCAGGGGCATATTTACAAGGATTTAACACTGCAGCATCATCATTTTTCGGACGCTACCACGCCTTTTTTTGTCACAATATTTACAAATTGGCGCAAAGCCCCGTTAGCGAAATTGTTACAGAGTTACCGACAATTTTTCACAGCACCACTTTGCTTAGCGTTACTTACTGAAAATGAGATGCAAGGTAGGCGTTTCCGCAATAAAACTCCCACAAAACACACACTGCAAAATTTACAAGGATTTCCTTGTACGTCGCTGAAATAGAAAAACTGCTGCTAAGTTCTATTAGCGGCAGTTTTTTACAGCTAGGAATGTCCTGGTCTTAAAAATGTTGCTAACACATTTGTATAGAAGGAAAACACCCCCAAGTCATCTTTGGCAACCTCACCGACACCATGGATCTTCTGCTACTGCAGCTAGGAGCACCAATGAGACCACCACCATCACCATGGAGGCAGCGCCGGAGAAGGAAGAGGATCACCCTCATTCACCTCTGGCAAGAGGAGGTCATAGCCGATTACATGCTAAAAGGTGGGTCCATTGTCCGCCTCCTGAACCAGATAGCGCCTAGGCTGCAGCCCACATCCCAGCGCTGCACCAACATCCCTCCACAGACCAAGCTTCTCGCTGCCCTCAACATGCTGGCCTCAGGAAATTTCCAACCTACCATCGCCAGAGTGGCAGGAGTATAACAGGCATCCTTTTCCAGGTTCCTACCCACTGTCCTGGATGCCATAATCAGCCTCACGCACAGTACCGCCACTCCTCCAACAGTGCACAAGAACAACTTGACAACAAGCAAGGCTTTTATGCCATTGCCGGATTTCCCCATGTGTAGTGGGCAATGGACTGCACCCATGTGCAACTTGTGCCTCCTGCTGAAACTGCACACATCTTCCGCAACAGGAAGCACACCTATTCAATGAATGTGCAGGCTATTGTCGACCATCTTGGTGTCTTCATCAATGTTGTTGCAAAATACCCTGGCAGTGTGCATGATTCCTACATCTTCCGCCAATCTGTCATCAACCAGCGGTTCCAGAATGGCACTTATGGGAATGGAATGTTTGTTGGTAAGTACATCTCCAACACACGACACACCACAAGGCACTCAATCATGAAGAGAAACAATGTCAAATTGCCCATGTATTGATTTACACAGTGCATACATTGTTGCTGGTGCAACTTTCATCCCCAAACATGGGGGACTCATTTATGAGGTTGTGATGTAGGGCAACACCACAAGAAATCTTGCTGCGCTGCCCTATGTCAAAACAAAAGAGCAGGAATGTGCTGTATCTATGAGATACGATGCATTTCTGTCCTTTTCCCCTGCACTGGCACACATTGGGCTGCCATGAACCAATGCAGGTGTTCTTGCACCATGGTGCAAGGATGCCTGCATGCACAAGATCAATGAATTTAGTTGATTTCCTCTTTCTATGTATGCTGCAGAATGTAGCACACAATGAAAAAGGAAAAAATTGGAGAAAAAAAACATTACTCCTCATTGTGTTTTTCCCTGCAGTGGCAATGATGACAACAGGAAAGCTGCAAGACAGACAACTTTAAGGCAGGGTGCAGGGATGGCTGCATTGCTGCAATGCAGAACTTTTTAAAACAGCACAGGGTTGTTCACATAGATAAGACGTCCTCCAGGGTGTTGTGTCCTTCCTTGCATTAGTGAAAGTATGCATGTTGACATAAACCTATCTGTATGCATTTACAACCAGCCAGGTTTGACATTATCTAGAGCTCATGTGCCACATATGTACATAGGTGTCATTCACCACAATACCCAAGGCCATGACTACTATGTCATATTGCCAACAGAACATCACTTTTTACTACATTCTGGTGGATATATGCACTTTTCCTTATTTGCAATGCAGCATGTAGCCAGTTAAGGTTGGTTAATGCCACCATGTGAAGGAGGCCCCAACCCACCCTTCACTTACCATGAAAGGGACATGCCTGTTGTGGAGCATTCCACCACAACAGGCATGTGAAATTTTGAGTAACACATATCTACAAGGATGGGGCAGTACCAACAACTAAGGACAGGTAGACACTAGGGCGTTATTTACAAGGCCCTTGCACCACCAGTATGTCACTTTTTCAACTATTGAATAAGACGCACCAGCAACGCAAGGAGCTTGTAAATTATGGCCCTGTTCTCAGGAGGGCAACATGTGGTAAACACAATTATCTGTTTCTCCCAATGTTTTGCTCTTTTTTTGTGTGCTGCACACATGGATACAGTAAATCACCTGCAAGGATTGTTAATGTGCAGGAAGATGTACCTTCATGCACATCTTTATACACCGAAGAGAAGTGAGAAGTATATGGTAAGGGTATATCCTTGGCTTCCCTATTTTACTATGCAATAACCTCAAGGAGAGGGAGACCCAGTTATTTGTGACAGTGTCTGTCTTGCCTGTATCCAAGACAAGTGAGTGTAATGCACCCAGGTAAAGCGGTGCTTGCTTCACAATTTCTCAGACAGTAAACTTTCTCTGAGATGGTGTGAAAAATGAAACTATATATATATATATATTCACTGAAAAAACCGTAGGTTTCAGGCACGTTATAGTTACAAATTAGCATTTAAAAAACCTTTGAAATTCACTGAAAAAACCATAGGTTTCAGATATGTTATAGTTACAAATTAGCAGTCAGTCACGCACCTACTAAATCATCCATATAGACACTTACACACCCACTCATTCTTCAATACGTCTTTTCCTATATATATTAAAAATATTTAAACTTTACAGAAACACACAGTCACTGGATGATGTCATCAGTGATGTCATTTGAGATGTCATCAGTGATGTCATCAGTGATGTCACTGACCATGTCATGAGTGATGTAATATGTGACGTCATCAGCAGTGCATTGCGGGGCGCGAGTTATAGTTAGCTGAACTAACTATAACGGGGGAATTTCACGGGTTTTGTACGAGTGAAATGTCCAACTAACTATAACTGTCCCTAAAACCTATGGTTTTTCAGTGAATTTCAAAGGTTTTTTAAATGCTAATTTGTAACTATAACATATCTGAAACCTATGGTTTTTTCAGTGAATTTCAAAGGTTTTTTTAAATGCTAATTTGTAACTATAACGTGCCTGAAACCTACGGTTTTTTCAGTGAATTTCAAAGGTTTTTTAAATGACATTTTTTAAATGTATTAATTTTTATATTAATTTTTTTCATACTGATTTACTACATTTTTAGAAACAATTTCTTTTACATATTTTATTTTTTAAATTACATTGTAATTACATTATACATTACATTACAAAAAATACTTTCTCAGAATGAATTACTTTAGTTTAAATACTTAGCACATAGGCAATAGACTTTTAAGTACAGTAGTTACAGTTGTTGCAATGGGCAACACATTTTCAAACACAATGCAACATTCAGCTCAATGTGAATTTCTAGTTAAATGCAATTAGTTACTTTATGGATTACTTTTCTAACCACAGGACTGGATCCTAGATTCAGTCCTGGGACATCTCCTGTAAACAGTTGAGTAAAAGCGTTTTGGTTACAGTCGTGATTTTTAAGGAATATTATTGTATTTTAAAAGTTGACACTTAGAAACTTTTCCTCATAGATTCACCAATGTTATCCTATGGAAGGAAATTCACTTAGCAGGTAAAAACTGTTATCGTTACTTTTTCTTACTCAGTGTTGGATCCTGGATCCAGCACTGGTGCATCTCCTGTAAACAGTTGAAAAAATGCGTTTAAGTCATACAGGCGATTTTTAAGGAATATTTGTAGTTTGTGAAAATCGACACTTTGAAACTTTTCTGCTGAAAACCAGACAATGGATTCCTATGGAAGAAAAGATAAGTTACTGGTAAGTACGGTTAAAATTACTTTTCAGGGTCAGTGCTGGGCTAAAAGATGCAGCACTGGGTTCTCTCCTGATAACAGTTGAGTAAATCGGAATTCGTATTTCGGCTGATTTTAGAAGAATAATTTAAAGTTCCAAAACTCCACACTTAGAAGAATTTCCAAGTGAAACCAGTCAATGTTAGCCTATGGAAGGAAATTCAAGTTACTGGTAAGTACGGTTAAAATTACTTTTCAGGACCAGTACTCGGCTGAAAGATGCAGCACTGAGGTCTCTCCTGATAACAGGTGAGTAAATCAGAATTCGGATTTCGGCTGATTTTAGAGGAATATTTGTATGTTTCAAAAATCAACACTTAGAAACTTTTTCAGCAAAAAGCAGGCAATGATATCCTATGGAAGGAAATTCAAGTTACTGGTAAGTACGGTTAAAATTACTTTTCAGGATTAGTACTGGGCTGAAAGATGCAGCACTGAGGTCTCTCCTGATAACAGGTGAGTAAATCGGAATTCGTATTTCGGCTGATTTTAGAGGAATATTTGTATGTTTCAAAAATCAACACTTAGAAACTTTTCAGCAAAAGCAGGCAATGATATCCTATGGAAGGAAATTCAAGTTACTGGTAAGTACGGTTAAAATTACTTTTCAGGATTAGTACTGGGCTGAAAGATGCAGCACTGAGGTCTCTCCTGATAACAGGTGAGTAAATCAGAATTCGGATTTCGGCTGATTTTAGAGGAATATTTGTATGTTTCAAAAATCAACACTTAGAAACTTTTTCAGCAAAAAGCAGGCAATGATATCCTATGGAAGGAAATTCAAGTTACTGGTAAGTACGGTTAAAATTACTTTTCAGGATTAGTACTGGGCTGAAAGATGCAGCACTGAGGTCTCTCCTGATAACAGGTGAGTAAATCAGAATTCGGATTTCGGCTGATTTTAGAGGAATATTTGTATGTTTCAAAAATCAACACTTAGAAACTTTTTCAGCAAAAAGCAGGCAATGATATCCTATGGAAGAAAATTCAAGTTACTGGTAAGTACGGTTAAAATTAATTTTCAGGATTAGTACTGGGCTGAAAGATGCAGCACTGAGGTCTCTCCTGATAACAGGTGAGTAAATCGGAATTCGTATTTCGGATGATTTTAGAAGAATATTTGCACAATGGTGAAGGGAGGGGCGGGGCCTGAGGTGACATCTGTGCAAACGCGCCCGTGGCGCGTTTTAAGTTGGGGGATTAAGTCCCCTTGAATCATGTGGGTCCCTACGGGCCAACTAGCCCACCAGGAACCTCCAGTATGCGCCAGGGGCTGCGTTGCAGAGACGTGTAGAGAGGCCACACCCCTTTTACACCTCTCTGCAACGCAGCTCTGTGGCGCTTTCTGGATGTACCTGTTGGGCTAGTTGGCCTCCAGAGACCCTCAGGATTGAAGGGGATTTAATTCCCCATCTTAAAACGCGCCACGGGGCCTGTTTGCACACATGTCACCTGAAGCCCCGCCCCTCCCTTCACCACTGTGCAAACGCACCCCGTGGCGCGTTTTAAGTCGGGGGATTAAGTCCCCTTAAATCCTGAGGGTCCCTGGGGTGCAACTAGCCCACCAGCTACCTCCATTAAGCGCCACAGAGCTGCGTTGCAGAGAGGTGTAAAAGGGGCGTGGCCTCTGTACACCTCTATGCAAGGCAGCCCCCTGGCGCATACTGGAGGTTCCTGGTGGGCTAGTTGGCCCCCAGGGACCCCAGTATTGAACGGGAATTACTTCCCCATCTGCAAACGCGCCAGGGGGCGCGTTTGCAGAGTGGTGAAGGAAGGGGGCGGGGCCTGCGGGCCCGATCGTTTTAAAAAAAAAATGTTTTTGTCCTCTGAAGGGGGGCTCTGTGGCCCCCTTCCTTTTTCCAGTTTTTATGCCCTGGGGACCCCATCCCCCAGGGCCTTACCCTTTTTTTAATTAAATATTTGAAAAAAACGGGAAGGGGGCCGCGTGGCCCCCTTCCCTGGGCCTATATTGGCCCCGGGGACCCCATCCCCGGGGCATGGCATCATTTTTTTTTTTTCTTTGGAGGGGGGCTCCGTGGCCCCCCTCCTCAGGCCATTTATGGCCCCGGGGACCCCATCCCCCGGGGCCGGCCCTTCCGTTTTTTTAAATTTTTTTTATTTTTTGGGGAGGGGGGCCGCGTGGCCCCACTCCCGGGCCACTACTTGCCCCGGGGACCCCATCCCCCGGGGCTGGCCTCTCGTTGGGGACTGTGGGGGGTCCCCAAACCCCCACAGTCCCGCCGGCTCCCCGTGTCCTACGGGAGCCGGCATTGCTACACATGGGGAGCAGCTAACATGCTGCTCCCCATGTGGAAAAGCAATGTGCTTGGATATTGGAAGAGAGAGCAGGTTTCCTGCTCTCTCTTCCAATATCCAAAGCAGTTTGCTATGGCAGGACGGGAGCCGCGAGGCTCCCGTCCTGCCATAGCAAACTACAGTGTCCCGGGGTAGGCACCCCGGGACACTGCAGGAGCCGGCCCTGGGGGTGGCGGTCCCCAGGGCCATCAAGGGCTCCAGGAGGGGGCCGCGCGGCCCCCTCCCTTAAATTGCACAGCCCTGGGGAGGTGGTGGTCCCCGGGCTCTGGGGTCCGTAACGGACCCCCACATTTATTTTATAAGTGCCCCGGGGAGGTGGTGGTCCCCGGGGTGTGTGGGGGGCTGGAGCCCCCACACCTTATTCAAATTAAAAAGAAGCCCCGGGGGTGGCGGTCCCGAGGGCTGCGGGAGGGCAGAAGAGCCCTCCCGCACTATTTTTGCAATAAAGCCCGGGGGGTGGCGGTCCCCGGGGCTTAGGGGGCCCTTTGAGGCCCCCACACATAAAATTAACCCCCCACCATGCCCCCGGGACTTGGGCCACCCGGGGGCAAAATACAATCAAGCGCGGAGACCGCGCTTGATTTTTTTTTTCGGCAGGATTCGCGCACCCTGAGCGCATCCTGCCGATTTTTTAAAAATATATTTATTTTTTTGCCCAGGGGTCCTTGTGGGACCCCCTGAGCAAACCTAGGGGGTCAGGGTGTTTCTACCCTGCCCCCTTTGTGCGCTTTGCGCACTTGTTTCTGTCCCTCGGTTTTACCGAGGGACAAATGGCTGCCAACATTTCCTGAATCGGAATGTTGACAGCCAGCTGACAGCCAATTAACATGCAGCTCGTGATCGGGAGGGTACGCGGACCCTACTCGGCCATAGATATCACTATCTTTTTACTTTTGATTTTCTCAGCAACTACTGAACGGATTTACACCATTTAACAAAAAGGGTTCTTTCTGAACCAAGAACTACCTCTTTGCCAAATTTGGTGTAATTCCGTTCAGCAGTTCGGGCTGTAGCCGTGTCTAAAGTTTCCTATGGAAAATTGCATGGGGAAAACGCGTTTTGGGACCCCCTTTTTCTCGGCCCCCGCTTGACGAATCCCCCGAGACTTTCAGGGTAGGAGCGGACCGGAGCGCCCCACAAAGTTTGAAAATTTTGCGAAGATACGTCAACCGGCAAGAGAGTTATTTCAAATAGAATGTCGCGGATTTCCTATGGATAATAGGTTGTAACTATAACTATCTACTGGCGACCGCCAGTAGATAATATATATATATATATATATATATATATATATATATATTTTTTTCTTCACAATCCTGGGAGCTCCTCCTGGGAAATCCGCCCATGGTTCGGTGGCGCGAGATGCTGGTAGAGCTGAACCGCCGTCACTATTCCCAACCAGATTCCAATAAATCGCGCTCTCAGGATTCAAAGAAGGGATTGATTTATTGCTCAAAGTTACGCGTTTCGAAAGAGAACTTTCTTGATCACACAATGAGCATTGTGAAAAAAGTGTAATACATAGACTTGGTACTGTGGCCATAAACATGAAAAACGGACTGAAATTGCAAGTCGTAATTCCCTGCACAGTGAATATGGCGGCCATTTTAGAATTGACATATATACACAATGAATCATAAGTATGCATATACTGCCTGTGAAGAAATGTGTTTGATATACTGTTGAATCACAATATACATACATTATTAAAAGAGCATAATGCGAAACACAGAAAGGAAGGGGAAGAAAAAGGAGTATAAATTAACTCCAATATGTCAGCCAATATCGGAGTATGGGAAACTAGTAAGTTAACATAACCCGCTATTCCGGTTCCGGTTGCATGGAGGGAGTGGCCCCAGAAGTGGTCGCTTGTCATAAAACGAAATTCTTATTAATGTAGGGCCTACACACAATGCCTTACGAAATTAGGAGGAAATCCTCACACCAATACCCTCACACTTCATCGTACAGTGGAAATTATATATACAATATCATCACTGTGCGCGCTGACCTATTACTCACAACTATATGGGGTACATCAGTTTATAATGCTTCTTTAAGTGGTATGACCAGACAATTATGGTCTCCCAAAGCTTATACTGCCCTGAATGGGCTATTAACCTGATGTTGACTTGAGGGAAGTTACCCATATCGGCTATATGTCCTATGTATGGTGCCCCCCATCTACGTAAGTAAGCGCGCTACAGTATTCCACTTATCCATATCTGTGTCATGCCATTTCCTGCCCTGAATGGGCCTATTTTGTAACCTCCTTCTAAGCTATTTCATGGTAACATTGTTGTGTAGTTCCTATTTCCCTAATAGGCTCTGCACATTGGAATAATATAACCTATAGGCTTGACGTAGGACTGAGGTCGGTATGTCCCTATCGAGTATATTAAACTTAATTACTTGTGCCAGCTAGCTCAGAGGCCACAAGAAACTCCTTGAGAACAAGAAGGGAGTAGTTTCTGGCAACCGAAAAACATGACTACTTTGTTTCCCTTTAGAATCGGAACACGTCTCAGAATCGTGGAAACAATAGATAACAGTTTCACTCAGTCAATCGTGCATGCTTAGGGGCATATTATCAAGAACGGCGTTAAAATTATCGCCGGTTTAGCGGCAGAAAACTGCCGCTAAAGCGGCGATAATGGGCTTGATAATATGCCCTGGAGAATTCCAATAGAAGCCCATGTTCACACCAGAACATGGACTTCTATTGGCATTCTCAAGGGCATATTATCAAGCCCATTATCGCCGCTTTAGCGGCAGTTTTCTGCCTCTAAACCGGCGATAATTTTTAACGCCGTTCTTGATAATATGCCCCTTAGTTTCTACAGAGTTACACAGAAAGGAAAGACGGGCGTTTCAATAAAAAGGGTTTTATTGAACAGTCTTGTTTCTCGTGTAAGAGATATGTGCTGTTATGATCACAAGACAGTATGCAAGATAAATGATGTACAGCGTAAGCAGTAGAAATAAATAATACTGCGCTAGCATTATCTTTTAGCATATATTCACGTACATAAATAACATGAGCTAAAAATGCGAGTACTCATACAATGCATCTCTAAGCTAGTTCTACCCCAATGTACCTAACCTAGTCTAGGTGTAGGGAAAGGTAGAAGTAGGTGGAGTATTCTCTAGTCTGGTATACTAAGAGTATGTTAAGTATAGTATGCCAAGAGTCCCTCTAGGTTCTAGTCAGCTCCATACCTTGAGAATGAGAGAGGTGGGAATCTCTTGCCGGATCTGGAACTCTAACACCCTGCGAAGGGAGTCAGAACACTGGAAGCTGGATTCGTCTGCGTGCAGGAATGACAGCGTCTTCTCAGTGCGTCAGGCCGGGATACCGGCTCCTCTGAAGTCGAGGTCTCCTCTAACTTGCTTGGGCAAGGGAAGGTATATTTATACCTGGTAGGTGTCTTGGAATGTTAGCATTGACGTGAAGTCGGACAGAGGAAGACGTCAGGAATGAACCCTTAAGGTATAACGGTTCATACATAATAGATGAGTTCTTGGAGAAATCAATAGTCCTGTGCTAGGGGAACTCCCGAAGCTTAAGGGTCTGGTTTCTAAGAACTCGTTGTGACGTTAGGGTGGACAGATGTCGGTGACCATGCCTGTATTTGGAGTGCACGGCTAATGCCTAAATAAGGACTGGGATTCTATGCCTATATAAGGGCAATGCGAATTGTGCCTATATAAGGACATGATTCAGGAAAACCTATATACGGACACCTAAAGCGGAATACAACACCCACTCCACTTTCGATTGAAGGATAATACTAAATGCTAAACATTTAAATGCTAAACATAAAATTGAGTACCACATATTGCTAAAAACATTTCTAAAAGCATTTTAAAAGAAGCTCAAAACTGTTGAAATGCAATAGGTACTGTACATATAAAGCATCGTTTTCATTCTAAGCATATAACGGAAGTAAAATGCAACGTGAATGAAACAGAAATATATACATATGACGAAATGTTCTCAAGTTCTCAAAATCAAAGCCATTGCATATCATGGTATTAAATAAAATGTTAGACAAGTAAGGTGACAATGTGTCCCTGGAAGTATTCAAAGAAGTCTGTTTTATAAGCCTAGTTCTACTGTAAGCAGATTGTTCATTTGCCATGTCATTTAAAAAAAAAAAAATGTTTTTAAAAAGAAAAAAGTTCAATTCTGGGAAAAGTTCCAAGTTTGAAAAATATGAAGGCCAAATTTCATTGTTGCCCTGGTACACTGTGAGCCGAATCAAAGTCAGTGTATGGGTCTGGCGTAAACATTAGATCATCTATTTCCGTAGCCAAAATATCGTCTACCGAAGGTGGTGACATTTGGAACCCCTCGTTCAGAAGGTTAATTGCACAGAGATGAGAAACATCGCCTTCAGCAGAAGAAGCAATGTTCGCGTCCGTTGTTACCTGTGTGCCGGTTGATCCATCTCGTACCTCAGCAGCAGCCGGAAGCGTCTGTGAGATCTCAATGAATGCCGCCATCAGGATTGGAAAACACACAAGATGATGGACGGAATGCTGCACATTGGCAAACATTCACCCCCAGTCACAGATCTGGGTTTAATCCATCGTTATTTTGCTTCACCACGCCACCCCAGTTCAGACATAGCCATATGCAAATCAGTCTTGACCCTGTGCCTCATGGGAACAGTCCAGACCGAACTGCCAAGCCACGTCTTCCCTGGACCGGAATCAAGCATCCTAGGACCGGTTTCAGGCTATCAGCCTTCATCAGCCAGGATAGCTTGACTCCAGTGGCGTAGTGAGCACGGGACCCACGTCTGGGCATACCCTTCCCACTTAGGGCGAAATGCAAAACACACAAGATGATGGACGGAATGCTGCACATTGGCAAACATTCACCCCCAGTCACAGATCTGGGTTTAATCCATCGTTATTTTGCTTCACCACGCCACCCCAGTTCAGACATAGCCATATGCAAATCAGTCTTGACCCTGTGCCTCATGGGAACAGTCCAGACCGAACTGCCAAGCCACGTCTTCCCTGGACCGGAATCAAGCATCCTAGGACCGGTTTCAGGCTATCAGCCTTCATCAGCCAGGATAGCTTGACTCCAGTGGCGTAGTGAGCACGGGACCCACGTCTGGGCATACCCTTCCCACTTAGGGCGAAATGCAAAACACACAAGATGATGGACGGAATGCTGCACATTGGCAAACATTCACCCCCAGTCACAGATCTGGGTTTAATCCATCGTTATTTTGCTTCACCACGCCACCCCAGTTCAGACATAGCCATATGCAAATCAGTCTTGACCCTGTGCCTCATGGGAACAGTCCAGACCGAACTGCCAAGCCACGTCTTCCCTGGACCGGAATCAAGCATCCTAGGACCGGTTTCAGGCTATCAGCCTTCATCAGCCAGGATAGCTTGACTCCAGTGGCGTAGTGAGCACGGGACCCACGTCTGGGCATACCCTTCCCACTTAGGGCGAAATGCAAAACACACAAGATGATGGACGGAATGCTGCACATTGGCAAACATTCACCCCCAGTCACAGATCTGGGTTTAATCCATCGTTATTTTGCTTCACCACGCCACCCCAGTTCAGACATAGCCATATGCAAATCAGTCTTGACCCTGTGCCTCATGGGAACAGTCCAGACCGAACTGCCAAGCCACGTCTTCCCTGGACCGGAATCAAGCATCCTAGGACCGGTTTCAGGCTATCAGCCTTCATCAGCCAGGATAGCTTGACTCCAGTGGCGTAGTGAGCACGGGACCCACGTCTGGGCATACCCTTCCCACTTAGGGCGAAATGCAAAACACACAAGATGATGGACGGAATGCTGCACATTGGCAAACATTCACCCCCAGTCACAGATCTGGGTTTAATCCATCGTTATTTTGCTTCACCACGCCACCCCAGTTCAGACATAGCCATATGCAAATCAGTCTTGACCCTGTGCCTCATGGGAACAGTCCAGACCGAACTGCCAAGCCACGTCTTCCCTGGACCGGAATCAAGCATCCTAGGACCGGTTTCAGGCTATCAGCCTTCATCAGCCAGGATAGCTTGACTCCAGTGGCGTAGTGAGCACGGGACCCACGTCTGGGCATACCCTTCCCACTTAGGGCGAAATGCAAAACACACAAGATGATGGACGGAATGCTGCACATTGGCAAACATTCACCCCCAGTCACAGATCTGGGTTTAATCCATCGTTATTTTGCTTCACCACGCCACCCCAGTTCAGACATAGCCATATGCAAATCAGTCTTGACCCTGTGCCTCATGGGAACAGTCCAGACCGAACTGCCAAGCCACGTCTTCCCTGGACCGGAATCAAGCATCCTAGGACCGGTTTCAGGCTATCAGCCTTCATCAGCCAGGATAGCTTGACTCCAGTGGCGTAGTGAGCACGGGACCCACGTCTGGGCATACCCTTCCCACTTAGGGCGAAATGCAAAACACACAAGATGATGGACGGAATGCTGCACATTGGCAAACATTCACCCCCAGTCACAGATCTGGGTTTAATCCATCGTTATTTTGCTTCACCACGCCACCCCAGTTCAGACATAGCCATATGCAAATCAGTCTTGACCCTGTGCCTCATGGGAACAGTCCAGACCGAACTGCCAAGCCACGTCTTCCCTGGACCGGAATCAAGCATCCTAGGACCGGTTTCAGGCTATCAGCCTTCATCAGCCAGGATAGCTTGACTCCAGTGGCGTAGTGAGCACGGGACCCACGTCTGGGCATACCCTTCCCACTTAGGGCGAAATGCAAAACACACAAGATGATGGACGGAATGCTGCACATTGGCAAACATTCACCCCCAGTCACAGATCTGGGTTTAATCCATCGTTATTTTGCTTCACCACGCCACCCCAGTTCAGACATAGCCATATGCAAATCAGTCTTGACCCTGTGCCTCATGGGAACAGTCCAGACCGAACTGCCAAGCCACGTCTTCCCTGGACCGGAATCAAGCATCCTAGGACCGGTTTCAGGCTATCAGCCTTCATCAGCCAGGATAGCTTGACTCCAGTGGCGTAGTGAGCACGGGACCCACGTCTGGGCATACCCTTCCCACTTAGGGCGAAATGCAAAACACACAAGATGATGGACGGAATGCTGCACATTGGCAAACATTCACCCCCAGTCACAGATCTGGGTTTAATCCATCGTTATTTTGCTTCACCACGCCACCCCAGTTCAGACATAGCCATATGCAAATCAGTCTTGACCCTGTGCCTCATGGGAACAGTCCAGACCGAACTGCCAAGCCACGTCTTCCCTGGACCGGAATCAAGCATCCTAGGACCGGTTTCAGGCTATCAGCCTTCATCAGCCAGGATAGCTTGACTCCAGTGGCGTAGTGAGCACGGGACCCACGTCTGGGCATACCCTTCCCACTTAGGGCGAAATGCAAAACACACAAGATGATGGACGGAATGCTGCACATTGGCAAACATTCACCCCCAGTCACAGATCTGGGTTTAATCCATCGTTATTTTGCTTCACCACGCCACCCCAGTTCAGACATAGCCATATGCAAATCAGTCTTGACCCTGTGCCTCATGGGAACAGTCCAGACCGAACTGCCAAGCCACGTCTTCCCTGGACCGGAATCAAGCATCCTAGGACCGGTTTCAGGCTATCAGCCTTCATCAGCCAGGATAGCTTGACTCCAGTGGCGTAGTGAGCACGGGACCCACGTCTGGGCATACCCTTCCCACTTAGGGCGAAATGCAAAACACACAAGATGATGGACGGAATGCTGCACATTGGCAAACATTCACCCCCAGTCACAGATCTGGGTTTAATCCATCGTTATTTTGCTTCACCACGCCACCCCAGTTCAGACATAGCCATATGCAAATCAGTCTTGACCCTGTGCCTCATGGGAACAGTCCAGACCGAACTGCCAAGCCACGTCTTCCCTGGACCGGAATCAAGCATCCTAGGACCGGTTTCAGGCTATCAGCCTTCATCAGCCAGGATAGCTTGACTCCAGTGGCGTAGTGAGCACGGGACCCACGTCTGGGCATACCCTTCCCACTTAGGGCGAAATGCAAAACACACAAGATGATGGACGGAATGCTGCACATTGGCAAACATTCACCCCCAGTCACAGATCTGGGTTTAATCCATCGTTATTTTGCTTCACCACGCCACCCCAGTTCAGACATAGCCATATGCAAATCAGTCTTGACCCTGTGCCTCATGGGAACAGTCCAGACCGAACTGCCAAGCCACGTCTTCCCTGGACCGGAATCAAGCATCCTAGGACCGGTTTCAGGCTATCAGCCTTCATCAGCCAAGATAGCTTGACTCCAGTGGCGTAGTGAGCACGGGACCCACGTCTGGGCATACCCTTCCCACTTAGGGCGAAATGCAAAACACACAAGATGATGGACGGAATTCTGCACATTGGCAAACATTCACCCCCAGTCACAGATCTGGGTTTAATCCATCGTTATTTTGCTTCACCACGCCACCCCAGTTCAGACATAGCCATATGCAAATCAGTCTTGACCCTGTGCCTCATGGGAACAGTCCAGACCGAACTGCCAAGCCACGTCTTCCCTGGACCGGAATCAAGCATCCTAGGAGCGGTTTCAGGCTATCAGCCTTCATCAGCCAAGATAGCTTGACTCCAGTGGCGTAGTGAGCACGGGACCCACGTCTGGGCATACCCTTCCCACTTAGGGCGAAATGCAAAACACACAAGATGATGGACGGAATGCTGCACATTGGCAAACATTCACCCCCAGTCACAGATCTGGGTTTAATCCATCGTTATTTTGCTTCACCACGCCACCCCAGTTCAGACATAGCCATATGCAAATCAGTCTTGACCCTGTGCCTCATGGGAACAGTCCAGACCGAACTGCCAAGCCACGTCTTCCCTGGACCGGAATCAAGCATCCTAGGACCGGTTTCAGGCTATCAGCCTTCATCAGCCAGGATAGCTTGACTCCAGTGGCGTAGTGAGCACGGGACCCACGTCTGGGCATACCCTTCCCACTTAGGGCGAAATGCAAAACACACAAGATGATGGACGGAATGCTGCACATTGGCAAACATTCACCCCCAGTCACAGATCTGGGTTTAATCCATCGTTATTTTGCTTCACCACGCCACCCCAGTTCAGACATAGCCATATGCAAATCAGTCTTGACCCTGTGCCTCATGGGAACAGTCCAGACCGAACTGCCAAGCCACGTCTTCCCTGGACCGGAATCAAGCATCCTAGGACCGGTTTCAGGCTATCAGCCTTCATCAGCCAGGATAGCTTGACTCCAGTGGCGTAGTGAGCACGGGACCCACGTCTGGGCATACCCTTCCCACTTAGGGCGAAATGCAAAACACACAAGATGATGGACGGAATGCTGCACATTGGCAAACATTCACCCCCAGTCACAGATCTGGGTTTAATCCATCGTTATTTTGCTTCACCACGCCACCCCAGTTCAGACATAGCCATATGCAAATCAGTCTTGACCCTGTGCCTCATGGGAACAGTCCAGACCGAACTGCCAAGCCACGTCTTCCCTGGACCGGAATCAAGCATCCTAGGACCGGTTTCAGGCTATCAGCCTTCATCAGCCAGGATAGCTTGACTCCAGTGGCGTAGTGAGCACGGGACCCACGTCTGGGCATACCCTTCCCACTTAGGGCGAAATGCAAAACACACAAGATGATGGACGGAATGCTGCACATTGGCAAACATTCACCCCCAGTCACAGATCTGGGTTTAATCCATCGTTATTTTGCTTCACCACGCCACCCCAGTTCAGACATAGCCATATGCAAATCAGTCTTGACCCTGTGCCTCATGGGAACAGTCCAGACCGAACTGCCAAGCCACGTCTTCCCTGGACCGGAATCAAGCATCCTAGGACCGGTTTCAGGCTATCAGCCTTCATCAGCCAGGATAGCTTGACTCCAGTGGCGTAGTGAGCACGGGACCCACGTCTGGGCATACCCTTCCCACTTAGGGCGAAATGCAAAACACACAAGATGATGGACGGAATGCTGCACATTGGCAAACATTCACCCCCAGTCACAGATCTGGGTTTAATCCATCGTTATTTTGCTTCACCACGCCACCCCAGTTCAGACATAGCCATATGCAAATCAGTCTTGACCCTGTGCCTCATGGGAACAGTCCAGACCGAACTGCCAAGCCACGTCTTCCCTGGACCGGAATCAAGCATCCTAGGACCGGTTTCAGGCTATCAGCCTTCATCAGCCAGGATAGCTTGACTCCAGTGGCGTAGTGAGCACGGGACCCACGTCTGGGCATACCCTTCCCACTTAGGGCGAAATGCAAAACACACAAGATGATGGACGGAATGCTGCACATTGGCAAACATTCACCCCCAGTCACAGATCTGGGTTTAATCCATCGTTATTTTGCTTCACCACGCCACCCCAGTTCAGACATAGCCATATGCAAATCAGTCTTGACCCTGTGCCTCATGGGAACAGTCCAGACCGAACTGCCAAGCCACGTCTTCCCTGGACCGGAATCAAGCATCCTAGGACCGGTTTCAGGCTATCAGCCTTCATCAGCCAGGATAGCTTGACTCCAGTGGCGTAGTGAGCACGGGACCCACGTCTGGGCATACCCTTCCCACTTAGGGCGAAATGCAAAACACACAAGATGATGGACGGAATGCTGCACATTGGCAAACATTCACCCCCAGTCACAGATCTGGGTTTAATCCATCGTTATTTTGCTTCACCACGCCACCCCAGTTCAGACATAGCCATATGCAAATCAGTCTTGACCCTGTGCCTCATGGGAACAGTCCAGACCGAACTGCCAAGCCACGTCTTCCCTGGACCGGAATCAAGCATCCTAGGACCGGTTTCAGGCTATCAGCCTTCATCAGCCAGGATAGCTTGACTCCAGTGGCGTAGTGAGCACGGGACCCACGTCTGGGCATACCCTTCCCACTTAGGGCGAAATGCAAAACACACAAGATGATGGACGGAATGCTGCACATTGGCAAACATTCACCCCCAGTCACAGATCTGGGTTTAATCCATCGTTATTTTGCTTCACCACGCCACCCCAGTTCAGACATAGCCATATGCAAATCAGTCTTGACCCTGTGCCTCATGGGAACAGTCCAGACCGAACTGCCAAGCCACGTCTTCCCTGGACCGGAATCAAGCATCCTAGGACCGGTTTCAGGCTATCAGCCTTCATCAGCCAGGATAGCTTGACTCCAGTGGCGTAGTGAGCACGGGACCCACGTCTGGGCATACCCTTCCCACTTAGGGCGAAATGCAAAACACACAAGATGATGGACGGAATGCTGCACATTGGCAAACATTCACCCCCAGTCACAGATCTGGGTTTAATCCATCGTTATTTTGCTTCACCACGCCACCCCAGTTCAGACATAGCCATATGCAAATCAGTCTTGACCCTGTGCCTCATGGGAACAGTCCAGACCGAACTGCCAAGCCATGTCTTCCCTGGACCGGAATCAAGCATCCTAGGACCGGTTTCAGGCTATCAGCCTTCATCAGCCAGGATAGCTTGACTCCAGTGGCGTAGTGAGCACGGGACCCACGTCTGGGCATACCCTTCCCACTTAGGGCGAAATGCAAAACACACAAGATGATGGACGGAATGCTGCACATTGGCAAACATTCACCCCCAGTCACAGATCTGGGTTTAATCCATCGTTATTTTGCTTCACCACGCCACCCCAGTTCAGACATAGCCATATGCAAATCAGTCTTGACCCTGTGCCTCATGGGAACAGTCCAGACCGAACTGCCAAGCCACGTCTTCCCTGGACCGGAATCAAGCATCCTAGGACCGGTTTCAGGCTATCAGCCTTCATCAGCCAGGATAGCTTGACTCCAGTGGCGTAGTGAGCACGGGACCCACGTCTGGGCATACCCTTCCCACTTAGGGCGAAATGCAAAACACACAAGATGATGGACGGAATGCTGCACATTGGCAAACATTCACCCCCAGTCACAGATCTGGGTTTAATCCATCGTTATTTTGCTTCACCACGCCACCCCAGTTCAGACATAGCCATATGCAAATCAGTCTTGACCCTGTGCCTCATGGGAACAGTCCAGACCGAACTGCCAAGCCACGTCTTCCCTGGACCGGAATCAAGCATCCTAGGACCGGTTTCAGGCTATCAGCCTTCATCAGCCAAGATAGCTTGACTCCAGTGGCGTAGTGAGCACGGGACCCACGTCTGGGCATACCCTTCCCACTTAGGGCGAAATGCAAAACACACAAGATGATGGACGGAATGCTGCACATTGGCAAACATTCACCCCCAGTCACAGATCTGGGTTTAATCCATCGTTATTTTGCTTCACCACGCCACCCCAGTTCAGACATAGCCATATGCAAATCAGTCTTGACCCTGTGCCTCATGGGAACAGTCCAGACCGAACTGCCAAGCCACGTCTTCCCTGGACCGGAATCAAGCATCCTAGGACCGGTTTCAGGCTATCAGCCTTCATCAGCCAGGATAGCTTGACTCCAGTGGCGTAGTGAGCACGGGACCCACGTCTGGGCATACCCTTCCCACTTAGGGCGAAATGCAAAACACACAAGATGATGGACGGAATGCTGCACATTGGCAAACATTCACCCCCAGTCACAGATCTGGGTTTAATCCATCGTTATTTTGCTTCACCACGCCACCCCAGTTCAGACATAGCCATATGCAAATCAGTCTTGACCCTGTGCCTCATGGGAACAGTCCAGACCGAACTGCCAAGCCACGTCTTCCCTGGACCGGAATCAAGCATCCTAGGACCGGTTTCAGGCTATCAGCCTTCATCAGCCAGGATAGCTTGACTCCAGTGGCGTAGTGAGCACGGGACCCACGTCTGGGCATACCCTTCCCACTTAGGGCGAAATGCAAAACACACAAGATGATGGACGGAATGCTGCACATTGGCAAACATTCACCCCCAGTCACAGATCTGGGTTTAATCCATCGTTATTTTGCTTCACCACGCCACCCCAGTTCAGACATAGCCATATGCAAATCAGTCTTGACCCTGTGCCTCATGGGAACAGTCCAGACCGAACTGCCAAGCCACGTCTTCCCTGGACCGGAATCAAGCATCCTAGGACCGGTTTCAGGCTATCAGCCTTCATCAGCCAGGATAGCTTGACTCCAGTGGCGTAGTGAGCACGGGACCCACGTCTGGGCATACCCTTCCCACTTAGGGCGAAATGCAAAACACACAAGATGATGGACGGAATGCTGCACATTGGCAAACATTCACCCCCAGTCACAGATCTGGGTTTAATCCATCGTTATTTTGCTTCACCACGCCACCCCAGTTCAGACATAGCCATATGCAAATCAGTCTTGACCCTGTGCCTCATGGGAACAGTCCAGACCGAACTGCCAAGCCACGTCTTCCCTGGACCGGAATCAAGCATCCTAGGACCGGTTTCAGGCTATCAGCCTTCATCAGCCAGGATAGCTTGACTCCAGTGGCGTAGTGAGCACGGGACCCACGTCTGGGCATACCCTTCCCACTTAGGGCGAAATGCAAAACACACAAGATGATGGACGGAATGCTGCACATTGGCAAACATTCACCCCCAGTCACAGATCTGGGTTTAATCCATCGTTATTTTGCTTCACCACGCCACCCCAGTTCAGACATAGCCATATGCAAATCAGTCTTGACCCTGTGCCTCATGGGAACAGTCCAGACCGAACTGCCAAGCCACGTCTTCCCTGGACCGGAATCAAGCATCCTAGGACCGGTTTCAGGCTATCAGCCTTCATCAGCCAGGATAGCTTGACTCCAGTGGCGTAGTGAGCACGGGACCCACGTCTGGGCATACCCTTCCCACTTAGGGCGAAATGCAAAACACACAAGATGATGGACGGAATGCTGCACATTGGCAAACATTCACCCCCAGTCACAGATCTGGGTTTAATCCATCGTTATTTTGCTTCACCACGCCACCCCAGTTCAGACATAGCCATATGCAAATCAGTCTTGACCCTGTGCCTCATGGGAACAGTCCAGACCGAACTGCCAAGCCACGTCTTCCCTGGACCGGAATCAAGCATCCTAGGACCGGTTTCAGGCTATCAGCCTTCATCAGCCAGGATAGCTTGACTCCAGTGGCGTAGTGAGCACGGGACCCACGTCTGGGCATACCCTTCCCACTTAGGGCGAAATGCAAAACACACAAGATGATGGACGGAATGCTGCACATTGGCAAACATTCACCCCCAGTCACAGATCTGGGTTTAATCCATCGTTATTTTGCTTCACCACGCCACCCCAGTTCAGACATAGCCATATGCAAATCAGTCTTGACCCTGTGCCTCATGGGAACAGTCCAGACCGAACTGCCAAGCCACGTCTTCCCTGGACCGGAATCAAGCATCCTAGGACCGGTTTCAGGCTATCAGCCTTCATCAGCCAGGATAGCTTGACTCCAGTGGCGTAGTGAGCACGGGACCCACGTCTGGGCATACCCTTCCCACTTAGGGCGAAATGCAAAACACACAAGATGATGGACGGAATGCTGCACATTGGCAAACATTCACCCCCAGTCACAGATCTGGGTTTAATCCATCGTTATTTTGCTTCACCACGCCACCCCAGTTCAGACATAGCCATATGCAAATCAGTCTTGACCCTGTGCCTCATGGGAACAGTCCAGACCGAACTGCCAAGCCACGTCTTCCCTGGACCGGAATCAAGCATCCTAGGACCGGTTTCAGGCTATCAGCCTTCATCAGCCAGGATAGCTTGACTCCAGTGGCGTAGTGAGCACGGGACCCACGTCTGGGCATACCCTTCCCACTTAGGGCGAAATGCAAAACACACAAGATGATGGACGGAATGCTGCACATTGGCAAACATTCACCCCCAGTCACAGATCTGGGTTTAATCCATCGTTATTTTGCTTCACCACGCCACCCCAGTTCAGACATAGCCATATGCAAATCAGTCTTGACCCTGTGCCTCATGGGAACAGTCCAGACCGAACTGCCAAGCCACGTCTTCCCTGGACCGGAATCAAGCATCCTAGGACCGGTTTCAGGCTATCAGCCTTCATCAGCCAGGATAGCTTGACTCCAGTGGCGTAGTGAGCACGGGACCCACGTCTGGGCATACCCTTCCCACTTAGGGCGAAATGCAAAACACACAAGATGATGGACGGAATGCTGCACATTGGCAAACATTCACCCCCAGTCACAGATCTGGGTTTAATCCATCGTTATTTTGCTTCACCACGCCACCCCAGTTCAGACATAGCCATATGCAAATCAGTCTTGACCCTGTGCCTCATGGGAACAGTCCAGACCGAACTGCCAAGCCACGTCTTCCCTGGACCGGAATCAAGCATCCTAGGACCGGTTTCAGGCTATCAGCCTTCATCAGCCAGGATAGCTTGACTCCAGTGGCGTAGTGAGCACGGGACCCACGTCTGGGCATACCCTTCCCACTTAGGGCGAAATGCAAAACACACAAGATGATGGACGGAATGCTGCACATTGGCAAACATTCACCCCCAGTCACAGATCTGGGTTTAATCCATCGTTATTTTGCTTCACCACGCCACCCCAGTTCAGACATAGCCATATGCAAATCAGTCTTGACCCTGTGCCTCATGGGAACAGTCCAGACCGAACTGCCAAGCCACGTCTTCCCTGGACCGGAATCAAGCATCCTAGGACCGGTTTCAGGCTATCAGCCTTCATCAGCCAGGATAGCTTGACTCCAGTGGCGTAGTGAGCACGGGACCCACGTCTGGGCATACCCTTCCCACTTAGGGCGAAATGCAAAACACACAAGATGATGGACGGAATGCTGCACATTGGCAAACATTCACCCCCAGTCACAGATCTGGGTTTAATCCATCGTTATTTTGCTTCACCACGCCACCCCAGTTCAGACATAGCCATATGCAAATCAGTCTTGACCCTGTGCCTCATGGGAACAGTCCAGACCGAACTGCCAAGCCACGTCTTCCCTGGACCGGAATCAAGCATCCTAGGACCGGTTTCAGGCTATCAGCCTTCATCAGCCAGGATAGCTTGACTCCAGTGGCGTAGTGAGCACGGGACCCACGTCTGGGCATACCCTTCCCACTTAGGGCGAAATGCAAAACACACAAGATGATGGACGGAATGCTGCACATTGGCAAACATTCACCCCCAGTCACAGATCTGGGTTTAATCCATCGTTATTTTGCTTCACCACGCCACCCCAGTTCAGACATAGCCATATGCAAATCAGTCTTGACCCTGTGCCTCATGGGAACAGTCCAGACCGAACTGCCAAGCCACGTCTTCCCTGGACCGGAATCAAGCATCCTAGGACCGGTTTCAGGCTATCAGCCTTCATCAGCCAGGATAGCTTGACTCCAGTGGCGTAGTGAGCACGGGACCCACGTCTGGGCATACCCTTCCCACTTAGGGCGAAATGCAAAACACACAAGATGATGGACGGAATGCTGCACATTGGCAAACATTCACCCCCAGTCACAGATCTGGGTTTAATCCATCGTTATTTTGCTTCACCACGCCACCCCAGTTCAGACATAGCCATATGCAAATCAGTCTTGACCCTGTGCCTCATGGGAACAGTCCAGACCGAACTGCCAAGCCACGTCTTCCCTGGACCGGAATCAAGCATCCTAGGACCGGTTTCAGGCTATCAGCCTTCATCAGCCAGGATAGCTTGACTCCAGTGGCGTAGTGAGCACGGGACCCACGTCTGGGCATACCCTTCCCACTTAGGGCGAAATGCAAAACACACAAGATGATGGACGGAATGCTGCACATTGGCAAACATTCACCCCCAGTCACAGATCTGGGTTTAATCCATCGTTATTTTGCTTCACCACGCCACCCCAGTTCAGACATAGCCATATGCAAATCAGTCTTGACCCTGTGCCTCATGGGAACAGTCCAGACCGAACTGCCAAGCCACGTCTTCCCTGGACCGGAATCAAGCATCCTAGGACCGGTTTCAGGCTATCAGCCTTCATCAGCCAGGATAGCTTGACTCCAGTGGCGTAGTGAGCACGGGACCCACGTCTGGGCATACCCTTCCCACTTAGGGCGAAATGCAAAACACACAAGATGATGGACGGAATGCTGCACATTGGCAAACATTCACCCCCAGTCACAGATCTGGGTTTAATCCATCGTTATTTTGCTTCACCACGCCACCCCAGTTCAGACATAGCCATATGCAAATCAGTCTTGACCCTGTGCCTCATGGGAACAGTCCAGACCGAACTGCCAAGCCACGTCTTCCCTGGACCGGAATCAAGCATCCTAGGACCGGTTTCAGGCTATCAGCCTTCATCAGCCAGGATAGCTTGACTCCAGTGGCGTAGTGAGCACGGGACCCACGTCTGGGCATACCCTTCCCACTTAGGGCGAAATGCAAAACACACAAGATGATGGACGGAATGCTGCACATTGGCAAACATTCACCCCCAGTCACAGATCTGGGTTTAATCCATCGTTATTTTGCTTCACCACGCCACCCCAGTTCAGACATAGCCATATGCAAATCAGTCTTGACCCTGTGCCTCATGGGAACAGTCCAGACCGAACTGCCAAGCCACGTCTTCCCTGGACCGGAATCAAGCATCCTAGGACCGGTTTCAGGCTATCAGCCTTCATCAGCCAGGATAGCTTGACTCCAGTGGCGTAGTGAGCACGGGACCCACGTCTGGGCATACCCTTCCCACTTAGGGCGAAATGCAAAACACACAAGATGATGGACGGAATGCTGCACATTGGCAAACATTCACCCCCAGTCACAGATCTGGGTTTAATCCATCGTTATTTTGCTTCACCACGCCACCCCAGTTCAGACATAGCCATATGCAAATCAGTCTTGACCCTGTGCCTCATGGGAACAGTCCAGACCGAACTGCCAAGCCACGTCTTCCCTGGACCGGAATCAAGCATCCTAGGACCGGTTTCAGGCTATCAGCCTTCATCAGCCAGGATAGCTTGACTCCAGTGGCGTAGTGAGCACGGGACCCACGTCTGGGCATACCCTTCCCACTTAGGGCGAAATGCAAAACACACAAGATGATGGACGGAATGCTGCACATTGGCAAACATTCACCCCCAGTCACAGATCTGGGTTTAATCCATCGTTATTTTGCTTCACCACGCCACCCCAGTTCAGACATAGCCATATGCAAATCAGTCTTGACCCTGTGCCTCATGGGAACAGTCCAGACCGAACTGCCAAGCCACGTCTTCCCTGGACCGGAATCAAGCATCCTAGGACCGGTTTCAGGCTATCAGCCTTCATCAGCCAGGATAGCTTGACTCCAGTGGCGTAGTGAGCACGGGACCCACGTCTGGGCATACCCTTCCCACTTAGGGCGAAATGCAAAACACACAAGATGATGGACGGAATGCTGCACATTGGCAAACATTCACCCCCAGTCACAGATCTGGGTTTAATCCATCGTTATTTTGCTTCACCACGCCACCCCAGTTCAGACATAGCCATATGCAAATCAGTCTTGACCCTGTGCCTCATGGGAACAGTCCAGACCGAACTGCCAAGCCACGTCTTCCCTGGACCGGAATCAAGCATCCTAGGACCGGTTTCAGGCTATCAGCCTTCATCAGCCAGGATAGCTTGACTCCAGTGGCGTAGTGAGCACGGGACCCACGTCTGGGCATACCCTTCCCACTTAGGGCGAAATGCAAAACACACAAGATGATGGACGGAATGCTGCACATTGGCAAACATTCACCCCCAGTCACAGATCTGGGTTTAATCCATCGTTATTTTGCTTCACCACGCCACCCCAGTTCAGACATAGCCATATGCAAATCAGTCTTGACCCTGTGCCTCATGGGAACAGTCCAGACCGAACTGCCAAGCCATGTCTTCCCTGGACCGGAATCAAGCATCCTAGGACCGGTTTCAGGCTATCAGCCTTCATCAGCCAGGATAGCTTGACTCCAGTGGCGTAGTGAGCACGGGACCCACGTCTGGGCATACCCTTCCCACTTAGGGCGAAATGCAAAACACACAAGATGATGGACGGAATGCTGCACATTGGCAAACATTCACCCCCAGTCACAGATCTGGGTTTAATCCATCGTTATTTTGCTTCACCACGCCACCCCAGTTCAGACATAGCCATATGCAAATCAGTCTTGACCCTGTGCCTCATGGGAACAGTCCAGACCGAACTGCCAAGCCACGTCTTCCCTGGACCGGAATCAAGCATCCTAGGACCGGTTTCAGGCTATCAGCCTTCATCAGCCAGGATAGCTTGACTCCAGTGGCGTAGTGAGCACGGGACCCACGTCTGGGCATACCCTTCCCACTTAGGGCGAAATGCAAAACACACAAGATGATGGACGGAATGCTGCACATTGGCAAACATTCACCCCCAGTCACAGATCTGGGTTTAATCCATCGTTATTTTGCTTCACCACGCCACCCCAGTTCAGACATAGCCATATGCAAATCAGTCTTGACCCTGTGCCTCATGGGAACAGTCCAGACCGAACTGCCAAGCCACGTCTTCCCTGGACCGGAATCAAGCATCCTAGGACCGGTTTCAGGCTATCAGCCTTCATCAGCCAGGATAGCTTGACTCCAGTGGCGTAGTGAGCACGGGACCCACGTCTGGGCATACCCTTCCCACTTAGGGCGAAATGCAAAACACACAAGATGATGGACGGAATGCTGCACATTGGCAAACATTCACCCCCAGTCACAGATCTGGGTTTAATCCATCGTTATTTTGCTTCACCACGCCACCCCAGTTCAGACATAGCCATATGCAAATCAGTCTTGACCCTGTGCCTCATGGGAACAGTCCAGACCGAACTGCCAAGCCACGTCTTCCCTGGACCGGAATCAAGCATCCTAGGACCGGTTTCAGGCTATCAGCCTTCATCAGCCAGGATAGCTTGACTCCAGTGGCGTAGTGAGCACGGGACCCACGTCTGGGCATACCCTTCCCACTTAGGGCGAAATGCAAAACACACAAGATGATGGACGGAATGCTGCACATTGGCAAACATTCACCCCCAGTCACAGATCTGGGTTTAATCCATCGTTATTTTGCTTCACCACGCCACCCCAGTTCAGACATAGCCATATGCAAATCAGTCTTGACCCTGTGCCTCATGGGAACAGTCCAGACCGAACTGCCAAGCCACGTCTTCCCTGGACCGGAATCAAGCATCCTAGGACCGGTTTCAGGCTATCAGCCTTCATCAGCCAGGATAGCTTGACTCCAGTGGCGTAGTGAGCACGGGACCCACGTCTGGGCATACCCTTCCCACTTAGGGCGAAATGCAAAACACACAAGATGATGGACGGAATGCTGCACATTGGCAAACATTCACCCCCAGTCACAGATCTGGGTTTAATCCATCGTTATTTTGCTTCACCACGCCACCCCAGTTCAGACATAGCCATATGCAAATCAGTCTTGACCCTGTGCCTCATGGGAACAGTCCAGACCGAACTGCCAAGCCACGTCTTCCCTGGACCGGAATCAAGCATCCTAGGACCGGTTTCAGGCTATCAGCCTTCATCAGCCAGGATAGCTTGACTCCAGTGGCGTAGTGAGCACGGGACCCACGTCTGGGCATACCCTTCCCACTTAGGGCGAAATGCAAAACACACAAGATGATGGACGGAATGCTGCACATTGGCAAACATTCACCCCCAGTCACAGATCTGGGTTTAATCCATCGTTATTTTGCTTCACCACGCCACCCCAGTTCAGACATAGCCATATGCAAATCAGTCTTGACCCTGTGCCTCATGGGAACAGTCCAGACCGAACTGCCAAGCCACGTCTTCCCTGGACCGGAATCAAGCATCCTAGGACCGGTTTCAGGCTATCAGCCTTCATCAGCCAGGATAGCTTGACTCCAGTGGCGTAGTGAGCACGGGACCCACGTCTGGGCATACCCTTCCCACTTAGGGCGAAATGCAAAACACACAAGATGATGGACGGAATGCTGCACATTGGCAAACATTCACCCCCAGTCACAGATCTGGGTTTAATCCATCGTTATTTTGCTTCACCACGCCACCCCAGTTCAGACATAGCCATATGCAAATCAGTCTTGACCCTGTGCCTCATGGGAACAGTCCAGACCGAACTGCCAAGCCACGTCTTCCCTGGACCGGAATCAAGCATCCTAGGACCGGTTTCAGGCTATCAGCCTTCATCAGCCAGGATAGCTTGACTCCAGTGGCGTAGTGAGCACGGGACCCACGTCTGGGCATACCCTTCCCACTTAGGGCGAAATGCAAAACACACAAGATGATGGACGGAATGCTGCACATTGGCAAACATTCACCCCCAGTCACAGATCTGGGTTTAATCCATCGTTATTTTGCTTCACCACGCCACCCCAGTTCAGACATAGCCATATGCAAATCAGTCTTGACCCTGTGCCTCATGGGAACAGTCCAGACCGAACTGCCAAGCCACGTCTTCCCTGGACCGGAATCAAGCATCCTAGGACCGGTTTCAGGCTATCAGCCTTCATCAGCCAGGATAGCTTGACTCCAGTGGCGTAGTGAGCACGGGACCCACGTCTGGGCATACCCTTCCCACTTAGGGCGAAATGCAAAACACACAAGATGATGGACGGAATGCTGCACATTGGCAAACATTCACCCCCAGTCACAGATCTGGGTTTAATCCATCGTTATTTTGCTTCACCACGCCACCCCAGTTCAGACATAGCCATATGCAAATCAGTCTTGACCCTGTGCCTCATGGGAACAGTCCAGACCGAACTGCCAAGCCACGTCTTCCCTGGACCGGAATCAAGCATCCTAGGACCGGTTTCAGGCTATCAGCCTTCATCAGCCAGGATAGCTTGACTCCAGTGGCGTAGTGAGCACGGGACCCACGTCTGGGCATACCCTTCCCACTTAGGGCGAAATGCAAAACACACAAGATGATGGACGGAATGCTGCACATTGGCAAACATTCACCCCCAGTCACAGATCTGGGTTTAATCCATCGTTATTTTGCTTCACCACGCCACCCCAGTTCAGACATAGCCATATGCAAATCAGTCTTGACCCTGTGCCTCATGGGAACAGTCCAGACCGAACTGCCAAGCCACGTCTTCCCTGGACCGGAATCAAGCATCCTAGGACCGGTTTCAGGCTATCAGCCTTCATCAGCCAGGATAGCTTGACTCCAGTGGCGTAGTGAGCACGGGACCCACGTCTGGGCATACCCTTCCCACTTAGGGCGAAATGCAAAACACACAAGATGATGGACGGAATGCTGCACATTGGCAAACATTCACCCCCAGTCACAGATCTGGGTTTAATCCATCGTTATTTTGCTTCACCACGCCACCCCAGTTCAGACATAGCCATATGCAAATCAGTCTTGACCCTGTGCCTCATGGGAACAGTCCAGACCGAACTGCCAAGCCACGTCTTCCCTGGACCGGAATCAAGCATCCTAGGACCGGTTTCAGGCTATCAGCCTTCATCAGCCAGGATAGCTTGACTCCAGTGGCGTAGTGAGCACGGGACCCACGTCTGGGCATACCCTTCCCACTTAGGGCGAAATGCAAAACACACAAGATGATGGACGGAATGCTGCACATTGGCAAACATTCACCCCCAGTCACAGATCTGGGTTTAATCCATCGTTATTTTGCTTCACCACGCCACCCCAGTTCAGACATAGCCATATGCAAATCAGTCTTGACCCTGTGCCTCATGGGAACAGTCCAGACCGAACTGCCAAGCCACGTCTTCCCTGGACCGGAATCAAGCATCCTAGGACCGGTTTCAGGCTATCAGCCTTCATCAGCCAGGATAGCTTGACTCCAGTGGCGTAGTGAGCACGGGACCCACGTCTGGGCATACCCTTCCCACTTAGGGCGAAATGCAAAACACACAAGATGATGGACGGAATGCTGCACATTGGCAAACATTCACCCCCAGTCACAGATCTGGGTTTAATCCATCGTTATTTTGCTTCACCACGCCACCCCAGTTCAGACATAGCCATATGCAAATCAGTCTTGACCCTGTGCCTCATGGGAACAGTCCAGACCGAACTGCCAAGCCACGTCTTCCCTGGACCGGAATCAAGCATCCTAGGACCGGTTTCAGGCTATCAGCCTTCATCAGCCAGGATAGCTTGACTCCAGTGGCGTAGTGAGCACGGGACCCACGTCTGGGCATACCCTTCCCACTTAGGGCGAAATGCAAAACACACAAGATGATGGACGGAATGCTGCACATTGGCAAACATTCACCCCCAGTCACAGATCTGGGTTTAATCCATCGTTATTTTGCTTCACCACGCCACCCCAGTTCAGACATAGCCATATGCAAATCAGTCTTGACCCTGTGCCTCATGGGAACAGTCCAGACCGAACTGCCAAGCCACGTCTTCCCTGGACCGGAATCAAGCATCCTAGGACCGGTTTCAGGCTATCAGCCTTCATCAGCCAGGATAGCTTGACTCCAGTGGCGTAGTGAGCACGGGACCCACGTCTGGGCATACCCTTCCCACTTAGGGCGAAATGCAAAACACACAAGATGATGGACGGAATGCTGCACATTGGCAAACATTCACCCCCAGTCACAGATCTGGGTTTAATCCATCGTTATTTTGCTTCACCACGCCACCCCAGTTCAGACATAGCCATATGCAAATCAGTCTTGACCCTGTGCCTCATGGGAACAGTCCAGACCGAACTGCCAAGCCACGTCTTCCCTGGACCGGAATCAAGCATCCTAGGACCGGTTTCAGGCTATCAGCCTTCATCAGCCAGGATAGCTTGACTCCAGTGGCGTAGTGAGCACGGGACCCACGTCTGGGCATACCCTTCCCACTTAGGGCGAAATGCAAAACACACAAGATGATGGACGGAATGCTGCACATTGGCAAACATTCACCCCCAGTCACAGATCTGGGTTTAATCCATCGTTATTTTGCTTCACCACGCCACCCCAGTTCAGACATAGCCATATGCAAATCAGTCTTGACCCTGTGCCTCATGGGAACAGTCCAGACCGAACTGCCAAGCCACGTCTTCCCTGGACCGGAATCAAGCATCCTAGGACCGGTTTCAGGCTATCAGCCTTCATCAGCCAGGATAGCTTGACTCCAGTGGCGTAGTGAGCACGGGACCCACGTCTGGGCATACCCTTCCCACTTAGGGCGAAATGCAAAACACACAAGATGATGGACGGAATGCTGCACATTGGCAAACATTCACCCCCAGTCACAGATCTGGGTTTAATCCATCGTTATTTTGCTTCACCACGCCACCCCAGTTCAGACATAGCCATATGCAAATCAGTCTTGACCCTGTGCCTCATGGGAACAGTCCAGACCGAACTGCCAAGCCACGTCTTCCCTGGACCGGAATCAAGCATCCTAGGACCGGTTTCAGGCTATCAGCCTTCATCAGCCAGGATAGCTTGACTCCAGTGGCGTAGTGAGCACGGGACCCACGTCTGGGCATACCCTTCCCACTTAGGGCGAAATGCAAAACACACAAGATGATGGACGGAATGCTGCACATTGGCAAACATTCACCCCCAGTCACAGATCTGGGTTTAATCCATCGTTATTTTGCTTCACCACGCCACCCCAGTTCAGACATAGCCATATGCAAATCAGTCTTGACCCTGTGCCTCATGGGAACAGTCCAGACCGAACTGCCAAGCCACGTCTTCCCTGGACCGGAATCAAGCATCCTAGGACCGGTTTCAGGCTATCAGCCTTCATCAGCCAGGATAGCTTGACTCCAGTGGCGTAGTGAGCACGGGACCCACGTCTGGGCATACCCTTCCCACTTAGGGCGAAATGCAAAACACACAAGATGATGGACGGAATGCTGCACATTGGCAAACATTCACCCCCAGTCACAGATCTGGGTTTAATCCATCGTTATTTTGCTTCACCACGCCACCCCAGTTCAGACATAGCCATATGCAAATCAGTCTTGACCCTGTGCCTCATGGGAACAGTCCAGACCGAACTGCCAAGCCACGTCTTCCCTGGACCGGAATCAAGCATCCTAGGACCGGTTTCAGGCTATCAGCCTTCATCAGCCAGGATAGCTTGACTCCAGTGGCGTAGTGAGCACGGGACCCACGTCTGGGCATACCCTTCCCACTTAGGGCGAAATGCAAAACACACAAGATGATGGACGGAATGCTGCACATTGGCAAACATTCACCCCCAGTCACAGATCTGGGTTTAATCCATCGTTATTTTGCTTCACCACGCCACCCCAGTTCAGACATAGCCATATGCAAATCAGTCTTGACCCTGTGCCTCATGGGAACAGTCCAGACCGAACTGCCAAGCCACGTCTTCCCTGGACCGGAATCAAGCATCCTAGGACCGGTTTCAGGCTATCAGCCTTCATCAGCCAGGATAGCTTGACTCCAGTGGCGTAGTGAGCACGGGACCCACGTCTGGGCATACCCTTCCCACTTAGGGCGAAATGCAAAACACACAAGATGATGGACGGAATGCTGCACATTGGCAAACATTCACCCCCAGTCACAGATCTGGGTTTAATCCATCGTTATTTTGCTTCACCACGCCACCCCAGTTCAGACATAGCCATATGCAAATCAGTCTTGACCCTGTGCCTCATGGGAACAGTCCAGACCGAACTGCCAAGCCACGTCTTCCCTGGACCGGAATCAAGCATCCTAGGACCGGTTTCAGGCTATCAGCCTTCATCAGCCAGGATAGCTTGACTCCAGTGGCGTAGTGAGCACGGGACCCACGTCTGGGCATACCCTTCCCACTTAGGGCGAAATGCAAAACACACAAGATGATGGACGGAATGCTGCACATTGGCAAACATTCACCCCCAGTCACAGATCTGGGTTTAATCCATCGTTATTTTGCTTCACCACGCCACCCCAGTTCAGACATAGCCATATGCAAATCAGTCTTGACCCTGTGCCTCATGGGAACAGTCCAGACCGAACTGCCAAGCCATGTCTTCCCTGGACCGGAATCAAGCATCCTAGGACCGGTTTCAGGCTATCAGCCTTCATCAGCCAGGATAGCTTGACTCCAGTGGCGTAGTGAGCACGGGACCCACGTCTGGGCATACCCTTCCCACTTAGGGCGAAATGCAAAACACACAAGATGATGGACGGAATGCTGCACATTGGCAAACATTCACCCCCAGTCACAGATCTGGGTTTAATCCATCGTTATTTTGCTTCACCACGCCACCCCAGTTCAGACATAGCCATATGCAAATCAGTCTTGACCCTGTGCCTCATGGGAACAGTCCAGACCGAACTGCCAAGCCATGTCTTCCCTGGACCGGAATCAAGCATCCTAGGACCGGTTTCAGGCTATCAGCCTTCATCAGCCAGGATAGCTTGACTCCAGTGGCGTAGTGAGCACGGGACCCACGTCTGGGCATACCCTTCCCACTTAGGGCGAAATGCAAAACACACAAGATGATGGACGGAATGCTGCACATTGGCAAACATTCACCCCCAGTCACAGATCTGGGTTTAATCCATCGTTATTTTGCTTCACCACGCCACCCCAGTTCAGACATAGCCATATGCAAATCAGTCTTGACCCTGTGCCTCATGGGAACAGTCCAGACCGAACTGCCAAGCCATGTCTTCCCTGGACCGGAATCAAGCATCCTAGGACCGGTTTCAGGCTATCAGCCTTCATCAGCCAGGATAGCTTGACTCCAGTGGCGTAGTGAGCACGGGACCCACGTCTGGGCATACCCTTCCCACTTAGGGCGAAATGCAAAACACACAAGATGATGGACGGAATGCTGCACATTGGCAAACATTCACCCCCAGTCACAGATCTGGGTTTAATCCATCGTTATTTTGCTTCACCACGCCACCCCAGTTCAGACATAGCCATATGCAAATCAGTCTTGACCCTGTGCCTCATGGGAACAGTCCAGACCGAACTGCCAAGCCATGTCTTCCCTGGACCGGAATCAAGCATCCTAGGACCGGTTTCAGGCTATCAGCCTTCATCAGCCAGGATAGCTTGACTCCAGTGGCGTAGTGAGCACGGGACCCACGTCTGGGCATACCCTTCCCACTTAGGGCGAAATGCAAAACACACAAGATGATGGACGGAATGCTGCACATTGGCAAACATTCACCCCCAGTCACAGATCTGGGTTTAATCCATCGTTATTTTGCTTCACCACGCCACCCCAGTTCAGACATAGCCATATGCAAATCAGTCTTGACCCTGTGCCTCATGGGAACAGTCCAGACCGAACTGCCAAGCCATGTCTTCCCTGGACCGGAATCAAGCATCCTAGGACCGGTTTCAGGCTATCAGCCTTCATCAGCCAGGATAGCTTGACTCCAGTGGCGTAGTGAGCACGGGACCCACGTCTGGGCATACCCTTCCCACTTAGGGCGAAATGCAAAACACACAAGATGATGGACGGAATGCTGCACATTGGCAAACATTCACCCCCAGTCACAGATCTGGGTTTAATCCATCGTTATTTTGCTTCACCACGCCACCCCAGTTCAGACATAGCCATATGCAAATCAGTCTTGACCCTGTGCCTCATGGGAACAGTCCAGACCGAACTGCCAAGCCATGTCTTCCCTGGACCGGAATCAAGCATCCTAGGACCGGTTTCAGGCTATCAGCCTTCATCAGCCAGGATAGCTTGACTCCAGTGGCGTAGTGAGCACGGGACCCACGTCTGGGCATACCCTTCCCACTTAGGGCGAAATGCAAAACACACAAGATGATGGACGGAATGCTGCACATTGGCAAACATTCACCCCCAGTCACAGATCTGGGTTTAATCCATCGTTATTTTGCTTCACCACGCCACCCCAGTTCAGACATAGCCATATGCAAATCAGTCTTGACCCTGTGCCTCATGGGAACAGTCCAGACCGAACTGCCAAGCCATGTCTTCCCTGGACCGGAATCAAGCATCCTAGGACCGGTTTCAGGCTATCAGCCTTCATCAGCCAGGATAGCTTGACTCCAGTGGCGTAGTGAGCACGGGACCCACGTCTGGGCATACCCTTCCCACTTAGGGCGAAATGCAAAACACACAAGATGATGGACGGAATGCTGCACATTGGCAAACATTCACCCCCAGTCACAGATCTGGGTTTAATCCATCGTTATTTTGCTTCACCACGCCACCCCAGTTCAGACATAGCCATATGCAAATCAGTCTTGACCCTGTGCCTCATGGGAACAGTCCAGACCGAACTGCCAAGCCATGTCTTCCCTGGACCGGAATCAAGCATCCTAGGACCGGTTTCAGGCTATCAGCCTTCATCAGCCAGGATAGCTTGACTCCAGTGGCGTAGTGAGCACGGGACCCACGTCTGGGCATACCCTTCCCACTTAGGGCGAAATGCAAAACACACAAGATGATGGACGGAATGCTGCACATTGGCAAACATTCACCCCCAGTCACAGATCTGGGTTTAATCCATCGTTATTTTGCTTCACCACGCCACCCCAGTTCAGACATAGCCATATGCAAATCAGTCTTGACCCTGTGCCTCATGGGAACAGTCCAGACCGAACTGCCAAGCCATGTCTTCCCTGGACCGGAATCAAGCATCCTAGGACCGGTTTCAGGCTATCAGCCTTCATCAGCCAGGATAGCTTGACTCCAGTGGCGTAGTGAGCACGGGACCCACGTCTGGGCATACCCTTCCCACTTAGGGCGAAATGCAAAACACACAAGATGATGGACGGAATGCTGCACATTGGCAAACATTCACCCCCAGTCACAGATCTGGGTTTAATCCATCGTTATTTTGCTTCACCACGCCACCCCAGTTCAGACATAGCCATATGCAAATCAGTCTTGACCCTGTGCCTCATGGGAACAGTCCAGACCGAACTGCCAAGCCATGTCTTCCCTGGACCGGAATCAAGCATCCTAGGACCGGTTTCAGGCTATCAGCCTTCATCAGCCAGGATAGCTTGACTCCAGTGGCGTAGTGAGCACGGGACCCACGTCTGGGCATACCCTTCCCACTTAGGGCGAAATGCAAAACACACAAGATGATGGACGGAATGCTGCACATTGGCAAACATTCACCCCCAGTCACAGATCTGGGTTTAATCCATCGTTATTTTGCTTCACCACGCCACCCCAGTTCAGACATAGCCATATGCAAATCAGTCTTGACCCTGTGCCTCATGGGAACAGTCCAGACCGAACTGCCAAGCCATGTCTTCCCTGGACCGGAATCAAGCATCCTAGGACCGGTTTCAGGCTATCAGCCTTCATCAGCCAGGATAGCTTGACTCCAGTGGCGTAGTGAGCACGGGACCCACGTCTGGGCATACCCTTCCCACTTAGGGCGAAATGCAAAACACACAAGATGATGGACGGAATGCTGCACATTGGCAAACATTCACCCCCAGTCACAGATCTGGGTTTAATCCATCGTTATTTTGCTTCACCACGCCACCCCAGTTCAGACATAGCCATATGCAAATCAGTCTTGACCCTGTGCCTCATGGGAACAGTCCAGACCGAACTGCCAAGCCATGTCTTCCCTGGACCGGAATCAAGCATCCTAGGACCGGTTTCAGGCTATCAGCCTTCATCAGCCAGGATAGCTTGACTCCAGTGGCGTAGTGAGCACGGGACCCACGTCTGGGCATACCCTTCCCACTTAGGGCGAAATGCAAAACACACAAGATGATGGACGGAATGCTGCACATTGGCAAACATTCACCCCCAGTCACAGATCTGGGTTTAATCCATCGTTATTTTGCTTCACCACGCCACCCCAGTTCAGACATAGCCATATGCAAATCAGTCTTGACCCTGTGCCTCATGGGAACAGTCCAGACCGAACTGCCAAGCCATGTCTTCCCTGGACCGGAATCAAGCATCCTAGGACCGGTTTCAGGCTATCAGCCTTCATCAGCCAGGATAGCTTGACTCCAGTGGCGTAGTGAGCACGGGACCCACGTCTGGGCATACCCTTCCCACTTAGGGCGAAATGCAAAACACACAAGATGATGGACGGAATGCTGCACATTGGCAAACATTCACCCCCAGTCACAGATCTGGGTTTAATCCATCGTTATTTTGCTTCACCACGCCACCCCAGTTCAGACATAGCCATATGCAAATCAGTCTTGACCCTGTGCCTCATGGGAACAGTCCAGACCGAACTGCCAAGCCATGTCTTCCCTGGACCGGAATCAAGCATCCTAGGACCGGTTTCAGGCTATCAGCCTTCATCAGCCAGGATAGCTTGACTCCAGTGGCGTAGTGAGCACGGGACCCACGTCTGGGCATACCCTTCCCACTTAGGGCGAAATGCAAAACACACAAGATGATGGACGGAATGCTGCACATTGGCAAACATTCACCCCCAGTCACAGATCTGGGTTTAATCCATCGTTATTTTGCTTCACCACGCCACCCCAGTTCAGACATAGCCATATGCAAATCAGTCTTGACCCTGTGCCTCATGGGAACAGTCCAGACCGAACTGCCAAGCCATGTCTTCCCTGGACCGGAATCAAGCATCCTAGGACCGGTTTCAGGCTATCAGCCTTCATCAGCCAGGATAGCTTGACTCCAGTGGCGTAGTGAGCACGGGACCCACGTCTGGGCATACCCTTCCCACTTAGGGGCGAAATGCAAAACACACAAGATGATGGACGGAATGCTGCACATTGGCAAACATTCACCCCCAGTCACAGATCTGGGTTTAATCCATCGTTATTTTGCTTCACCACGCCACCCCAGTTCAGACATAGCCATATGCAAATCAGTCTTGACCCTGTGCCTCATGGGAACAGTCCAGACCGAACTGCCAAGCCATGTCTTCCCTGGACCGGAATCAAGCATCCTAGGACCGGTTTCAGGCTATCAGCCTTCATCAGCCAGGATAGCTTGACTCCAGTGGCGTAGTGAGCACGGGACCCACGTCTGGGCATACCCTTCCCACTTAGGGCGAAATGCAAAACACACAAGATGATGGACGGAATGCTGCACATTGGCAAACATTCACCCCCAGTCACAGATCTGGGTTTAATCCATCGTTATTTTGCTTCACCACGCCACCCCAGTTCAGACATAGCCATATGCAAATCAGTCTTGACCCTGTGCCTCATGGGAACAGTCCAGACCGAACTGCCAAGCCATGTCTTCCCTGGACCGGAATCAAGCATCCTAGGACCGGTTTCAGGCTATCAGCCTTCATCAGCCAGGATAGCTTGACTCCAGTGGCGTAGTGAGCACGGGACCCACGTCTGGGCATACCCTTCCCACTTAGGGCGAAATGCAAAACACACAAGATGATGGACGGAATGCTGCACATTGGCAAACATTCACCCCCAGTCACAGATCTGGGTTTAATCCATCGTTATTTTGCTTCACCACGCCACCCCAGTTCAGACATAGCCATATGCAAATCAGTCTTGACCCTGTGCCTCATGGGAACAGTCCAGACCGAACTGCCAAGCCATGTCTTCCCTGGACCGGAATCAAGCATCCTAGGACCGGTTTCAGGCTATCAGCCTTCATCAGCCAGGATAGCTTGACTCCAGTGGCGTAGTGAGCACGGGACCCACGTCTGGGCATACCCTTCCCACTTAGGGCGAAATGCAAAACACACAAGATGATGGACGGAATGCTGCACATTGGCAAACATTCACCCCCAGTCACAGATCTGGGTTTAATCCATCGTTATTTTGCTTCACCACGCCACCCCAGTTCAGACATAGCCATATGCAAATCAGTCTTGACCCTGTGCCTCATGGGAACAGTCCAGACCGAACTGCCAAGCCATGTCTTCCCTGGACCGGAATCAAGCATCCTAGGACCGGTTTCAGGCTATCAGCCTTCATCAGCCAGGATAGCTTGACTCCAGTGGCGTAGTGAGCACGGGACCCACGTCTGGGCATACCCTTCCCACTTAGGGCGAAATGCAAAACACACAAGATGATGGACGGAATGCTGCACATTGGCAAACATTCACCCCCAGTCACAGATCTGGGTTTAATCCATCGTTATTTTGCTTCACCACGCCACCCCAGTTCAGACATAGCCATATGCAAATCAGTCTTGACCCTGTGCCTCATGGGAACAGTCCAGACCGAACTGCCAAGCCATGTCTTCCCTGGACCGGAATCAAGCATCCTAGGACCGGTTTCAGGCTATCAGCCTTCATCAGCCAGGATAGCTTGACTCCAGTGGCGTAGTGAGCACGGGACCCACGTCTGGGCATACCCTTCCCACTTAGGGCGAAATGCAAAACACACAAGATGATGGACGGAATGCTGCACATTGGCAAACATTCA